>CM031237.1:209664033-210034583 GCA_018340775.1 Taxus wallichiana var. yunnanensis | reverse complement strand
AACATATCAAATAATAGAAACTATCATAATCTCTACTGTCAATCCATCCCTCCATACTCCCACAAGTGCTCAACATACCAAAATCACATAGATCTGTTTCATGGACAACCTCGACAGAGAGAAGGTGATGCTAGTTTCTGCATAAGCTTGATCAGTCATAATATTTTACATCCATAATATACTAAGCAAGACTCAAAGTATACTAAATAGATAGAATTTGTTTTTAATATATAAGACTCCACTTCCTAACTCATACTCGAAGCTCTAAGATTATGCAAACCTAGGTCCATTGCCTCTCTCTCCACAAGCACATACACTAATTAATGATTTCTTCCCTTAGGTCATCTAGTGTAAGGTTTACAACATAACACATAACTACATCACTAACACTGATGGTGATTCATGTACATTAACCATAATTTCTTACGCATGGTATATATATTGTATAACACAATCATCGCTTACTAGGTTAATGCATACACATCACATTTCCACACAGTGCACCTAAAGTGAAAGTCATTCAGATAATAGTGGGTGGACTGCGGTTCACCACATGCCCCTACATTCACAACATGAACCATCACATATTACACTAATTATACGTATGATGAATATAGTGAGTAATATTACAAACATAAAATTAATTGCATAATATAAACATAGATAACACACACACGATTCATCACAAGATGGGTGGCATGACACCAAGGATGTAATCCACCTATCTATACACCACTATTTTTCTGCTTATACCATTCATCAACACACCTACATACCACAAAAATAACAAGAAACTCTAACACTTTTTGTAATCCACAATAATACATTATTTTCACACACACACCAAGGCGGCACATCGCCATGTGAAATCCTCATTGAAGTACACAAAAAGAAGCAGTGAATACTCTCATCATAAAGAACATCAACATGATAAAAAATACACACTAGTAATACGTGTACAACATTTTGCGTTTCATAATATCATAATTACAAATGTTGGTCACATCACAACATATATATCACATTACTCTTCCAATCTCCACCACCACCATGCAAAATCATCACAACTCCGATCTATCCTGTCAGAGGTTTGAGAGTATTTAACTTCCCACTTTCGATGACCAAAAATGTAACACCCAAGCATTTTACACACACAATTACAATAGTAAAAAATATACGAATAATTTTTTTTTTACTTACATCATGTATACACATGACACTATAGAGATCACTTAGGACTATGACATGCAAACACATGATATGTTTTACAAACAATAACCCACATAGGCATACACATGAAACACATGTGATGCACATCAAGGCCAAAACCTTTTTAAATGAAAAAGGCACAACATAATGATTCAACTACAATATAAACTTATAGATAGGGTCTTCCCATGACATGATATTTTAGGATTACACATTTATTACAATCATGTTCAATCTTTAACTTAAGTTCTAAAAAGGCTCATAATATGTGAATCATACATTCCTTTCCTTTTTTAGATTTCTTCTTTATTCGCTTTTAACATTTAACTTACAGTGTATCTCATTTGAATAAGGATCATCTACATTATTTCAATTACTTATTTAATTCATTCGTTAATAGGATATTTATTTACACACAAGGCTATTTACATACACACAAGGCTACTAGGTCTTATCCCTAGGATTCACTCCTAAGGGCATGCATCTTGATCTTATATCATACCTCGTTACACAATGGAACAAGTGTGAGTCCAAAGGAGGGAAGGTTCACATTTTTTTCAAGGATTTAGGGTCAAGTTTTTTTCATTCATTTATAAATTGATAATTGAGTTAGTACACAATAAGTATTATAAGAAATAGGTTCTTTATCCATAGAAGAGGGTTTAATCACATTACAAGGAAGATCATGTTTCACTTTACCTATGGAATAACATCTCACGATTACACTCCCAAGGACAAGCATCAATTATAGTTTTTTATTATAGTTATGTTCCAACAATTAGTTAAGGATTCGAAAGCACTTAACATGGAAACATACTTCCTTATTTTTTTTCTAGATTAGGTTTCTAAGTATTGTTTATATCCAACTTAAGAGGGTTTTCCCTAACTAGGTTCATATGCCTTTTGTAATGAATTGTGTAACCTATTTTCTAATAAGGGCATTTGTATCCTCATGAGACTACTAGTCCCTATCTTAGGGATTTATCTCTAAGAACATGATCACATAGTTTCACATCATACATCCATTACATAATAGGACAAGTGGGAGAGAAAGATGGAGTAGTCATCATTTTAAGGGGTTAAGGTTCACATTAGAGTTTACATAACATGGATCCTTTTCTCACCACAAGATGGTTTAAACATGATATGAGAATGATCTAAATTTCACCTTTCTCCAAGCACATCATATTATGGTTACATTTTCACCAACTAATCATAAATTAAAAATGTTGTTAAGTTTCACATTAACTCTTAGTATTGCACCATAAACCCAAATGATAATTGAGATTGGTATCAAGTTCATTTATGATCCCAACTCTTAAAGGTGACTTTCAAGGTTAGTTGGTGATCTTCGCCACTCAACATGTGTCAGTCTAAGAGGATTTTACACTATGTTTAATGTTGGTTTCCCAAGAGTACTACCTTAAGAGAACACATTCTCCTTACTACACACATGATTACTAATCCTGGGAGGGAACCACATACTCAAGATAATGTTTGACCATGTCATTCCTAACTATTGGTTCACAAAAATGGTGTCACTAAGCATATAAGCTATGATGATAAACTCAAACTTGGGATCTTATTTACTTAAGCTAGAAGGTGTTATCAAGTGTAAAGATTTAAGTTCATTCTAAGGTTTTAGTTTTCTATGCTTGCTAAGAAAATCACACATAGAAGGGTAGTATATGTTACAAATTTTATACTAGGGTTGACTATTTTCATTTAGATTTCTTTATTACATTTTCAAGGTAAGAACACAACACACCAATTATTTAATCATCAATTTCACATTGAATTATCACTATAAGATATTAAATTCAATTTCATTTAACATATATATCCAAACTTTTACAATACAAATTTTGGGGATCAAAATAACACCGGTGTTTAGATGAATTTCCCAAAAACTTAAACACTAACATACAAATTAAAATATTACAAAATTTCAATAATAAACTTTCTAATAACATAGCAAAACATATTGATATTATCCATTACATACATAACATCATAAATAATATATATATACAACCATATCGCAAGCTTTTTACCATATGTACTTGCATCCCCAAAGTAAACCTATGTTAAATGACATTTCCTAAAAAGCACCAGCCTAAAAACTGGCATCTCATTCAAATCTACTATTTCAATTAATGTTTTAGTTTTTCCGTGTTTACTTTCGTATAATACATAATTTACACTCAAATAAGAGGGTTAGAGACATTATATTCATTTCACTTCATACTTCCTATCCTCAAAACAAGGAGAGAAAGAGATAGGAAAGAGAAGAAACACTATTTTGCTAGAAAATGTCAAATCCACCTAAATCTAGCTATAAGTTAACATTATTATTTACAAGTTTACATAAGTTTCCATGATAATTTCTAACACAAAAAAAAAAGAGGTTCCTAAGCAACTTTTTTTTACATTTTTACTAGTTAGGAGAGAAAGAAGAGAATTTTAGCTCAGAATTAGCAAAGAAACCTATTTTCAAAAGTTAAAAGTTTAGGTATTTGCTGGGTAACTTCCTACATGTCCTCCTATATACCAAGTTCAATAATTTCCTTAATGGATTTTTAACTGGGAATGGTTTCCAAATCTTACAGAATTTCTTTTGACCTTTGATCGTATTGGCCTAGTTGCAATAAACGGCAACTCATTTTAGGCTCAGAGCTAAGAAACCATGTTCCAAAACTAACTTCCCATAATTACCGAACGCTCAACTGGTTAAATTCCTACATGTTTTCCTATATACCATGAGAATTCACAGAACTGATCGAGTTCAAAACTAATGAACAATTGTTAAAAGGAGATGGGTTTTGAGTTTTCAAAGCCACCGGCTAGGAGCCGTAATTAGTGGTCGTTCTAATTTGACCTAGTCAAACAGGTACGAGGCCTACAAAACTCCTTTCCAAACTATCTAGAATGTTTTTTTCCAAACTAGAAGGTTCCAAGAAAATTTCTAGTAAAAATACTAGAGGTTTGCAAAGGTGGATAAGCATTTACCTGTTTCCAATTGTCCAAATGGTGAGCTGATACAAAACCCAACTTTTCGAGTTTAAAACTTCCTAAAAGTGCAAAATGGGAGGCAATGATGCTCCTAGAGGAGTGATGAAGAGAGTACAAATGGTCGAATGGGGTCAATCTAAAGCTTGATGTGACTCTCCTCATAACAAGGAACACATGACACTTGACATCTCTTTACGGGCTCAAGAATGTTGTTTTGCACGTCTCTGGAAATTGCATTTTCTAACTTTGCAAGGTAGACAGAAATGGTTTTTAGTTAACTACTCATCTAGCTCTCACCAATACCAACATATACACACTAACACCTAATTTTGATACCTTGGGTCTAGCAACATAGAAGGTTGTGGTAAAGTAACCATTAGCTTGGTCAAATTGAAAATCAGTAACGAATGACAAGGTGGGGGGTTTATTGTTTCACACTAACATTCTAATTAAGAGACCCAATTATACTTACCCAATGGTTTATTATTTCTATTACATTGAAAATGAAGAACCAAATTATATGAAAATTATAAAAGATAAAGGTAAGGAGACCATGCCTGGAAATACTAGCATCCGTAGTGCAAGAGGTGCTCGTGGGTTCATATTCCATCCAAAAGAATTTTCTTGAAAGATTCAAATTCACATACCTGTTTTGAGTATACCCATCATCCACCAAACGTAAATCCACATTTCATTGTTCGCAATTTCTTCAACCAATCTTTGTGCATCCTTAAGTTGACTTTTTGCAACCACACCTCATCACAAAACCTCCATTTTCACATGGGTAAATAAAAGGTTCTCAATGGAAGTGAGGACTACTAATGACATTTGATTTCTTAATGGAATTTGATTCAATACATGAGGGACTTCCAATCAAACCATTTGTATAAACTCACATCCATGGAATTTCATAGGGACGCATTCCTTTGGTACATTTTTCCAAATAGTTTACATGCTTCTCCTATTTGTGCAATGCTAATATCAAATTCCAAAATTGTCGAATATCCATAGCCTATTCCCAATCTCCTATTATTTTCCATGAGTTTGGATATGTTGGAAACGGTTCAAGATTTTTCTTGAACCTTACCAATGGCCTTTTTAAACATGCCCATTTGATGCATCTTGCAAATATAGCACCCCAAAGACACCCCAATGTCATTGTTCACGCCCATGTCATGTGAGAAGGCCCTCCAGAAGCTCTAGCCTACGCACACCACTTCCCACCATAAAACCCCCTTGGGTGCCTAAAAAAATCATTGATGTCTTGAAAGACCACAATATTCTTAGGAATTTTGACAAATGATTCACTTGCCTTGTATAGGCATCTGTAGGAAACTGTTCTAGTATCAAGACAAAGATATTTCCCAAAAATTCTCTGATGGATGTATAAACTCTATTCTGGACATGAGATGGGTGTATGCTGACAATTATTATGGAGAATGGATAAGGATTTACCCACTAAATGTATCCTATGTACCACTAGAAAATCCAAACAAGGAAAAAAATCACCTTTCCAAATGCTTAACGGGTGTCCATTTGTTGTTTGGAAGCCCCCATTTTAACACAGAAAAGGAGGACATTGGTAAAGCATGTAGAATTTGGATTTACACTTGCCAATTGCATTTTCTTGAAATTTTATAAGTATTTTTAGCAGAAACCATTTTCAGTGCATATCATCGAAGTAGTCAATGGTGCCTTACAAAACCACATTTTTTACTGAGATTTTGTCAAGCAATTAACCTTCACTATGCGAAGGCCCCACATTTTCGTATACACATCTACCGAGATCATCGCTGGGAACTACAATATCTAACAAAATTCAAATAAATTTTATGATTTGATGGATTTCCCTTACCCTCGTTCCGAGATCTCAGTATTTACGCACGGGATGAGGAGTACACAGGAAAATGTAAATTGATCATGTTTTGAGACGGTTGCACTGGGCCAACGTGAAGCTTGCATGTGACTATCTCGTGATGAAACCCTTGTAGATTCTATACTGATTTCATAGTCATATTCCATGAGAATTCTGTCTCTGTTCTTTCATTTAGTACCATTCCTTGCCACACCACCCATCCTCACTACTTAACTAACCAATTTTATCGCTAAAATCAGTAACGTTGACCCGGGTTTGAACATGGTTAGTCTCAGATCTGAAATAAAGTGAAAGTGTTATCACAAAGCGAGGGAAAACAAGGGTCTAAGTGGTGTAATGAATGCCCACACCCGATGCACACTCCTTCCACATTTCAGAACTTGAGATGGACCTTTGGAAAAGCTGGATCTTGCTCCTAAACTACCTACCACAAGCTATTCTAGTGTAGGCAAACTATCTAATCCTAATCTAACCTTCCAAGGGACCCAGGAGAGTGAGTGCATGAAAAATAAAGCCTATACTAAAACGGCGATACACCAGAGAAGGAGGTTGCTTCACAATCCAATCTCAATTTCTTGAAATGGAGAGAGGTGAGAAATGGAGAGGATGGACAGATGCATCACAGACCAAAGATACATTTCACATGGAACACCACTTTAACCCATTAAACACAACTCCCAAAACCTATAATAGACATCAGAAGTATGCACAATATACCTCTGAACGATGAGAGGCAAGAAGAGATAATAAAAAATAAGGAAGGATGGAAAAATGCATCACAAAACATATTTTATTGCTCCAAGATTTCACATGATACATCATCAGTGGGCAAGAGGAAAGAAAATTCCATTACAGAGCCAAGGGAGGAGGCTTAGACTCCACATTATACCCTAAGGAAGAAAGAGAGAGGGGGCAGGAGAGAAAAGATGACCAACCTTTTGAAATATGCCCCTCCTTTACAATATATAGAAGAATGAGAGAGGAGAGAGGGAAGAATTCGAACCATGCTTCAACCACCCCGTAATGCATTAAATCCACCCACTCCAACCATCCCATAAGCATTGAAATCCACCTACAACAATGATGGGATTTACTGCAAGACCCATGCCTACATGTGCCATTCCTTGCTGGGCAAGAAAGGGGTATTTGCTTCATTATGGCGATAGGTGAGAGACTTGACAACCTTAAAAATCACAGACCGGATCATTAATGGTGGCAGGTGAGTAGCAGGCGCCTTTGGGAGTTCTTCAAAACATTCTTTCTCACTTGAATCCAAATTCCCAGTTGAAAGATATGGCCATCTGAAGGTCTTTGGTTTGGGTGCTTAATGCGGGGCTCATTCATGATATGCGAAAGAGTCTACGCCATACAGGGGCCACGGCAGCCCGTGATTTTTAAGATTCGGCCCCCTCCTTTACACTCTTGAAGAAGCACCATCGAGGCACGTGGCATCATATGTGGGCATGCTCTATTCCTTTTGTATTCTGCATGAGTCCTTCCCATTGGCAGATACATTTTGTCTGACCTGTGACATGTGGAGGCTTTGCACATGTTTGGGGGCCGCTTTTGGATTCATCCCTTGAAGGAGCACCAAAGAGACACGTGGGACTTTTTCCTAGCTTTGCTCTTTATACTTAGCCGATTTGGGTCTCAAATGAATACTACCTTTATGGGTGGGACCCTTGTAGTTGTGCCGTTGGGACATGTGGCACCTTCCGCGGATCTACTCTATTTCCTTTGTGTTTTGGATAACCCCTTCTATTTGGCGGAGGCTTTTTATGACGACCGAGACACGTGGAGGCCTCGCTTGTTTGGAACTTTGCCCGCCTTGGGTTTCACTTTAAAGTTACGTCGAGCCAACACATATGCTCCTTCTGCCAGCTCTGCTAATTTTAATGGTCGACTCTACCCTTTTCGGACACAGGGACACGTGGACGTCTTTGGCGCTCTTTGAGGACTTTTTTGGCCAATTGTAACTTTGAAGATGCGTTGAGTGAACACGTGGAGGATTTTCCCTTTTCTCTTTTGATCTTTTCAACACATGGAGGCTCATGCGCTAGTTTACGGTTTTCCCCTTTTGAAATTTTACCATAGAGGACATGTGGAGGATTTCCCTAATTGTGTCCTTTATACTAAGTGGACATTGGAGGGATGGTGCTCTTTAGGATTTTTAACTTTGCACATTTGAAGGCATACACCAATGAGGCATGTGGCACCTTCTTCATTTTTTATACCTTAAGCCGATGTTGAGGTCTACTTCACTTTCTCCATTTTGGCTAGGTCTCCCAAGTTTTCCTATTTAGGAAGGATTATGTTGGGTTACGGACACATGGAAGCTTAGCGCACATTTGGGACCTACCCTGGATTTTTCTTTTGAAGTTGTGTTGATGAGGCATGTGAAGGCTTTTGGCGAACTTTTCAATGGCCGACTATGTCCCCTTTTTTTCACTGGACCACGTGGTGGTGGCTTTTGCTCACATGTGGACCCTATTTAGACCTCGACCTTTGGAGATGTGCCATTGGGACACATGGAGGCTTCGTACGGCTTGTCCTTATTAAGATCTTTTCAACTAGTTTTGGAGGTCCCTGACCTTTTTAGGAGACTTACGGCCATCGGCGGTGGCACACGTTTGGAGTCACTTAGATTTTACCTTTGAGTTGCACCAAAGGCGTGCATGGGACCTTCCAAATGCACTAGCTTTTCCTTATCCGATTTAGGGCCTCGAGTGAACACTGCCTCGTCGGGTTCTTACCACGTGGAGGCTTCCATTTTAATGTGCCTTTTCGTTATTGGCTTCAAGTTGACTCATATGTGAAGTCTGAGAACTTCGAGCCTTTCCCAATTTTCTTTCCTTTGACCCTCTGATTCCTTTGACGTCATTTGGCCTCATATTTTACCCTGCTCCTCCACTTTCGAGCCTACCCACCCTTTTATTTGGGATCAATTATGAGCTCACAAGTCAGAACCGCCCTTCGATTTTCTTCTGTGTAGGGTCGTGTTTGATCAATTTTTCCCCGGGGGGTAAAATTGTGATAAAATTTTGGTGACTCACGGGGATATCTACCTGCTAGATGAAGAGACCATTTGCCTTTGCTGCATCCATTGGGCATGGAGTCACAAATGAGAGCCTGGTACTGACCCTTTTCTTGAAATGGACTCCCCGATTGCTTGCACTTGGTGACCCTGAACTTGCCCCATTGTCCGCACTCTCAATTTTCATAAGAAAATATTGAAATGAGGTTCTAAGAGTAAAAAATATATTGACCTGAGGCTTTCACTTGCTCTGGAAATGGACTCCCTCGAAACCTATTTTAGTTGCTCAGATTTGTTTCCTTTTGAAATTATCAATATTATAGGTAACTATGGGTCTCTCTTGCCATAAATATTGAAGGGCTTAACACATTATACCTTTGGAGACAATACAAACAAAACTTATATACAAATATTAAATCATACATGCCTCAAATGAGACATGCAGAGTGTGAAAAGCACTTCTTCTACTGAAAGAAAACCTACTCCTACTCCTACACTAACCCTAACAAAGAAAATCTAAACAAATCCTCTACAGAAGGAGAAATAGCTTCCTTCTTTAAAAAACATGGCCATGTATATGATTTGGCGCTGAGTATGGATCTTATAATGAGTGAGTGAGAAACCGACAAGAGGTCGATCTTCCACCCAAATCATCAAGGTATCAACATCAATCAAAAATACCTCCTCAAGTTGATTGACATTGGACTCCTGGAGGTGTTGATGGTGACCCTTGGTGCTTTGATACTCATCCTCATGCCCTGAGAGTGGGCATGACTAGTTTTGGCTTCTCCCTTGGCTCTAATGAAGCCAAGTACCTGATTGGGCATGGTCTTGGTCCTTTGAATGTGCCCATGGCTCTGAAATTCAACTCCAAGAATGGAGTCTTCCTACACCTTCTTGGGTGGATGGTGTGGAGAGATGGGATCCTCGTGCTCTTTCCTTCCTCCTCTTGAGAAGAACATGGAAGATTATGATCCTCCAACCTTGGTTCCAGAGGGCTATTGTGAAATGTAGGATATTGTCCTTAAATGCTTCCTCCATGCAAGTGATTCATGTGCTTAGAAGGTGGATGATGGAGGAGAAAATGATGTAATCTCCTCGGGCTCCTCTCCATCAAAACACTCCTCCAAGTCAAACAACAAACAATTTGCCTCCTCATTGTCCCTACTGCGTGTGCTCGACCTCCTCCATGGTGTCCTTCGATCTGTAATTTTCTCACCATGGTTCCCCTCATCCTCAAACATGAATTTTGAAAGCTCAAACTCTTCTTCGACATCAGAGCTTGAAGGGGATGAAGTGGGAGGAATATCTAAAGGTTCTTCTGGGCCTACTCCACACTTGGAGCCTCTGGAATAGTATGGTCCTCCTTCATCATGGGTTCATCGATCAAATCAGGCCCTTCAAATGAAAGCAAAAAATCTTCAATAATGCTTTCTTCATTAAGTGGCCTCAACTCTGATTTGATCTCCTCCAGCTTGCTCCTCTTCAATGGGACTTAGAGCTGGTTGTTCTTCCTCCTTCTTAACTGGTTATGCAACTTGGATTAGGTGAACATCCTCTTGAAAAAAAAGTGCCACTTATGGACACTTTGCATTTAGCGTATCTTTGCTGATCTTCTTCCTCTTGTTCTTGTTCTTGTTTTGCCAAACTCAGCTTCCACCACTTGTGGTTTGACCAACATCCTCTGAAGGTTTAACCATCAAGGGGATTTTTGTAATCCCAAACCTGAGAGCCAAGCTTACCAAGATTTTTATCATTTCTTCTTTCTTGGCTCTTCTTCTTGTTTCTCCTTGGTTGGATTCTTGAGTCTCTTCCCGACATGGACTCGGGAGAGCAGGAGGAGTGGTGGTGGGGTCTCCACTAGTTGTTTCCTTTATTTTTGGTGGAGGGGAAGGCATTTCTTTTGGATCTTGTGGAGGGTACTTGGATTTGGAAGGAAAAGGGGAGAGGAAATGAGATGAGATGGAAGACTAGGGGATGGAGAAGGGAAACCAACACTTGGGGAAAAAATGTGAAGGTTGGAAACTAAAGCTCGGGTTGAGATGATGCTGCTTGGGGAGTGGAGAGAAAATTACCAATCTATGATTGTGTAGGACTTACCCATCGATAAGGCTCCTTGACACCAAGTTCGTAGGCCTCTATCTCCTCGGTCCATTGTGTAAGTTGGGGCAACATATCAACCATGAAGTCAAGCTTCTCCTGTGGGATATAGTGTCTTGGAAAAGGTAGACCCATGGAAAAGGTTCCCTGTAACCAATCCTAAATGACTTTCATTTGTGCTATAGCCCTTGATTGCACCATGCTAGCCTCCATTCTTTGAATCTTCTCCAATAAATCAACATTCTCCATATAACTGTTACCATTATATGCATCCCCTTGTTCTTGATAAGCTCCATGGCCAAAATGGTTTTGACACTGCTCATATGGGTAAGCATAATGGTTCTAGATCTGATCATAATGCTGATCTAGAGGAGTTGGGAAATACATTGGAGGCGGAATGCACTACTATTGTTGCAAGTGTGAGTTCCAAGAGGGAAATGAATTCATGATTGCACAACTTCATGAATGGAAGAAAATGAAAGATATGGAAAGAAAATGGATGAAAATGGATGGGAAAAGGTCTATAACTTTAGAGAATGGGTTGTTTGACCAGATGGAGTCACCATATGTGCTTGAAAGTGCCTCCAAAGGCTGAATCTTCACCAAGAGCACATCAAACCCGATGAAGTGAAGTGGTAAGGTGCTTCAGACCTCTCCCACCGGGCATGCCAAAACTATTGATGCAAAATCACAATACCCCGAATGGCCTCGGATCTGAGTGGGACATCCGGCGTGATCTGCATAACATTGGACCATCTCTCAAGTTGTGGGACTTGTGAACTTGAGATGGACCTTTGGAGAAAGCCGAATCTTGCTCCTAAAATACCTACCACAAGCTACTCTAGTGCATGAAAACTATCTAATCCTAATCTAACCTTCCAAGGACCAGGGAGAGAGAGAGAGTGCATGAAAATAAAGCCTACACTAAAATGGTGATACACCAAAGAAGGAGGTTGCTGGTCACAATCTCAACTTCTTGAAATGGAGAGAGGTGAGCAATGGAGAGGATGGACAGATGCATCACAGACCAAAGATAGATTTCACACAGAACACCACTTCAAACCCATTAAACACGGCTCCCAAAACCTACAATGGACATCAAAAGTATGCACAATATACCCTGTAATGATGAGAGGCGAGAAGAGACAATAAAATAAGGAAGGATGGACAAATGCATCACAAACATATTTTATTGCTCCAAGAGTTCACACAATACATCATTAGTGGGAAAAGGCAAGAAAATGCCATTACAGAGCCAAGAGAGAGGAGGCTTAGACTCCACATTCTACCCTAAGGAAGAAAGAGAGGGGGCAGGAGAAAAAGATGACCAACCTTTTGAAATATGCCCTCCTTTACAATATATAGAAGAATGAGAGAAGGAGAGAGGGAAGAATTCAAACTCGCTTCATTGATTATTCCTTACTTGGAAAGAAAATAGGCCCATTCTTCATCATGGTGGTAGGTGGAGACTTGACAACCTTGAAAATGGCGGGCCAAAACATTAATGGTGGCGAGGTGAGTAAGCAAGGCATGGGAGCTTTCCAAACGTCCTCTCCTCACTCGATTTTTAGATCTCCAGGTCGAAATTTATGGCCATTGAAGGTCAAGGAGTTTGAGATTTAATGTGGGCTCACAATATGCGAATGAGTTTTCCCCTACAGGGTCCACGTGGCAGCCCCACGCATGTTGAAGATTTAACCCCTTTCTCACTCTTGAGTTTCAACGAGAACGACATGTGTGGGCTTCCACTATTTGGTTCTCTCGTGTTCTACCTGAAGTCCCTCTTTGCGCAGAGACACTTCTTTGCACGACTTGAGACACGTGGAGAGCTGGCGCGCATGTTTGGGACCACTTTTGGATTTTCCTCTCTAAAAGAGCACAAGAGACACGTGGCTTCTCCTTCTACGGATTTTCTCTATTTCTTTGTTTTTCGCTAAGTCCTTTTGTGGCCTTTAGCCATATGTTTGACCACTGACACGTGGAGGCTCCAAAACACATTTGGGACATACCTCCGCATTTTCCTTTTGAAATGTGTGGACATGAGGCATGGGAGGCCCCTCCACAGATTCTTTCGTAGAATTTTCAATCCGAATCTACCTCCTTTTTTGACTTTTGGCCAGACATGTGCGAGCCCACGCTCATTTGGGAACCCACTCTTGATCTTTCCTTTGAAGTTTCACCAATGAGACACATGCAAGCTTCATGCTTCTTTGGGGTCCGCAAGCTCTAGATTTTAACTCGATGTCCCACTAATGTAGACAAGTGGAGGTTTTCATTGGCCCTTTCACATATCAAATTCATAGCTACTCTATCTTCTTTTTAAGACCCTAGACACATGGAAAGCCATCCAACATTTTGGGACTGTCCCTCGGGTCACACCTTAAAAATTACATGCATGAAGCATGTGGAGGATTCCGTCGACCCTCTTATACTTAGCCAATTAAATGGCTAGCTCATTCCTTTTTGCTCGGATCTTGACATGTGGAGGGATGGTTCTAGTTCAGGGTCTTTCTTTAGGCCGCGCCTTTGAAATTGCACCGATGAGACATGTGGTACCCTCCACAGTGTGTATTTTCTCTACCTTCCCATGCTCTACCGAAGTCCTTTCTATTTGATGAAGGCTTTATGTCTAACTCAGGACACGTGGAGGCTTCTCACTCTTTTGAAGACCCTATTTGGACCTGACCTCTAGAGGTGTGGGATTTTGACACGTGAAGGCTTCCGCCGCCCGAGAATTTTCAACTTTTGACTCTTTCTCCTTTTCAGACCTGGGACACGTGGAAGCTTCACGCTCATTTGGAGAATCTATTTGGACCTCGACATTCGAGGTGCGCTGGATTGACATGTGGAGAGTCACACATTTTGACCTACCTCAAGATTTTACCTTTGAATATGTGTCGATATGACATGTGGAGGCTTCCTCCGACCCTTCTTTACTTACCTAATTTAATGGCCAATTCTGCCCCCCATTTTGACTTTGACCACGTGGTGAGCCTGCGCTTGTTTGGAGACTTCCCCTTGTGTCCTATCCTTGAAGTTGCGTCGTTGAGGCATGTGGCACCTTCAGCAGATTTTCTCTATACTTAGTGTATTCAAGTCCTCGAGTGAACACTTCCTCAAGTTAGGTTCTCGACTACGTGAAGCTCCGCACTCGTTTAGGGACCTCGCCTATTGCATCTTTTTGAATTTCACCAAGCTGATGTGTGGCACCTTCCGTGAGTCCATTGCTTTGCCCCGAGTCTACTCGTATGTGAAGTATGATAACTTTGAGCTTCTTCTCCAATTTTATCCTATCGATCCTTTGGTATCTTTTTGTGCCGTTTGATCCTTTTTCGATGTCACTCCTCCACTTTGATTTGGGATCTATTGAGAGCTCGCAGGACTGAACCGACCCTTAGATTTTCTTTTGTGCAAGGTCGTGTTTGATCAATCTTGTCCAGGGGAAAATTAGGATAACATCTCCGACTCATCAAGACACCAATCCCTCAATTCAAGCAAAACTTGTCCAATTCATGAGCACCAACCTCACTGGAGACACAAATATCCAATTTTATGCAAATGACTAATTTCGACCTCAACAATGTAAAGATTCACCTTTAGTAGTCTCTTATTCAATTGAATGATGGCTATTATTCATCTCTTCTTCTTATATTTATGATATATATCCTTCATAAAAATGTATCCTTCATAAAAATATACTCTTCATAAAAGATGATCTTCACTCACGCTTCTTATTCTTCAATGATGTATCAAATTCATTTCACTTGCTTTATTTTCTACATATTCTCATCTATCTTTTATAAACCCTTGATACTTTATTTTGAAGGAGATGAACTTCTTAAAAACCACTCATAAACCAAAAGGGGCATCCATTTATTTAATTATTATTTTACTCCTCTTTGAACACAAGTGTCCCATTAATGAGGGTCGATATTCCACTATCTTTTAATGCTTGTTTATTTCATTATAAAAATACTATAATCCCATTATAAAATCGATGTTACTTGTATCAAATGAAGAAATTACTTTTCCTTTCATGTTTCAATCAAATCACTTATATTTGTTAACCCTTTAAATCAGATCAATGTTATACTAAATCTGATTAATGTATAATAAATCTTATCACTATTATTTTTGACCCTTTAAATATAATCACTATTAAGCTAAATTTTATTTTTGTAATACCAAGTCCGATCAAGGTATATTAAATTTGATCATCGTAACACATCAATCTTATCATTGTTATTTTTATTTTGAGCATAGTACATTCTCCATTGACATAAATCATAATATTTATAATAGGCCACACCCTCATTCAAGTGTTTCCTATCATTCCCACAAGGTTTGATCAAGTGAGAGATATTGGCCCATATATGGCTACAAAATGAAACATCAATAGGTTTATCTTTCCTCATTTCCCTCCATTTCATGCCATTTAGATTTATGCCTTGTTTAGGGTGTTATATTGGGAACCAATAGTAGGCATTAAAATAAAAATGTTTTATGTAAGGATTACATATATCATCCTCAAAAGGTGGAGGAAAAGATACAACATTACACTCAACAAATTAATGTAACATCATATATGATGAGGAAAGAAAACCAAGTAAATCACATTTTAAGAGAGAGGTTCTAGCTAAATATTTTTATATTTAGGTAAAACATTAACATTTTATTTATCTTCATATTTTTTCAAATATTTTTTTTTCTTCGTAATTACTTTTTCATTTCACATTAGATGTAGATACATTATATTGGTTATACCTATATTTAAGCTTGTTTGTTGGAAGGATTATTACCTCTATTTCTTTTAAAGAATTACATACCTTATTAAAGGATAAAAAATAATTAAACATAATATATTAATAATAAGAGAGATATGACTAGTTAGTAGTGACATCTTGAAGCTTAATTTGTACAAATATATTTCACATTTTTATAAGCATCTTGTTATAGAAAATACAACCACTTATTGGTTTACTATATTCTTTCTTTACTTTATAATTTTAAACATAGGAAGCATTAATACCAATGTTAATAGATTATTTGAAATAATTTTTATTCTCTAAATGAATGACATCCCTTAAGAAATTGAAATAAGGTTTCAAAATCATTACAAAGAATAATCATTAAGACTTTAAGGGCACATCTGAATGATAAATTTATGGATGGAATCATAATATGAGAAAGTGGCATGAAAATATTGATGTTTTTGTTAATCAAAATCCTCTTTAGCCTCACAAATAGGAATCCTAGGACACAAAAGACAAAAGGGTAAACAAAAATTTACAAGTTGAGTGTAATTAGATTATGGAGTAATCATTTGAATACATGTAATTAGAATGTTTAAGAATGCATATATCTAGTTATACACATTAACATTTAAATTATGAGTTTGATGTTTGAGGAAACATGTAGTAGAAGAAGAGCCTATAATTCATGTGGGCATACCGTATATGATAAAATAATTTAAGATGTTGTGATAGACATTATGAAAAAATTGAAATGGATAATAGTTGTCACCATAGATATATGCATGTCATTTTTTGTAATAGTAGATGTAGTAAAATAAGATCAATAAATGGAAAAATATGGATTCTTTAATATAAGGGTTATAGATGAAATAAAGACCTTCTTCTAAGACATGGGTTTATAGAATTGTGAATATTTTTATTGGGGTTTAGCCTTTAAAAATTACTATACATTATTTCTCATTAATATCCTAATTTTTTCTAGGAAGAGGATTACAATTCTCAAGAAAAATTATTCTTTGAAGGTTCATAAAAGGGTCACATATGTGTATATATAAATAAAAATGATAAATACACCGTGAAATAATAGAAATACATAAATATTAAATGAACAACGTGATTTTGTAACATAAACATGGATTTGGTATATGGTAACCCGATATAATACGAGTTTATAAGGTTTCAATCAACACAGGGTTCAATAAATTATTTAACGAAAATTGGAATAATGATTAACTAATTCTAATAAGGATTATACGTACATAAACATAAACACACATGAATGGATGCACATGTTACTATATGTTAATTAAATGTGTAATCATATATATATATATATATATATATATATATACTTGAATAAACATATGACATCAAAAATATACGTTCAATTACATTTTGATTAATGGTATATATCGTAAAACATAAGAAGGTGTGTGCAATCAGCTATTTGAATATTGTATCGCATTTATTTATGTGTAGCAGAGAAATAAAATTAAACGAAAAATTACTACAAGTACTTTAGATTTGATTCTAGAAGTGTGTTATCTACTCCAAATAAACCTTTATTTCCTATCAAGACAATTTTTCAATTTCATGATTGTTGGAGGGTTTAGAGTAGGAAAAGGAGGAATTATATAACTTTTTAAACCTCTACAGGTTTTTTAAATATGCTTCTCTATGAGGTATTAAGTGTTGCGAATTAGAAAAACTCTTTTTAATAAACCAGATTGAACCAAATATGATAAAACAATTATAAAAGGTTATTTTTGGGTTGATGTTCAATCTAACACCACCAGAATTTTGTATACTCAAAATCATCCTCAACCCACACATAGTTCACTACCTATAAAGATAAAATAGTATATATGATTTTTTTTGATAACCCAATCACTCCTGATATTAATTTATAATGACTTGGACTTATTGTTCTTTACTAGGATTTGAAGGTTATTATATTGAATATATTAACATTTTAACCTAGCTTTTAGTGCTTCAAAATTATCTAGATGTTATTTGTAATTTCTTCTACTACTTTATGATATTTTATTATACTATTTTATAATTTTTGAGAAATTTAAACTTTGGTATTGTTATCTCTCAAAAGTGCACCCTCTAGAGAGATGACTGCAGGGGTTCTAAGATTTCTCTAGATCTCTCTCTTTCATAGATACAATGAAAACACCTCAAGTATGTGGGTATACCTATTGTTGAGGTGAGTCTCCAGTATCAAGGACGGATCCTTCTTGATGTATCGTAAACTAATTTTTGGGGTTTTGAGGGTAAAAAGATGACTGTAAATGAATTGGAAAACAATGGTGATACACCAAACTTGTTGAGGGATTTTACTGAGTACTTTCACAAATATTTGAGAATGGATTTTGGGTGCACAAACCAATATTTATCAGCAGAATATTAAGGCAAACACTTGATGTATTAAGGGAATGATTCACAATAATACTATTAAGATAAACATGGACACTAATATTATGCAGAAATAACTAAATTCTCAGCAAGGTAAGATGATTAATCAAGGAATTTGACATTTACAAGAAATAATAAGGTATACACCACATCACGAAAATAATTGGAAAGGGAGAAATCAATTCTCATTCAAAGGGAAAAATGGCAAAATCTGCTTCAAAGACTCATGTGTCCAAAATCCTCCTCATGTGCCTTTTCGATTGCACACAATATATAGCAAGATTAATTCATCCCATCCTTC
Organism: Taxus wallichiana var. yunnanensis; assembly: GCA_018340775.1. Lineage (NCBI taxonomy): Eukaryota > Viridiplantae > Streptophyta > Pinopsida > Cupressales > Taxaceae > Taxus > Taxus wallichiana. The sequence continues at coordinate 210,015,876 of CM031237.1, read as the reverse complement.
CTAAAATAGGCTAAAATTTGTACTCACCTATGCATCCTATTTTTATCCTTTATTATAAATAAAGATATAAAAATAACACGCAATTACAAATTAGGCATTTTAAGACCTTGAGTACAAAATAACTCAGTCAAACTACAATTGATTGATCTATTTTAAAAGAAATAAGGTGAATAATCTTGACTAAAAATAAATATTTTACTTATGAGCAAGTCTTCTCAATACATGCAATTTAATCTTCTCTCCTATTCTTGGAATTGATGACAAAATGATCCATAAATCAGATAAAATTTGAACTTTAATCATGCCCTTTGATGCACATATAAATAACTCCTCCGATGTTGAATTCGAAATAATCACAAGTGCAAGTTAACCTCCTTCTATCTCCACTTTTGATGGGTCAATTATATGCTACCTTGATGTTTCAACCTTTGACCTCATCCATGTATATTTGCAATAGTTAAACAAAAATCTTTGACTATAATAAAGTCGCTCATAGAATATGCTTCTCTCTCTAATCATAGGCATATGTTTTTGGTTTTAAAGGGTCAAATATATCATTTCTTGGTCTATTTAAATATTTAAAATTACAAACCATAGTATAAACTAAGGTCAAAACACAAAATGATCCTTTAAACAAAAAAGTCCCCTCCCATGATGGACTAACCTTTATCATGTGATGTGAATGCTTTGGACCATGGTCAACTTTAGGGTTTTTATAATGATTCACAAGTGCATTAATATGAACATAGGGTGAGTTCAAAACTTTTTCATGGTGAGTTAATATTAGAAAAGGATTTCAAAACCCTAATTTGATTTTGGGCTATTCAAATTTTGAGCTCTAACGAGATCGAGAAACTTTCGCTTGAAATTCTTCTCATGACTCATGATTACTCCGAGCTTTCTCATGACCTCTAGTTCTATGGTGAGATTATGAGTGTATATATGATTATTCTTTGATTTTTAACCTTTCTGAGCTTTGAGAGATTCTGTGCAATTGATTTGAGCACTATCACGAACATTTGGGATTAATTCTTTACGAATTCGAGCTATCTCAAGTTTTACACTCTTTGGTTGGGCTCAACCTAGAGGGTTTTGAGTATGCTCGACCCTTAATTTATTTTGTTTTCCATGACTATGGTTGTTCATGGATATTTCTCTGAGCATTTGTACTTAAGCTTGATTTCTTCACAAAGTCCCCATTAATTAAAACTCTAATTAGTTGAAGTTTTTCAATTTTAACTTCTCGGGTTGAGTTTTCTAATCTTGCCACTTTACCATGGACACCACTTTGATTTACTCATGCTTTGCTTTTTGCATCAACCCAAAATGGTTATTATTCATTCGATCAAAAGTATTAGATTTCAGAGAATTTTAACTTAGGTATTTCTTGTTTAGCCTTGGATTTTAAATCAACAATAGATCGAGTCCTATGATCTTGTTTGTAACTAGTTAGATTGTATTATATTTAAAATTGTTGGTGCTCAATTTTTTTATGTAAAAACCAAATGTCACCACTTAAGAGCTATCTTCATTTGTGTACTATTTTTGGTCATGCTTTTGGGGTATTCTCTAATAGCTTACTTTCAACAAGTTTTGGTAAGCTAATGCCTCGAGATCTATGTTGTTTGAACTACTTGTTTCCCTTTCATATATAGCGACTTTTTCAAAATTTATTATTGGTATCCAACCGATTTTAGATATGCTTAAATTTTTTTGTTTTAAACGAGATTTGGTTTTGCTTTTTTGCTTAGGATATTTTCAACCTGAAACTTTGCTTTAATGTTCATTCTCGTAAAACCCATTTTACCAATTTGGGTGAAGTCATTTTCCATTTCTCTTGTCTTTGGAGCGAGGGTTTGTCTTGTGTCTTGAGTAATCTTTTCAATTTATATATTTTAGATTTACTTTTACACAAAAATCTCATTGTTTTGAGCTCTTTTCTTTTGATTTGTGTTTTACGTGCCAAAAATTTGCTTGCCATTGTGCTTAGGAGCCCTTCAATTATGGTTTTATTGACATGACTTTTTTTCATGACAACCATTTTTTCTACGCTTCTTTCTTTGTGAATTTTGTTGCCTAATTTTTACCTCGGAATGCATTTTTCTTTGATTTTTTTGGATAAGAATTGTTGTCATTTTTGCATTTTCCCCTTTGATGTAATGTACTTCAATGTCTTTAAAAATAATGGACCTCTTGTTTTGTACTTAATTTGGTAATAAAGTTGTCATTATTTTCAAATCACAGTGGATCTCAACATCCGCCTTTTAGATAACTTTGTAGCTTTCATTTCTGTATTTGCTCATGGTATTTGAAAGTTTCTACCTGTTAGTTCACTAACTCAAATCATTAAGGTTAGTTGCAACCTATGTTTTCAGTTTATTCATTATACTCATGTAATGGCCTTACAAACCTAGGCTTGCAGGTGCAGAATAGAACTTGTTTTGATCCTAAACTTTTTTGTTAGATGGAAGCATTCACGAAAACTTGATCTATGCCTGATATTGCTTGTGATTTTGTGAGAAAGGCCTCATTATAAATACTTAAATATTTACTTCAGTTGATAGAAGTTGTGATTTGAGATTGACTTAATTAGAATTTTAAAATGTGTATTAGAAACAATCTGTACAAATTTTGTTCCATTGTCTTTATAATGATTATTCATTTACTTTGAAACTGAACTCCTACGTAAATCTAAAATAGTCCCGAGTTTGGTGACTGGGACTGATTTCCATTCTTAATTTGTTCACCCATGCCCATTTGACCTCGATAACATTGTTCTCTTTATTTGCTAGATGTATGATGTCTCCAAGAAACTGAAATGGGAGAAAAAGAATCAAATATTTATATGTTTTCGTCTTTACTTATGATGCATTCTTGAGTACTTGTTATGCCTAGACCATCTATTATCTTTCTATATAATTTACTTCATTTTAGCTTCTTTTGAGCTAATGGAAAAAAAAATCAATGATTTATAACTTGATGAAATTCTTTTTTCCGGTTCTTTACAATAGCGGTACTATATCATTTGCCCATACATATGGATATCCTAATATTTTCAAATCTAAAAATATGCTTCACACATTTGCATTAATGAAACCTATAATTTGATCAGAACTCTATAGTCATGGAAATTTGTCTTAGATATGAATACATTGTAGTGTCCGATGGATTTCAACATTTGTTATCTTGTAGCTAATAGGTTTAATGAGTGAAATTTTCTACATTTTTGTACCATCTTTCAATCAATCTATCAATCATGTAGTTGTATTTGATTCCTTTGTACTTGTACTTTTAAAATCATTAAACCATCTTAGCCATGTTTCTGATCATATCACACTATGAAATCATATGTTGGATGTTTATTTTGGAAACTCGAAAGAATTTGTATGGCTAGTTTCTTTTCTACCTCAAATGTTGGATTCTTAAACACTGTAATGGAATTTGATATTTTATCCCTGATGCTAAAATCTTAACCTCAAAAATTGTCCTCCTAGGTGTGATCTCTTTGTTATTACTTCATGCCTAAAAATTGAGCCTATGTGGCCTGGAGGACTCAAAATGATAAACATCTAAACTAGTCTTTTATAAATTAGTATCTTAGAAAATGAAAATGATGTTTTGAAATGAACTTTCTCTCGCTGGTTGAATTCTTTTAGTTAGTAACTAAGATGGAAGCTTCTTTTTGAAGTTGCATTCTTCATTTCTATCTTTGAAGTATTTATGAGAGACTTTTTGTAATTTTGCATTCTTTTTGCAAATGGAAATTGGAATGTTGTTGGGTTCAATCATAATTCCCATATGGTTGTGAAATTTTTGCATTTAAACCTTTCATACTTTTAGATTATGTCAGCCTAAAATGTGTATATGGAATTTATTGATCTTCTAGACTGTTACATTTATGAACATTGTACCTTTCCTTAAAAGCTGAAAATGAATTCTTTTGAACTTAATAAATGATGTTGAAAATTTATATTTCATTCTCTTCTCAGCTTATGATATTTTATACCTATACTTATCCAAAGGTAATCTTATAATTTGTTTGAGATGTTTTCACAACTTTCCTATGAATACTATAATTGCACTTTTAAATGCATTTTTTTTAAATTGGAAATATAAGGAGTTTAAAAAAAACCTTGAGCTCAATATTGACACCATTTCCTTCTCTTTTTCAAGTATCATGATGCAATTTGAAGAGGACAAAATGAGTAGCATTTCGAAAGAGAAAAAAAACCTCCTCAAGGAAATGATGGTTTCCTTTACCTCTTTACATTTTCAATTTCATAAATATATGCATTCCTTTTCTTCAGTTATTTCTCACGGCTTGTGTGAGATAAACATGCACAATTATTCTCATGAATAAATGAATAAATTTTCATGTAATGAGATGTATGTCCTTCCTTTCTATACTTTCTTCATTTATATGGATAATGAATGAACTTACACAACTCAAACACTTAAATAATTCACTTAATCATGAAATAAATTAAAATCAAGTGTACTTTATTGATGTCCATTGTAAATGTAAACTACTTGTAAAATGTACCTTGTCCTTCAAACTTGCTACTTGCTTATAGTTTAAGAACATCATATCTCGGTACATGCTTTGCCATTTATGCCTTCCTCAGGCGTTGCGATAGTCATTTATGGTTGTTGCATAATTTCGATGAGGGTAACAAATGGAATGGTTGTATCTATGAGGCATGGCATTCTGTAATAGTACCCAAGTTTTAGTTTTGATCCGAATGTGACTTCCAAGACTGTCCAAAACCAAAAAATTAAAATTTATATCATAATCTAAGGTGGATGACCCAAACATAGCCAAACTCGTAACCCGACTAATATGAGAAACTTAAAAAGTTTTGAGTTCACCTTTTTCACACGGGATACAAAAAATGTCAACATTTCTAGTGATCTTGTAGGGAAAGGTGCCTGTACTAGCTTATAGACATGTGCCTTACTCTTGTCCATTGGGCATGGAGTCAAAGCATATAAGAAAATTATTCCCTTCAAAAAACAAACTAAAACTGGAAGGGATCTGGTGAACCGCATCACGTGTACGAGTGCACTTATCGAATTAAAAACTACAATGTGCATGAACTACACTTATTGAAAGGGAAATCCTAATATACCCTATTCTAACCAATGAAATTGAGGCTAAATAAAACCTGAAATATGTAGTGAAAAATAGCTTTCTTTTCTCTAAAAATGAGGTAATGAATTTAGCTTGCAAAACAAGTAACGTGACAGAACTAAAAATGAGATGTGTACATTGAATTTGTTCCAAAATTTATCCCAAAACACGAAGAATCTTTCTAATTGTTTTGCAAATGATTCTGAAGGACTTTGGAACTGATTCTTGAGGACTCTCGCACTCATTTTTAGGCTCTGATACAAGTTTGAACTCTAGTATTATTGTGGATTTTTGTGAACCAAAAGATACCGAATAGACATAGGTCCTCCAAGCTAAAAAGTATTTTTTTTTTTGTATAGAAATATGAACCTCTTTTTTTATCACGGGATCTCTCTCAATCTGTTTTGAAGATTGTTTGAGAGTTGATCTAAAGAATTTTCAACATCTTCAAGTTGTTGTACTTCATCAATCATAACATCTTGAAGAGGATAAGATGGTTGTTGTACTTATTTAAACTATTTGAAAATATTTTCACAATCTTCAAACTATTGTTCATCCTCTTCAATTTTCTAATCCATTACTACTATGACTGATATTTCAGCAGTATTTTCAATTTCTTCCATTCTATCCATTCCTTTCCATATTTATAAACATTTAGTTTCCCCACTGAAAGATTGTTTCTCATGAATACTTGCAGTATTTGTTGATAGTCCTTGTGAAACACTGCAAGTCCCTAATAACGTAGCTATCTCCATACATGCAACACAACAAGGGTATTCACACTCAACTGCTTGATCATGATCATTTTGAAACTGATCTTTCTCCTTTTGATCATCGACCATGGAAATTGATAAGCTGCAAATAGACTGCTCATCCCTTAGATCAGTAGATTTATCTTCGAAATGATTTGCAAAATTTCTTCATGTTTTATCAACTGGGATGAATCAGTAGTTTGTAGGAGTATGGTGCCTTCATGCACACTATGCTCAAAATACGAAAATTGTTGATCATCCTTAATCTACTTTAGATCTACTGAAAAATCAGATTGTACCTTTTGAATGGGTTTCTCTTATAATCAGTATAGGATGATCAAACTGAAATTTAGAAACCCATTACTCTATGTTCTATAAAAACTCCAACCTATTGTTTTCTTCAGCTGGATGTCCCTCCTAAATGATATTATGATCCTCTTTTTCCTCAACTGAATGTATGAGTAAAGGAGTGGGAATAATCTCATCCTTAATTGTAAAATTTTTAAAGAGAGGATGGGGTACAAGATCTATTTGTATGACAACATCTGAAAGCCAACTTGGACACTTTAATTTAGGTTAAATGCATGATTTGCGGGTAGGAAAAGAAAGAACTGCAGAAACCTGATGATTCAAAAACTGATTGATGGGCTACTTTGGCTGATAAGGGGGATATATAGGCACTAAATTCTGAAAAAACTGATGCCTATCATCTTTTACCACTAATGATTACTCATATAGTTCCTTGACAACTAAAAATGATTTCTTAAGTTCATTAAGCTCGATTTCAAGATATCTTCACCTTTCACAAAGAGCATAATCCTCTAGTATAACTCTGACCTTGAACAACGTAATAATCATCATATTGATAATCATATTGATTTCCAAGGTTTGGGTCATAAGGATATTCATTCTGATAGGGTTATGGAACTGGTCTGAAGGTGAAATTGGATAAAAGAGTTGTTTGTTTGGTTGATAATACTGCTGAAAATGAGGGTTCATGGCTGCAGGACATCATAAAATATTTAAATTATGAAAAACATGTCTGTTGCTCATAAAAATAGTTGATAACAACAAAGTAATGGATTTGATTTTCTTGAAAAATACCTCAAAAGTTGCAGCTGAAAATTTAATGTTGTTGAAAAGTGTAGTACTGATCTGAAATCAAATTTACGGAGTCGCCAGATGAGTTCTGTTTATATCTTGAATCTTTAGAATGCATCAATAGTATTTCTACTCCCACCGAGCATGCCAAAAACTGGTATCTCTCGAAAGTGCACCCTGTAGAGAGATGATTGCATGGTTTCTAAGATTTCTATAGATCTCTCTCTTTCATAGATACAATGGAAACATGTATATACCTATTTGTTGAGGTGAGTCTCGTGTATCAAGGTCGTTCCTTCTTGATGTATCGTAAACTAATTTTTGGGGTTTTGAGGGTAAAAAGATGACTATAAATGAATTGGAAAACTGGGTGATACACCAAAATTGTTGAGGGCTTTGACTAAGTACATGCACAAATATTTGAGAATGGATTTTGATGCACAAACCAATATTTATCAAAGCAAAATATTAAGGTAAAGACACTTGATGTATTGAGGAATGATTCACAAAATACATTGTAAATATAAACATGCACACTAATATTATGCAGAAATAACTAAATTTGTAGCAAGGTAAGATGATTAATCATGTAGTTTGAAATTCAAAAGAAATAATAATGTATACAAACACTACAAATAATTGGAAAGGCATAAATCAATTCTCATTCAAAGGGAAAACTGCAAAATCTACTTCAACACTCTTGTTTCCAAAAATCATCCTCTTGTACCTTACAATTTCACACAATAAATAAGCAATATAATTCATCCTATCTACCCTAAAAATAGACTAAAAGGTTTGTATCACCCATGCGTTTCTATTTTTATCTTTTATTAATAAAGATAATAAAAATAGCATGCAATTACAAATTAGGCTTTTAAGGCCTTGAGTACAAAATAAATCAGTCAAACTATAGTTGAATAATCTATTTTAAAAAGAAATAAGATGAATAATCTTGACTAAAAATAAATCTTGCTTGTTGACCAAGCCTTCAATACATGCAATTTGTCTTCAAATCTCCTATTCTTGGAAGTGCATGCAAAAGAGATCACTAAATGAGAAAAAAATAACTTTTACAATATTTGAACCAATGTAGGGATAACTTGAGCTCGATGTTGACTTGACTCATCATAAGTGCGAGTTAACCTCGTCCTTCTCACTATTACCAATGTTCAATTATATGCTACTTTGCCTACTTTCTACCTCAGTCATATATTTTTGCAATAGTTAAACACAACTCTTTTGACTATAATAAGGTCCCTCATAGACCATGTGCTTCGACTCCTCTCATCATGGGCATATACTTTTGATTTTAAAGTGTCAAAATTTCATCATTTCTTGGTCCATTTGGATATTTAAAGTTACAGACCATAGTATAAACTAAGGTCGAAACACAATGATTTAAAACAAAAGAAAAATCCCCTCCCATGATGGACTAGACCCTTATCATGCCTGTGAATGCTTTGGACCATGGTCAAATTTAGGGTTTTTGTAATGATGCAAACATGCACACTTTCGTAACTTGGGTTGAGTTCTGTAATTTGATGGTGAGTTAATATTGGAAAAGGATTTCAAAACCCTAATCTTTTAGCATTCACATTTTGAGATCTAACAAGATGGAGAAACTTTGATTGAAATTCTTCTCACAATGATTTCCATGATTACTTTAGCTTTCTCTAAGGACCTTTGGTTCTATGGTGAGTTTATGAGTGTATATTTGATTCTTCTATGATTTTTAACCTTTCTGAGCTCTGAGAGATTCTGGTAGTGAATGCAAACCATCATGAATATTTGGGATTCATTATTTACTTAATTCGATCTCTCTGAAGTTTTAGCATGAAGTTTTGCATTCTGTTGGGGCTCAACCTGGAGGGTTTTGAGTATGCTCGACCCTTGCTTTATTTTGTGTTCCACAAATATGGTCATTTTTCTTGGAGATTGCTTTCGATATTTTGTACTTAAGCCTGATTTCTTCAACACAGTTTTCATTACTTGACATTGAATCTGTTGAAGTTTTTTCGATGTTGGGGTTGAGTTTGGACTCACCACTTTACCATGGCCATCGCTTTGAAGGTAAGAAACTACTCTGCTTTTCTCTTTTGTCACAACCCAAAAATGGGTATTAATCATTCGATCGAAAAGTATCAGATTTAAGATAATTTTAACTTGGGTATTTCTTGTTTAGCCTTGCATTTTAAATCGATGATAGATCGAGTCCTGTGATATTGTTTGTATCTAGTTCGAGCCTATTATATTTTAAAAAATTGGTGCTTAATTTTCTTATGCAAAAAGTAGATGTTGCCACGACTGAGAGCTATCTTCCTTTGTGCGATGTTGTCACTATCTGATTTGGGGTATCCTCTAATACCTTGCTTTCAACCATTCTGGGTAAGCTAATGCCTTGAGATCTATGTTGTTTCAACTACATGTTTCCCTTTTCATATATCGTGACTCAAAATCATTATTGGTATCCAATGATAGTATAGATCTTCTTAAATTTGTTAGCAGAGGCTTTAAATGAGATATGGGTTGTGCTTTTTTTCTTGGGATGTTGTTTTGAGCATGAAACTATGCTTTAAGGTGTCATTCTCGAGAATACCCATTTACTAATTTGGGTGAATTCCTTGTCCATTTCTCTTGTCTTGTATCGAGGGTTTGTCTTGTCTAGTGAGTAGCTCAATTTAGATATTTTTCTTTACTTTTGCAAAAATCCTCATTGTTTTGAACTCTTTTCTTATTGATTCATTCTTTACGCAATGCCCAAAATTTTCTTGCCACTATGCTTGGGAGCCCTAAAATTATTATTTTATTAGCATGACTTGGGAAACTGTACAACCATTTTTCCTACGCTTTCTTTCTTTGAATTTTTTTGCCTAATTCACATTGGCATGTATTTTGCTTTGAATTTTTCAGATCGAGAACTGTTGTCAAATGGCATTTTTTCCTTTGATGCAATGTACTTCAATGTCTTTAAAAAAAGTAAACCACCTCTTTTTTGTACTTAATTTGGTAATAAACTTGTCATTATTTTCCAGTCACAAGGTGTACGTCAACATCTCCTCTTTAGATGACTTTGTAGATTTCTATTTCTATTTTTCTCTCTAAATTTTTTGAGAGTTTCTACCTATTATTTCAATAACTCTTGATCATTAAGGTTAGATGTAACCTAAGTTTTTAGTTCCATTCATTATACTCATGTAATGGCCTTAAAACCTAGGCTTGCACAATAGAACTTGTTTGATCCTAAACTTGTTTATTGGATGGGATCATTCACCGAAAACTTGATCTATGCCTAATATTGCTTGTGATTTTGTGAGAAGGCCTCATAATAAATACTTAAATATTTACTTTAGATAGTTAATAGAAGTTTTGATTTTAGATTGACTTGATTGGAATTTTACAATATGTAATGGGAACAATCCACACTAGATTTTGTCGCATTCTCTAATGTAAAACCGATTATTCATTTACTTTGAAATTGAACTCCTCCATAAATCTAAAACAATGTTGAGTTGGCCTGGGGCTGAATGCATTCTTATCTATTCACCATCATGTGACCTCGATAACATTGTTCCTCTTTTATTTGCTAGTTGTATGATATCTCAAAGAAACTTAAAAAGGAGAAAATGAATCAGACATTTATGTGTTTCTCTCTTCTTATGATGCATTCTTCAAGACTCGTGATGCCTAGACTTTGTGATATCTTTGTGCATATAATTTACTTCATGAGCTTGTTTTGAGTTAATAGAGAGTAAAAAAATCAATCATTTGTAAGTTGATGAAATAATTTTATTCATGTTCCTTACAATAGTTGTACTTTATCATTTTCCATACATATGGATATCCTGATGTTTTCCAATATGAAAATATGCTTCACACATTTGCATTAATGAAACCCGTAACTTTGATTGTAACTCTACGAGCCTGGAAATTTGTTTTACCTATGAATAAATTGTAGTTGTCCGATGGATTTCAACATTTCTAATTGCTTGATTGAGCTCATAGCTTCCCTGATGAATGAACTTTGTGCATTTGATGTAACATCTTTCCATAAATCTATCAATATTTTAGTCGTAGTTTATTCCTTTGTACTTGTACTTTTGAAATCATTAAACCTTCAAAACCCTATTTTGATCATATGGAATTATGAAACTCATATGTTGGATGTTTATTTTGGAAACTAAAAAGAATTTTTACTTTTTATTTTCTAGCTCAAATATTGACTCTTGAACACCAGTAATGGAATTTGAAAGGTTGTCCCTAACACTAAAATATTAACCTCAAAAATTGTCCTCCTCGGTCTAAAACTTTGCTATTACTTCACTATAAAAATTGAGCCTATATGGCTTGGATGACTCAAAATGATAAGCATTTAAATTGATCTCTTATAAATTAGTATCTCGTAAACTTTGAAAATGATGTTTCTAAATGAACTTTCTTCTATTGGTTGACTTCTTTTAGTCAAGAATCGAGATGGAATCTTCTTTTCAAAGAAGTTGGATTCTTCATTTCTATCTTGAAGTATTTATGAGTGATTGCTTTGTAATTTACATTCTTTTTTGAAATGGAAATTCGAATGTTTTTGGGTTCATTCATAATTCCCACATGGTTGTGAACTTTTTGTTTAAACATTTCATACTTTTAGATCATGTCAGCTATAGGTTGTATATGGAATTTATTGGATCTTTTGGACCTATTACATTTATGAACATTGTACCTTTCCTTGAAAGCTGAAAATGAATTCTTTTGAACTTAACAAATGATGTTGCAAATTTAGATTTTATTCTCTTATCAACTTATGATATTTTGTACTTGTACTTATCTTCGCAATCTTAAAATTTGTTTGAGATGTAGTCACAACTTTACTGTGAATACCATAATTGCACTTTTGAATGCATGTTTTTCTGAAACTGGAAATATAAGGAGTTAAAATAAAACCCCGAGCTCAATATTGACACCATTTCCTTCTCTTTTTTAGGTATCATGATGCAGTTTATAGAGGATAGTTGGAGCAATAATTTAGAAAGAAAAGAACACCTCCTCAAGGCAATGACGGGTTTCCTTTACCTCAGTAAATTTTCAATTTCATAAGTATATGCATTCCTTTTCTTCTCGCTTATTTCTCATGGCTTGTTTGAGATAAATTCGCACAACTATTTCTCAAGAGTAAATGAATATATTTTTGTGTAATGAGATGTATGTCCTTCCTTTCTATCCTTTTCTTCATTTATATGAATAATGAATGAAATTATACAACTCAAAACACTTAAATAATTCACTTGATCATGAAATAAATTAAAATCAAGTGTACCTTATTAACGCCTATCAGAAATGAAAACTCCTTGTAAATCAGTAGCTTGTCCTTCAAAACTCGCAACTTGTTTACAATTTATGAATATCGTGTTTGGTACATGTTGTCATTTCGCCATCCTCGTGGCTTTCATGATAGTCATTTATGGTTGTTGATAGTTCGATGAGGGTAACAAATGGAATGGCTTCATCTATGAGGCATGGCGTTCTGTACTTGTACCCAAGTTGTAGTTTTGATCCGAATGTGACTTCCAAGAATATCCAAAACCAAACAATTAAAATATGTATCTTAATCCAACGTGGTTGACCTAAACATAGCCAAACTCGTAACCCTGACCAATCTGAGAAACTTAAAAAGTTTCAAGTTGACCTTTTTCACACAGGGTGCAAAAATATCAACATGTATCTTTGAAAACCTAGGTGACTCAATGAATTCATTAGAGTTTATTATATATATTTTAATGGCTCTAATTTTGCATTTAATTTTCACCTACATTGAAATTACCAAATGATAAAAGGATATAAATTCGAAAAAAAATGGGTAGAATTTTTTTCTTGAAATGATAATTCCTTCCACATGTAATTTTTTTGGTATGTTTCTCCTATTCAATGGTGGACTAAATTAGGAAGATATAATTATTATTATAATTATGCATGGTAATCATGTAAATTGGAAAACATATTTCATATGTGAAATATTTTATAAGTGGATGATAAGTTACATGAGGAGAGACTGTCATACAATATAAATATATATAGACTAGGATATGTCACTTATGTTTATAGTATGTAAATAAATCACGTGTAAAATTTATTGCTCATTATCACATCTATTATTCATCCTTTGTTAAGGAAATCTAGAGGACGTAATAACATATCCCTCTTCACATCATCTCACCAGCAGTAGTTTCTAACATTCTTTACCAAATATGAGTTTGATCTCAAACCAAATTCTAGACCCCATCGACCTCCATCGCTTCGCATACGAATCCTTCGATTTCTGAATTATGATAATAATAATAATATTGTGGTTAATATAAATGATAGTTAAAATTTAAAATGATAAAATGAAACGAAAATGGATAAATGAGTAAAATAAAATAAAATAAATAAGAATGATAGTTTGGAAATAATAAGGAGATTGATAGTTTTAGAAGTCAAAAGTTAAAATAAAATTTAGATCAAATTAAATAATTAAACGAGTTTATAAAAACATAGTTTCTAATATTTTTTAAATTCAAAAATTTAAATATGGCGTGAGTAAAGGTCTAAGAAGGTCAGCTTTGGTTTGGTGGAATTAGTGAAATTTGATGGCGTGGGGTGGAGTGTGGAATGGTTAAGGCATGGGGATTCTTGAAAGGGCACGTGGATTCATAAATGTCCTTCCTACATGTCACTTTCCATGATTTATAATAAAACTGCTTTACCTCAGATCCAGTGGCGTTGACCATTTATAAACCCAAGTTTACTTTGTAAAATTAGCAGTAATATGGATAGTTGCAGCGTGTACCAAACATGATAGAATAGGGTTGTGTTAAATGGTGCTCTTAACTAATATCCGTCCAAAAAAACTCAGTTTCTTTTTGGGTCTAATAAGCCTGTGCAGGGAAAAAAATCTATTTCCTCATTTCTTTTCTTTACACAAGTTGACCATGGATCTGTACTTGAAGCATGTTCAATGGTTTATGAAAGGAATTAAAAGTACCTTTCCTTTTATTCCACTGATGCGTCTGCAAGATTCGTCTCTTTCACCTTTCCTCTACTTGGAACAACCTATTTTTTCTTGCTAGCAACTGTCAATGGAGATTAGAGTAGCGTCTAGGAATGCATAAGGGGATTTGTTGTTTAGGATTTAAAAAGCTCTAGTAGATGCAGCAAATTGACTCAACCTTGCTAGCACCATCTCACCCGTTGTCAAAATAAGATCTTGTAATAGGTTGTGGATATTCGTCACAACATAATAAAAAGGGGGTTTTTGTCATATGTTATATTTGCAAGTTCCATGGTTAACATGGATGCAAAATGTGGGAGAATACACGTGGCATGCGAACTATTTAACACATATTCTCAAAGAAATATGAATCATTGAATGCATTGATTCCAGGGTATGCACAAAATGGGTTCGTTGAAGACGTTGTATGGAATGATCCTACCACGTAAGCTTCATTTTTTTTATTATTGTTGTTAACCAATGGTGGCTATGTCTTTGGATGCATGGAAATTACCTTGGTTGTGTGATAGTTGTTTATTTTCTAGTTGGGTGCTTGGGAGTTTTGAGATAGAATGGGTGAATGTAATTACTGAGTGTTTGAAGAGGACAAATGAATCTAGAGATAATTTTATTCACATAAAATTTTCCCCCTTTTGAGGATGATAACAATCTTATTGCAACTCATGTTTTCTTGTCAAAACATTAGAGTGAAGTGGGCTTTAGGAAGATGACTTGGTCTCATTAATCATGGGTTATTTTGGGGAAGTGCTCAAATTTTCTTGTGGAATGGGTATAGAAGATTTCAAGAAATGCAAAATTATGGAGTCAGTGGATGCATGTGAATTGTTTAATGTATCGTCGAGAGAGAGAGAGAGAGAGAGAGAGAGAGAGAGAGAGAGAGAGAGAGAGAGAGCTTTGTGGAATGCTAGTGAACCCACCTGGAGCACCTCTTGCCCTACGAATGTTAATATTGTTAGGCATGGTCTCCTTACCTTAATATTTTATAATTTTCATATAATTTGGTTATTCATTTGCAATAAAATAAAAATATGAAACCATTAGATATGATACAATTGGATATTATAATCAGGCTATTAGCGTGAAACAATAAAACTCCTCCTTATGATTTACATTACCAACTTACAATTTGACCGTCATCTATGTTGCTACCACAACCTTATATGTTGCTATCTAGGGTACCAAAATTAGGTGCTCGTGTTCTCTAGTGTCGAAGAGTGTTAGAGGAGTTAGTAAAATAACCATTTTTTCTACCTCGCAATGTAAAAGCAAAAGGAAAAAAAACTCAATATTTAATGATTCTCAAAATCACCTTCTAGACCTCGGAAAAGAGAAAAGAATTTTCTTATTTATTCCTTATTATGTGGGGAGTAGAATTAAGCCTTAGATTGACCCCCATCAATTGTTGGTTTTGTCCTCGCCGCCTCAGAGGAACCCGATTACCTCATTGTGTACTTTGAGGATGCTATTAAAACTAAAATTTGGGTTTTGTATCGGCTGACCATTTGGACCTCGAGCAAAGAAATGATTGTCCACCTTCTTAAACCTCTAGTATATTTACTAGAAAAATTCCTAGAACCTTCAATTTGGGGAAAAACACTTTCCTATCTAGTTTGGACAAGGGGGTTTTATAGGCATTTGGTCGCTGTTGACAAAGTTAAATTGAACCAATTATGACTGATGGCTCCTGAAACCTATCTTTCAATCGAAAACCATTCTCTAGTTTCAAATTATGTCAGTTCTTATGAATTTTCAATATATAGGAGGACACGTAGGAATTTATCTATTGTGTATTGCCCAATAGAAGGCAAATTTTGAACACGGCCTCCTAGCCACGAGTCTAATTTGGGAATTTTTGCAACTAGCAGGAAAATGCAAAAAGAAAGTTGTAGGACCTAAGTCAATTTAGAAAACCATTGTGGAAAATTATTGACACTTGTAAATAAGTATTTGAAACTCTATCGTGTGGATTGTTGTGTAAAATTTGACTTTTGAGAAAATAGTGTTCCCCTCTCTTTCCTATCACTTTCTCTCTCCTCCCTTAGTTAAGAAATGAAATGAATATATGCCCTAACCCTCTCTTATTGCATGTGTATTATTATTATGATGTAAATGGAAAACTAAAAATGATAATTATGCTAGATTTAGGTGGATGTCATGCCAACATTTTGTTGACCATGCAGTGGTTGTAGGTATTGAGACTCGAGGAGGTGAAGTGACACTAAAAATATCATTTTTGCATGTTATTTGAAACAATGTAATTGTAGAGGTTGAACCAACATTTTGTGATGTATTGAAATAATTATTATAAAAAAAAATTAATATTTATGAGATGCTAATTTTAGGGGTGCTCTAGGAAATGTGCATTTAACCATATGTGTGATTTTGATTCAGATTTATGTATGGTAAAAAGGGGGATTGATATATATGTTAAATAAAATTGAATTTAAATATTATAGGGAATTTCTAGTGTGCAATTGATGATTAAATAATTGTTGTGTTGTGTTCCTTACCTTGAAAAATTAATAAATAAATCTACATGAAATAGTCAACCCTAGTATAAAATTCACTGATAACTATTCTTCATGTGTGATTTTTTAGCATAGGAAACTAAAACCTTAGGATAAACTTAAAACCCTCTTAGCATAGGTAACCAAACTCCAACATAATGTAAAACCATCTTGGTCGGGCACATGTGTAGAGTGAAGAGTGTTAGGTGGCAAAGATCGCCAACTACCCTTATAAGTCAACTTTAAGAGTTGGGATCATAAATGAACTTGATACCCAATCTCAATTACCATTTGGGTTTTATAGTGCAATACTAAGAGTTAATTACTAAACTTATTGTTAATTTAATTTATTATTAGTTAGTTAAAATTTAAATGTAATATGATGATGTTCTCGGAGAAATGTGAATTTTATATCCCTCATATAACATGTTTAAACCATTTTTTGGTGAGAAGATGGATCCACATTGTGTAAAATCTAGTGTGAACCTTAACCCTTTAAATGATGGACTATTCCATCATACCGTCCCACTTGTCCTATTATATAATAGATGTATAATGTGAAACTATGTGATTAGGTTCTTCGAGACAAATTCCCTATGATATGGACTATTAGTCTCATGACAATACACATTTCCCTATTAAAAAATGTAGTTTACAAAATTCACTACAAAAGGCATATGGAACTAGTTAGGGAAAACATTATTAATTTGGATGTAAAAGATACTTAGAGAACCAAATCTAGAAACAAAAATAAGGAATCATGCTTCCATGTTAAGCTCCTTCAAATCCTTAACTAATTGTTAGAGCATAATTATAGTAAAACTGTAATTGAGGCTTGTTCTTGAGAAGTGTAATCATGAGATGTTATTCCATAGGTAAAGTAAAACATGATCTTCCTTGTAATGTGATTAAACACTCTTGGTGTGGATAAAGAACCTATTTTGTCTATAATACTTATTTTATACTAAATCAATTATCAATTTATGAATGAGTGAAAGAAATACGACCCTAAATCCTTTTAAAAATGTGAACTTCACCTCAATTGGACTTACACTTGTTCCGTTGTGTAATGGAGGTATGACATAATATGAAGATTCATGCCCTTAGGTGTGAATCCAAGGATAAGACCTAGTATCCTTGTGTATAAATAAATATCCTATCGATACAAATGAGGGAATTAAACAAGTAATTAAAATAATGTAGGTGCTCCTTATTTAACGAGATACATCGTAAGTTAAATTTTAAATAGTATAGAGGAAATATACCAAAAAGTAAAAGGAATGTATGATTCACATATTATGAGCCTATTTAGAACTTATGTTAAAGATTGAAACATCATTGTAATAAATTTATAATTCTAAAAATATTGTGTCATGGGAAGACCCTACCTATAAGTTTATGTTGTAGTTGAATCGCTATGTTGTGCCTTGTTAGTTGGGAAAAAAAAGTGGCTTGATGTGCATCACGTGTTTTCATGTTATCTATGCGGATTAATGTTTGTGCAAACAAATCATGTGTTATGCATGTCTTAAGTGATCTCTTTTAGTGTCATGTGTAATGCCCCATTCATCATTGCTCCTTTGCTTCTGCGACGACCGTGCTTCTTAGAGTTGAACGTTGTTGCGTTTCCTTTGAAACGTTAGTGTTTTCGCCTTGTCGAGTTTAACTGTTGGTTGCTAGTAATATGATTAATAATTTTATGTTTTTAATAAAAGTCGTGCAAAAAAATCTATCATAAAAATAATGATAAAAATAACATTTTAAATTATTTTGTCAATTTGCGATTATTTATGTTAGTGTCATTTCTTTTAGCAATATTGTATTAATTAATTGCAAGATATTTAACCGTAGTGTTGATCGCTCTTGTGCTCGACCCCTCGATCAAATTATTTTATTTTTGTCACTATCGTGTTAGGTCCTAAGTGATTATTCGAACCCCGTTTAGGTGTCATGACTTTTTAAAGCGTAATAAGAATAGATAATAAATGAATCGGTATCAATTATACTTTAATTGTGTGAATAATTAATAAAATTTTATGTCGAATAAACTAAGCCTTTTCAGGCCACGTTTCTCATCCACCGGCTTGTAAATCTTTTGGTCAATTTTCTCTGCTGCTTGGCGTGAGCTGATGTGGGTTCCATTTCCTCTCTTTGAATTCCTTTTTCCTTGTCTTCTAGTTAGTGGGTGGGTGGAGTTTGTTGGCCAACTGTTTGCTTTATTGTTTCTCATTTATGCCATACTTGGCGTGGCATGGTGGCAGTCTTTTTCCTTTATTTTATTGATTGTATGTGCAGGCTGAAACGCATTTTCCTAATGCTTTGACCACTCTCTTCTGGTTGCCATATCTTGTTTTCTATGTGGATTCTTGTTGAATTTTAATGTTACCTGGCAAGGTGGGTGCATGAAAATGAAGGCCACCTACTTCTTTAATTATTTCATTTATGCTTGTTTTGTACCACGTGCTTTGGGTAAGAAATATCTCTTCCCTTTTTGGTAGTGGGCCGCATACTTTAATTTGAGTTGTTTTAGCAAATCTTTCCCAGATTTTCTTCTTGCTAGCCATGATTGTTGGTGATTGTGCAAGACTTTTTGTACTCCTTTTTACCTGCTCGGCGCATACCTGTTGGGTTGAATTTATTCTTTCCACTCTGATTTATTCTCCTTGCTGCGAGGTGTGTTCTGTCGGGATCCACAAAGAACGGCCTCGCAATAGGAATTAGCTAGGCGAAGCAGCAGGCAAAGGTTTACAGCTTAGTAGAAGTTTTTTTGGGTGCTTCCAACAAAGGTGTTGTCCAACTATATTGTTATCTGCTCAGATCGAATGCATCCTCAAATTTAGGATTCTCCTTCAAGATATTTGTATCAAAATTGACTATGTGACAAAGGAGAGTGTTACCAGAGACCTGATGAAGTTTATTGCAAAGATTCTCTATCGAGACCTTACTTGTTTTAAGATGTAACTCATGGAAGAGATCTCATAGGCGTGGATCTATTTCATATCATAATTTTCATGAAGCACAATTTTCTTTTGCAGCTTATATGAACTTGTCGGGAAAACGTGGCAAGGTGGTTAGCTTCACTCTTGTTGTTGTTTTTGTAAATCCTCCTCTTCTTTCCCACGCATGGATGGATGTCCGCACTGCCCACCTAATGTTTTGTTGGGTGTGGATTTCGGGAGGGCGTCCAAGCAATGGAAGAGGCAGAAGGGCGATGTCAATCGGGAGGAACATGGTGCATGAGCCGCTTTTCCCCTTTTCCAGCCTATTTTTCTTTTATATCAATGCATGATTATTGCTTGTTCTCCTAGTAAATGTGTGCCGTGTTTGTTTGAGATAAGCTCTGCATGAGATTTTATCATTTGAAATAATGTGTGGCTTTTGCACACCTTCCTCCAAGATTGTATTTTCTTACTTTTGCTAGATGTGTGAGGGGTTTTATTAGATACGTCTCGTGTTATGCCCGTAGGAGCAGCTTTTTTTTTTTCTTCTTCGCGACTGGTTTTGGACCTTTCTCAAAGATGGCAATGAGGAGTTGTTTGTTTAAGTTTTGTCCTCTTTGAAAACAAAAAAAGTGATTTTTTTACCTCCTTTATGTATCCCTATGGTTATAGAGGAGAGCAGGTGATAGATGAATAAAAATAATTACCTCATGAGAAGTTGTGTAATTATTGCCCTTTTTGATGTTATCACGGTCTGGTATTAATTCATCTTGGAAATGATACTAAAGAGACCCTTGCTCATCCTTTTCTTTTAAGCAATCTAATTGGTATAATCTCATCCCAATTTCAGACCTGGGAGGTCGACTACAAGGTTGGAACATCGTAAATTTTTATCCTTTTTAGAAGCTTTAACGAACTATGTATTATGCTTGTCGGATGTGACCGGTTGTGACTAGATAGTGGTTTTTCGACCACGTCTTATCCAAACATTTTTCTTGGCCAAATTTAACTTGCTTACCTAGCTTATGATGACCTTAAAATTTTAGTACCCTGGCCAAGGGATGTCATCATCAGTCCTACATTTGTATTGTCTCCCTAACTGGTCTTATGAAAGGCCCACTGACTTCTTTGTGATGGAAAAATTTGAGGGTTTGTTATAAGGAAAACCGTACTCAAACCTTTGGAGACAATACTTAAAGTATTCAAGGCACTCTCATTTTGTACATGGGATATCCTATGCACCTGACACAACTGTGTAAGTTTTCTTAAACTTTTCTTTTTTATAAGAAAATTTTTTCCTTGTCGGATGCATCCACGGTAGTGAGTGTATGAATAGTGTTTTACAACCCCCCTTTCCGAGTAATAAACAATGATGTATATGTTGGATGTGGTTAACATGGAACTAATTCTGAGGCTTGAGATGCTTTTGGGGACCTGTGAAAGGGAAATTACATTTACCCCAAAACAACAATGTTTTATGAGACCTTTCTTCGTTATTTCAGAAGTTAACAGTGTATAACATTGAAACTTTTATTATGTTGGGAATGAAGGGTTTTTCGTTGAGGGATGTGCGGAGTTGGTACTTGCGGCTTAAGAGTGCTTTCAAATTTTCAACTTATCATACGTGGACGTTGTTTAACCTTGAATATATAAATAAATATTGGTTATAACAATCAAAAACGCTACCACATTCTCTTTAAGGTGTACGCATGTGCAATGCATTCCTTTTTACATGATCTTTGAATTGGGTCCTTGAGTGGCCATAACCCCCCATAGGCTGTATGAGTTTTTGTGGGCTTGTGTGGCACTCTTGGTCCGAGTAGGGATGTTCGGAATAATAAAACTTGTTACCTTCTTTCGACATTATCAGGAGAATTTACTATTCCATATCGGGTGGTTGTTGTACGATTCCTTTATTCTGTTTTGTGAATGTGAAGCTGCTATCACTATCTTACTTAAGGAAAATAAAAAGGTGTATTATGTGGGAAATTTTTTATAATTTAGAATGTATGGTGTAAGAGTAACCTTGGATAGAAAATGCACAATTTTGGCTTTCATATGTCCTGCAGTGTGCCTTTTGTTAACTAGATATCTATTTTGTTTACATTCATACAAATTACTTTTTCTTATGCCTTGGAATGGAAATCATGCACTAGTCATTCAATTAATTTTGATGAAATATCTAGGAAAAGGGAATGCATGCTCATGCCAGCTTCTTTTGAACCGACAAAAGCTAACATGTTTTTTGCAGTTGTTTTTCCAAGCTCAAGTATGAAAGAAGTGGTCACAGTATTTGCATAGATGATAATCACTTTGGTGCTTCAGACGTTGTTTTTTATGGTTAAACTATTGAACGCCTAGTAGAAATTTTCTAAGAGGATCAATGTCTTAGTATATTATATTGTGGACTTTGTCATCTTAACTTTGAAACCTTGGATCATTGACTATCATTGAAAATATAAGAAAATTGGTTTACCGCTAGTTGAGTGACCTAAATGGATTATCGGTATTCTAAGAGTTGATATAACCCTTTTTCATTTTCGTAAATGAATAATGCTAAACTTTACCCCTACGATTAAATGTTGAGTTAAATCTTTCTAAGACTTAGTAATAGTGTGTTATAAGTAAAATAAAATGGGTGGTTTAATACTTATAGAAGTTAAACTAAAAATTTTATCATGCAAATAAAATTAGTGTAGAGGTGACCAACTTGAGAGCATGTAATTCCATAAGTGATCAAAGATGAAACTATCCTTTGTTAAGTAACATTATATAACCCGTTATCCCTAGCTACACTAATGAACACTATCCCTTTCATGGTGAAATTCTTAAACGAACTTAAAGGAAATCTATGGTTAGTTCTCGAAGATAATAATATTTAATAAGTAGGAGATAACACTTTAAAAACCACGCAATCTATCTCTTACCCATTGGATGGTAAATTGTTTTAATTTTATAAAACTCATTTAGTAAATCCTAAGTAAAATCTTTAATAATTCGGTTAAGTTCTCAAGTTTCAATTAAATCTTGGTAATATGTTTTGATGTGAACAATGTTTTAATTGTGATATTATGAATGCACATGTTGTAAATGTCACTTAGTGTGTATTTTTTATCATGTTGTTGTGCTTGTGATGAGAGTATTCCTTCTTCTTTTCATGGATTCAATGAGGAGTTCATGTGTGATGTGTCGATTTTTGTGTGTGAAAAGAATGATATTATGGATTACATAGTGTTGGATTTCTTTTTATTTTATGATATGTAGGTGTGCTAATTTGTTTTATGATAAGATTGGTGTATAGTGAATTAGTTTTTATTGTGATCTCACTACCGTATTGTGATGAATCGTGTGTGTCACCATATTATATTTAAATTAATCGTATGTTGTAATGTTATTCATTGTGTTCATCTTACGTATAATTTGTGTAATATATGATTGTTCATGTCATGAATTAAGGGCATATGGTGATCGTATGACCCCTATTGTGTAGTACTTGCACCTTGGGTGCATTATGTGGAAACTTGATTTATTATAAACTCATGGAAGTAATTATTATGTTATACCCTTTATATGTACCATCTCGTGATACAAAGGTGGTTAATGTGCGTGAATCGCCATTGTGTTTTTTTATTATTGGTAAATAGTTTTAAAGGGACTATAGCCTGTTATAAAAAGGGCTCAACAACTAGATATAACAATGAAGATGCCACAAAAGGATCAAAATCTAGATAGAACACTATTTCCAAAAGTAACCAAGAGATAGTTACAAACAAGAAACAAAAAGGATAAAGACTACAACATAACAACAAAAGTGTAGCAGAAGACCACAAAAGATCAACATCTAAAATGACTCCGCTAGCCCAAGTGAGTTTACTTCTTGGATGCTCTTTCAATTATGGACTGGATCATTTGCAACGAGGTGAACAACGCCAATGTGGTGATGTGTGTTGGGTCCAAAGCATTCAACTACGAGATGGTCAGACTCCTCTCTTTATCATTCCCCCAAATAGTTACAGGGATCCCACTAAGCATGGCAATGCTCCAAACTTTCTGCTCTAAAAAGTCACTTATGGATTTGAAGATAGCCATGTTTTGATCATGTCTATCTTTAGCCCCCCGCAGAGTTCAATTTCTTATAAATATCAGCAATTTGATCCTTTCCATTGTCATTATCTTCATCAATTTTCTTTTTCCTTTCTACTTTTCCATATGCTAAAGGTCCTTCTTCAACTGCTTCATCTCTTTCTCCAGAGACTCCAATCTATGAGGCACATGATTCCCCTCCTAATGCAAGGCCATATCAATACCAACATTGTTGATATGCAACAAGTTTTGAGCAACCTCCAACTCTTTGGTGCTTCTGAGAATCCGGCAATGTGAGGGGTGTCTATTTTTGAAATCTTGGGGTTCTTGGTTTTGGATTTGGAAGGGGTGTCAAGAATGGGAGTGGGAGCAGAGGAGGTGGTAGCATGTGGATCACAGGAGAAGTCAGGAAGCCAGGGAACTTGGAGACATAAAGCTTGTGTAACAGAAAGATAAGGCCCTGATGTAAAGGAATAGCATGGGAGTGCTTTTGAAAGTCCAGAATAGAGTGCTGAAGGGAATTGAGTAGGTAGTGTGGGAACTGACCGTAAAATGCCTTCTAAAATGGTTTTAAAAGACAAGGTGTTTAACAGGACTGCTTTTATAGCACCCTTCCAAAGAAATATATCTAACCATCATATTCGTCACTTCATCATATGGCTTGGGAATAGAACTTACCCTTATGCCCGCAGCAACAAATTCAATCTCCTCACCCTCGCCGAGAAATATATTTTCTTCGGTGACCCCCGTTAATCCTTTTACTGAAAAAAATATAGCCCTCTAATTCTAGGCCTGTAGCCTCAACAATCAGCTCTTCGTTGATAGTAACATGGTGGCCACCATATTTGACCCTTCTATCCTTCCAATCCATAGCAAAATGAACCAAAATGTTTTGATCATGACCCTGAATGCATTCAATGAAATTGAGATGCCTCCCTTGTGCAAGAGGTTCCAAAGTACCTCATTATTCTTCCAGGATGGATCACAACATGGCTCCAATTGACACGAGCGCCCCTCCCATTTTCTTTTTTTTCTTGCTAATCCTGTGAATTTTCTAAAACCCTCGTAAGAGTCTATTTCTTCCTTATGTTTGTCCCATTTTTTGAAATTCCTCCCACATGTGCGAGGTTCAATGGTGTTAATGTGGCCATAATAAGGAGGATAATTCACACATGTGTGAACTTTCACCTCCGCTAAGGCCCGCTCCATGTCATTATTATTATTACTCCATGTATGTAATCCCATAATTATCCACATTAATGCTAGTTTGAACCTCCTTAGGGATGTAATTTTCATTATCCCATATGATAAGATTATTATTGATGCCCATATTAGCCAATGTGTCTCGCAACCTTATTCCCCTCCCTATAGGTATGTCTAATGATGATATTCTTGAAATTTTGACAAATATTTCTTGCTTCCAAAATAAAGTCCTTGATAGTCCAGCTAGGAGGAGAAGTTTGATTTAGATGGTTGATGATGTTAAGAGAATCCCCTTCCAAAATTAAGTTTTGTATATCATAATCTTTGCAATCCTTAGCCCCCATAGAGCAGCTAGGGCTTCAGCATAATGATTCATTTGAATCCCCATTTTACCAACATAAGTAACAACTAAACAACCTTTATGATCCCTAATAACACCTCCCCTAGTAGCAAAACCAGGATTACCCTTGGAGGCACCATCAAAGTTTAGTTTATGCTAGTTTCTCTCAGGAGGAATCCAATGAATCAAAGACCTATCAATGTTTGAGGTATTCCTAATCTACAAACTAGTAGTTCCAATCTTCCAATTGGAAAGAATGTACTCTTCATCAACATGATACTTCTTATTTTTGGGAGGTTTGAATCTCCCAATATTATCTTTAACAACATGCCCAATCTTAACAAAGTTGAGCTTGCAATGTTGTTTGTTATTTCTGAAAATGATATCATTCCTATCTTTCCATATTCTCTAGATAATATGGGGCATGACCAGTTTCCAAAGTCTTCTCACAACAAAATGCTTAAAAGGATGATTCCATTGGATCCAAAATTGGATGAAGTCCTTAGGCACCATCCAGAGAACATTGAACTTGGAAAAGTCATAGCTCCAAATCATGGTAGCATAATCACAGTGGATAAAAAGGTGCTTAATATCTTTAGAATCTTTTTTGCATAGGTGGCACCTATTAGGCATTATGAACCCTTTCTTTATCAGGTTATCATTAGTAATAATTCTTCCTCTAAGCACAAGCCAAAAGAAAAATTTGATTTTAGGGGTTAACTCAGTCATCCAAATTTTTCTCCAATTAAATTCACTCTGGGTATTCTCAAAGTAAGAATTATATCCAGATTTAACCATATAGTCTCCACCTATAGATTTTTTCCATACAATTTCATCTTTGACTTCCACCTAATTCAAGGGGATGAGGTCCAGCTTGCTTCTGAAGAGAGGACAACACAGAGTTCAAATCAAATCCATCCATTGAGAGTTGTTTCCATCTCTTTTTATTTCCATCAATTTCCATGTAATCAATGACCTTAGTACCATATTTTTGTTCAAGACTCTCCTTAGCTGCACCAAATCTATCATTGAGGCTAAGATTAGACCAATTATCACCCTAAAAACTGATGTCTCTATCATTTCCCACTTTCCATCTACACGCTTGCTTGCAAAAATTCTCTGTAAGAATCAAGTTGTTCCAGAAAATGGAGCCATGGGGAAGTTTTTCACATGGAGGAAGGAGAAATTTGTTTGTTGCTCAAGATATTTAACTTTGATGAGTTCAATCCATGGTTGATCCTCTGATAGCATTCTCCAACCCATTTTTTCAATTAAGGCCATATTCATTTTTATAAAACATTTTATGCCCAATCCCCCAATTCTTTTAGGAGTGCACACTTGATCCCATGCAACCGAGTGATACTTAAAATTTTCCTCCATTCGCTGTTATAAAAAGTGTTTTTGAATCCATTCAAAAAAAATTCTGAAGGAAAAAGGAATGTTTTATAGAGACATAATGTAGATAGGAAAATTTTGAAGAGTGCTTTTGATAAGCAGATCATTTACTAGTAGTGGAAAGAATGACTCATTTCCAACCGGCCAATTTCTTTTGGAATCTTTCCAATTAGTCATTCCAAACTTTTTTTTGAGACTTTTTTAGTACCATGGGGAGCCCCAAATAAGTAGTGGGAAGTAAATTTATTTTGCAACCCAAAACTTTAGAAATTCTATTCTATCTTTCCATTGTGTTAGTGATGTAGTTATGTGTTACTTTGTGAACCTTACACTAACCAAACCTAAGGGAAGAAATAAGTAAAAAGTGTATGTGTGGAGAGAGGAAATGTGTACCATTGACCACTCACTTAAGTCGAGTACGAGATAGGAAGTGGAGGTTTACATAGACTAAAAATACACTTGTGTTTGTTTGGTATGTATGGCACATTGTCCAATGGGCACCTCATATATTATGTTTCGCAAACACCTTAGGTTCCGTGAATGAAAACCTATACACCCCCTCAAGACTATGGTGAGCTTATGTTGAGCCTTGTGGGAGTATGGAGGGATGATTCATCCAATGATTAGGATAGGTATATTATTCGATATGTTATTTTACGAGCTAAGGATCGATGTTCTGAGCTCCAGAAACTCAATGAGTAGCCCTTGGGTAACCATATAAGGCCACATAGTGATTGTGATGTGCTATTTTTCTATAAGTATTTTATTTATAAATTTAACTTTTCCTTTCTCTCCCTTTTCTGGAACCAACAAATGATTCTCTTTAACTTTTGGTTGAATTGTTAAAATTTTGCGCATTTTTTCTAGTTGTTACACTAACATGTGGATTTTGCACTAACAATGGCTAATTAGCCATATGTTTTACTTGATTGAAGTTAAATTTAATTTAAAATTCTTCCTTGAGTTTCAATTTATTTTCTTGCTTGGCCCAAAATTATTGGATTTGATGCCTCTTGGCAATTCTGATTATTATTTTGGCATGTTGGTTCTAATGTTGTTATGTGTTGTGATGGGGACATTGGTTCACTAAGGATTGGTGGTACCTATGGGCCCACTTATTTGTATGGGGGTACACCCCAAGGAGTTACAGATAACTAACGGGTTGTTGAACCATGAGTTATTAATGCTCTTTGGCTAGAGTTGTTGGGACCTTATGTGCCCAGGTCCATAGGGTGACCATCCTCTTTGGTGGAGTTAAAAGGAAAATTTGTCTTATTTTAATTTTTGGGAGGTATATGGAGTTATTTTGTGATACTTTGGGAGTTATATGGAGTTGTTTTGTGATGCTTTGGGAGTATATGTGGTTTTTTTATGATTCTTTTAGAGGTACATGGAGATTGTTTAGTGATGTTTGGGACGTATATAGTTTTCTTTTGATTCTTTGGGAGGTATATGTTATCCAATTTAGCCCTCGTAAAATATTTCATCAAATGCTAACTTGTACAGGAAGAAATGGAGAGGTTGGTTCAGTTGATGTGAGCTTGCATTTTAATTTAAAATCAAAGTTGTAGGCAGCCCAACAATGGAAATGGAAGGTTGACAAATAAATGACTAAGGGAACATCGAAGAACATCAGAGCTCAACTTGAAGAATGGAGAAAGGCTTGAAGTTTTTGGACTTCAAATTTTTGGCGTTTTGAAGACAAGGTGGGAATTTTTTTAAAAAGGTCCGAAATAGGAAAAAGCCTAAAATCTGAAATTCCAAAAGTCTGAAATTTCAGACTTTTAGGTTTCACATATTTTTGTGGGTGTGAAGGGATGAACAATGAAAAAAGTTTGAAACCAAAAATGTCTGAAATCCCAAAAGTTAGAAATTCATACTTTCGGTTTTCAAAGTTTCAAAGATGCAGAATTTAGAGTTTTAGATTCTTAAGTGGCAAAACAGAAAAGTGACTAAAAATATCCAAACCACAAATTTCGATACACTTGAAAGGTTTCAGATTTCAAAAATTCAAACTTGGTTCGGGTCAACACGGTGGCATTTTATGAGTTTCATATTTTTAGGTTTCAAAGTTTGCAACATTCAAGGTGATTTGAAGGATGAATAGTGTCACATGTCTAAAAGGCAAAACGTTCTGAAATTCTAAAAGTCCAAAATTTGGGACTTTCGGGTTTTGGAGTTTTGAAACTCTCGAGGCGATTTGAAGGGTGAACACTAACCCAATTTTTGAAACCAAAATATCAGAAATTCTAAATTTTAGGATTTCAGTGTTGCATGCATATCTGGATTCTGAAAAGGAAGATCAAGAACTCATAATTTTTGCTGCAATGACACACCAACTTTCGTGATACTATAACTTTGTACTGAACTCGATTTTCACAAGAAAGGACAATTTTGAAATTCTATAGTCTCCTCTACAAAACTACTACTAGTTATCTTAATTTACATGAGACTAAGTTATTAAAAATGAGGAAATATAGTTTTCCATTTTAGAGGGTCTCCCAGGTTCCTCACCTACCATAATAATGAAGGTATGGGTTCCTTTCTTCTCTAAAGCAAGGCATAGTACATAGAGGCATGGGCTTTGCATTGGAACCCATCATTTTGGAAGGTGAATTAAATGCATTTTTAGTGGTTGAAGCAAGAATTTGAATTCTTCTCCCCCCCTTATCTCATTTTCTTCCTATATATTGTAAGGAGGGGAATTTTTCAAAAGGTTGGACAATTTGGTTTTGAACCCTGCCTTCTTCTCTTATCTGTAAGTGGATTTTTGAGTTAAAACATCCCATTAAAAATGTAATAAAAATCTTGCCTCTTGGCCATTATAGTGTACTATATCAAATTTGTGGAGCAATAATACATGTATGTGGATGATTTTCAACCATCTCTTATGTTCATTGCACCTCTCTGATCTCTCATTGCAATCTCGGTCATCTGTGTATGGTGGTTGTATTACATTTCAATGCTTTTTGTTTAATGGCAAAATAAGTGTTGAACATTCCTTTGGTGCATCACCTTTGTTAGTTTAGGTTTATTTTATTGTGTCTTATTAACCCTGTCTCCTTGAAAAGTTAGATTATATTTTAGGGTATATCCTCTTCAATTTGAATGTGTGCATCTCGATCGTGAGGAATAGGAACCGGCATTCATCCGGATAGCTTTCCCTATTACAAAGTCCCACACTTTGGGAAAAGCTTCATGTTATGCAATCACATTGACAGTTTCATCCAATCGAGTTGCAGACATTTAGGGGTGATGTGATTACACATCAAGAGTATATGGATTTGTTTTGTGATTCTTTGGGAGGTATAAGGATTTGTTTCGATGCTTTTGGAGGTATATGGATTTTTGTGATGCTTTGGGAGGTATGTGGATTTGTTTGTAATGTTTTGGGAGGTATATGGAGTATTTTGAGATGCTTTTGGAGTTAGATGGAGTTGTTTTGTGATGTTTTGGGAGGTACGTGGTGTTGCTATTTTGATTTATGTGTATTCATGTGAGTCCGATTATGTTTTTTCATGTTGAGAATCGATACTCCTCATTGAGGGTATGATTTTGATCCAATTTTTGGCATGTAGCTATAATTATTGTTTCAAGTTGCATAAATAATTTATGCGTACTTGTTGGGAATTCCATGTTGTAGTTTTTTTATGTTATGATTAATTTTGTGTCAGGGGCATGTGTGAAAAGTACTATGTTGTGTGGATCATGTATGTTCCTTCCATGGTTTGGTTAAATTCTTGTGATGTAGTAAAATCGTAGAAGCATGTAGAAATATGTCTTATGGACCATTAGTGTTGTGTTTGGTATTTGTGTCACATTGTGATGTCAGTTT
The DNA here is from genome assembly GCA_018340775.1 of Taxus wallichiana var. yunnanensis. NCBI lineage: Eukaryota > Viridiplantae > Streptophyta > Pinopsida > Cupressales > Taxaceae > Taxus > Taxus wallichiana. Next base: position 209,985,551 of record CM031237.1, on the reverse strand, counting down.
ATGTTGGGCACCCAAAAAAATAAACCTAAATCTTAAAACAATGAAATATTAAGAGTTTAAGATTAATAAATATTGTTAAGGGAAAAGAGTAATATAAAATAGGTAATGATGTAAACTGGAACTATCAATCTTCATAGAACATTAAGAAATTATCAAACCTTTCCCTCTTCCATGTGGTTGAACTTTTGTAATTGGTATCTTTTAGACGGTGGTATGAGTCATTAATTGTTTCCTCCTTGCTCATGAGTACCTTTTCTAACCTTGGCTATGTGGTGCATCAAGGACAATCCTCTTATAAGGGGAGGGAGATGTGAGATGGCGCCTATCGTTGGTTATCTACTATTCATCTTTTGTTATAGAAATCGAGAATATGCAATAACCTACCCCTCTTCACATTGTCGCTAGTGTAGTTTCCATTGTTCTTGTTCATATATGAGCTCGATCTCAAACAAAATTATAGAACCCATCAACCTCCATTGCTTCCATATGAATCCTTCAATTTATGGATTGTGATAATAACAATAATATTGTGGGTCAATACAAATGACAATTAAAATTTAAAATAGTAAAGTGAAATGAAAATGGATAAATGAGTAAAATAAACTAAACTAAATAAGAATGGTAGTTTGGAAATAATAAGGAGATTGATATTTATAGAAGTCAAAATTTAAAATAAAATTTAGATAAAATTAAATAATTAAATGAGTTTATAAAAAACATGGTTTATAATATTTTTAAAATTCAAAAATTTAATTCTGGCATGAGAAAATGTCTCAACAAGTCAGATTTGGTCTAGTGGAGTTGGTGAAATCTGATGGCATCGGGTGGAGTGTGGAAGGGTGAAGGCATGGGCCTACCCTGATATGGCACATAGGCTTCATAAATTTCCTTCAGACATGTCACTTTCATTGAATGTTAATACAAACGCTTTACCTAAAATCCACGTTATAGGGAGGGGATATGTTAAATGGATCTCTCAACCAGTAGCCATACAAAAAAATCTCAGTCTATTATTGGGTTAAATAAGCTTGCACATGGAGATAAATCTATCTCCTCATTTATTTGCGCAAGTTGACTGATTCGGACGTGGATTTATACGTGAAGTGGGTTCAATGCTTAATGAAAGGGGTGAAATATTCTTCCTACCACTGTTTTTTGTTGTATGCAAAAGAAGATTGAAGATCAAGGTGTTAAAAGGACCTTTCCTTCTATTCCACTGATGTCTCTGCAAGATTCGTCTCTTACACCCTTCTTCCACGTGGAACAACCTATCTTTTTTTTTCAGCAACTTTCAATGGAGATTAGAGAAGCGTATCAACATGCATAAGGGGATTTTTTATCTAGGTGTTAGGAAGCTCTAGTAGATGTAGCCAATCGAATCACCCTTTCTAGCATCATCTCACTCGTTTTCAAAATAAGATCTTGGAACAAGGCATGGATATCCTCACAACATAATGAAAAGGGTTTTTTTTTCTAGATTTTGTATTTCCAAGTTCCCTGGTTAACATGTATGTAAAATGTGGAAGCATAAACGTGGCATGTGAAATGTAATACAAATTACCTCAAAGAAATGTAATTCATGGAATGCATTGATTACACAGTATGCAGAAAATGGGTTCGTTAAAGAGGTTGTATGCAACGCTCCTACCACGTAAGATTCATTTTTTATTATTGTTGTTAACCCATGGCACCTGTGTATTTTGATGCTTCTGAATTACGTTGGATGTGTGGCAGTTGTTTATTTTCTTGTTGGGTGCTTGGGAGTTTGGAGATGGAATGGGTGAATGGAATTTCTCAGTGTTTTAAGAGCACAAATGAATCTTGAGCTAATTTTAATCACAGAAAAATTTCCCCCTTCCGAGGAGAATAACCATCTTATTGCATCTCATTTTATCTTGTCAAAACATTGGTCTGAAGTAGGCTTTGGGAAAATTACTTGGTCTCATGGACTATGGTAATTGTGGGGAAATGCTCAAATTGTTTTTTGGAATGGGTATAGAATATTTCAAGCAATGATTTTTTTGGATTTGTGGATGCACGCGAATTATTTGACAGAATGCTAAGAGAGGGAGTTGGAGCTTGCGGAATGATGGTGAACCCACCTAGATTACCTCTTTTCCTACGTATACATTAATATTGTCGTGATGGTCTCCTTACCTTAATATTTTATAATATTTGTATAATTTGTCTATTCATTTCCAATAAAATAAAAATATTAAACCATTATATGCGATAAAAATGGATATTATAATCATGTTATTAGTGTGAAACAAAGAAAACTTCTCCATATGATTTACATTACCGACTTGCAATATGATTGTCATCCGTGTTGCTAGCACAATGTTATACGTTGCTATCTAGGGTACAAAAATTAGTTTTTCGTGTCTTCTGGTGTTGGTGAGTGTTAGATCAGTTATCAATAAAATAACCATTTCTTTCTACCTCACAAAGTAAAAATAAAAAGAAAAAAATGCAATATTCAATGATTCGTAAAAAGAACTACTGGACCCCGAAAAATAAAAGTGAAGTTTTGTCTTTGTTCCTTGTTATGTGGGCAGTTAAATTAAGCCTTATATAGAACTTGATCAAATATTGGTAATCTATTCACCGCTTTTATAGAACAAGCTACCTCATTGTGTACTTTTAGGAGACTTTAAAATCGAAAAGTTGGGTTCCGTATTGGCTTGCCATTTGGACCCTAAGCAACAAAATGTTTGTCCGCCTTTGAAAACCTCTAGATTTTTAACTAGAAAATTTCCTAGAACATTCACTTTGAGGAAAAATGCATTCCTTGCTAGTTTGGAAAGCAGGTTTTGTAGGCCTTTGGTCACTATTGACTAAGTTAAAGTAGACCAATTATGATCGGTGGCTCCGAAAACCAAGTCGCCAATTGAAAACCATTCACCAATTTCAAATTCTATCAGTTTTTGTGAATTCTTGGTATATAGGAGGACACGTCGAATTTACCCATTGTGTATCACCTAACAGAAGGCATATTTTGAACACGATTTCTCATCCTCCGAGCCTAAATTGGGCATTTTTGCAACTAGTACGAAAATGTAAAAATAAATTTGTAAGACCCCAGTCAAGTTAGCAAACCATGGTAGAAACTTATTGAAACTTGTAAATAATTTTTGAAACTCTATCTTGTGGCTCCTTGTGTGAAATTTGACTTCTGCGAAAAATAGTGTTTCGCTCTCTTCCCTATCTCTTTCTCTCTCCTCCCTTAGTTAAGAAATGAAATGAATATATTCCCTAACCCTCTCTTGTTGCATGTGTATTATTATTATGATATAAATGGAAAACTAAAAAAATATAATTATGCTATATTTGGGTGAATGTCATGCCATAATTTTTCTTACCATGCGGTGTTTGCATGGGTATTGAGACTTGGAGGAGGTGAAGCGACACTAAAAATATCATTTTTGCATGCAATTTGAAACAATGTAATTATAGAGGCTAAACCAACATTTTCTGATGTATTGAAAGGCTTATTGTTTAAATTTGATAATATGTATGAGATTTTAGTTTTGTAACGCTTACAAAAGATCGACATCAAAACCATAATTAAACCTACTAATTTATTAGGGAAATTTTTTGGTAAATTTTTTTTTTTTTACAAAGTTGCAAGGGTAAACATTAGTTTCTATTTAATTAATTTCTTGATTAAATATTTCTACACAATCTTGTGGAATTCAGAATTAAATTAATAATTAAATATTATTAATTTATTTCCCAAATTAATTTATGGTTTAAAAGTCTCCCATTATATTCTTTTTTATATTATCGTGGTATTTTCCAATTATTAAATAATCATGATCCATTTAATTTATTTAACTACCCCTTACTAATATTTATTTAAAAATATCTTTTTAGTTCATTATTTAACTACCATGCACCATGTTTAATTTATTTCCTACCATTAAGTTAACAACTTGGCCTAGCCACTAAGTGGCCTCGTTCAATCCATTACCCATGTCATTTTCATTAAACCCACTCCCACAAAATCCCCATCAATTAAATGATTAGTGTTTATTTTCAACCATTAGATTTGATTTATTTAGGCCATTGGATCTAGGTTACCCTAATTTTCTATAGGAGATTCTTTTATTTCTTTCTTTCAACCTAAACTCATTCATTTATTCTATTTTGTTTTGCAGGTTTGGAGAAAGAGGAGAAGTCAAAGAGGCCATTGAATCCATTGGGAGGGTTTATAAACTCCAATTATTTTTTTGTATTTGTGTTAAAACAAAATATCTATCTTATTCCATTGTGAGTATTATCTACCCTATTTTATCTGGGTTACTTGAACTTTCCTCTTGCAGTTGGATGTATATACATTGTGTATATTTCATTCCTTTTGTATTAAATATGTTTTCTACCATATATATGGTGATGGGGTTTTCATTTTTCCTAATTATTTTTGGCTCAAAGGTGATATACATAAGGATGTAGGGTTTGAGTGCATGCACGCACGCATGCACAAGTGCACGCGTGCACACACACACAACATGATTAAATTTTGGCAAGCATATTTAAAATACAATGCACATATACAAAGAGGTTGTTGCGAAGTAACAGAATAGCGCAGGATTTAATTGGCATGACCCATGACCGGTTATGTATTATTTTATATTGAGTTGGGTCATGGCCATACGGCCACAAAAATATAAACCCCCCTTTTTTAATATGAGTAAAAATTTATTTAAAAGCCTAAGACTTTATCAAATTTTATTTGTTTATAGTATAAATCTTTGGCTTATAAATCCAAGCAAACATCGAGATACTTTTTTTAATAATATGAAACTTATTTATTAGTATTATATATATATATATATATATATATATATATATATATATATATAATCTTAGCATAAATAATCAATCGAGTTTATTTGTATAATAGAATATCGTGCATATATAGTTTATATAGCTTCAATGTATTCAACTAGGCAAGAGAATTGGTTAATACCCTTTGTAATGAAATGTAAAAATGATTATAAAATCTACTCAACAATTTCATTCAAACTTAGATGTATAACAACTACTTAAAAAAATTCACTTTTTCTTTCACATGATAATTTGAAATAAATGAAATCATATAAACTCAATGAATGTCTCCAATTTCTTCTATTCAAATCTAATTTTCCAACTTTGCAATAATGGCAACTCAACACACACTTTCCATGCAAAATATCATTCCTTAAATTGTATGCATTTTACAACCTTGCCAATAAAATAAGATTTGAAGGAAAATTGATTTTCCCAACAAAATAGAATTTGGAATATCTCCATTTAACAACAACATTACCAGTTTGATAAATGAAATTTACAATAACATTCTTTTAACTACAATAAAAAAATTCCTCTTTTACTTTGAGATGATAATTTGAAATAAATGAAATCATAACAACTCAATGAAATTCTCCAATTTCTTCTTTTCGAATCTAATTTTCCAACTTTGCAATAATGGCAAATCAACACACACTTTCCATGAAAAATATCATTCCTTAAATTGTATGAATTTTACAACCTTGCGAATAAAATCGGATTTGAAGGAAACTTCCTTTTCCCAACAAAATAGAACTTGGAATATCTCCATTTAACAACTACATTACCAGTTTGATAAATGAAATTTATAATAAAATTATTTTAAATACAATAATTACAAACTTCCACTCTAAATGCGAATAGTATGGAAAAATTACAACATAGAGATTCTTCCAAGGATTCAAACGTAAGTCTTCATTTCAATGAGTTTTCCCAAGTTCACAGCTTCAATTTTGCACCTCTTCAATTCTTCAAATATTGAATCACATTACAAAGAAAAAGGGATAGGTGATCCTCTCAGTCTAACCTATATTCTAATAAGAGGATAATCCATCCTCCTTATTGGCCCCCGAGCCCCAACTAAAGAACCATAGAGTGTGTAGGCAACTTGACAATTTTCACAACAATGGCTTCCACAAAACAACTCAACACTCATATGATCAACAAAAGAAAGGATTTTAAACACCAAACATAACAACACAAGCCACAAAACCAAAAACATATGCTTACATTCAATCCAAGGAAGAATAAAACAAAAAAACCACCTCCTTATAGCTCCCAAATGAGTTAGGGGTTCCACCCAAAATACCTCTATGTGCACATCCAAAATACACAATACAACCCCTTTCCCTCCCAATGCAGAATACACAAAGTATATAAATTTACCCTTTTCACTCCCTATAAGTAGAAATCCCTACTCATGCTCCCTCCACTAGCCTACAAATTTCTGTTTTCCCTCCCCAAATTGGTTCTATTTTATATCTCCCACACAACATACATACAAACATGCATTTACAAAACATACAACAAACAATAAGAATAACGTAAGGATCCTACCTTTCCATACTAGCTCCCACAATATTGCATCCACAAGCTTTAATCCTTTCAAAAACCAACCAAACACCAAAGCAATTATTCAAGCTCCAAGCAAGAACTCCCGAGACAAAATTCCCAAAAATGTAAAATCAAGAAAATGAGACAAGTAACTCCCATTCCTACAAATTCACACCCATAAATAGAAAAATGAATGAGGGTGATGAGGTGGCTCCATAAAGGATATCACTTCATCATTCCTCCACTTCAACACAATAAGGAAAACCCACCAAGGTAATGCCTAAAAGGTAAGGTTATGACATGCCTACATGCACAATCCACATGCCCCCATACCATTCAAGCACAAAATACATGTGATAAGAAGAGAAGTGACTTTATTTTCCTTTTACACTCAACAAGACATTTAAATGGTAAAAATTAGCTCCATACTTCATAAGTATGGTTGGTAGATGATTATGAGAGGCAAGGTACTAGGTTTACTTATCCCAAAAGTCTCAAAACGTTCCCACTAAGTAAAATTTAGGGTTAGGAGAGGGAGAAAGAGTGCACACAACACAAATGTAATAAATTTTATTCATCATCATGCAAAAATATAGATCTAACTACCCCAATTATTACCCACATGTCACCTCTTCTTATTAGTTTAAAATTTAAGTTAACTTAGCTAATTAAGACACATTAAGAAGTGTTAATAACATGACTAAATTTTTCAAATTATTAAAAACATGCTCCACAAAATTAAAACACACAAAATAAAGAAAAGGAAAACATCACAATCCCTAGGCCACATATATGAGGTCACCCCCTACCATGGGAAAACCTCCTAACCTAGCAAGGAATAACACAACACTCACATAAGTTGTCAATTAGCTCTTATTGCAAACACACAATATCCCCCCAGGGTTGGTCCCCAATCCCCTTTCGATGTATAGTGATAAAGTTTTCTTGCAATCATTAACAAAAATACCTCTCTAGCCTTAAGGCCATATCAATATGTCATCGAAATAAATGCATATAAAACACCCATAATACAATCCTCAAAGCATACATCAAGTAATACAACTCACACATACATCTATAAATTAACATCGTTGTATAATGTGGCTAAATCATTATCATCGACTTACGAATTTTTAAAATTATTTGCAATTCATTGAACAATTCAATTCTACTCTAGTAAATAATTTAAAATCATCAATAATGCAATTTGACATTCTACAAAGTCATGAAATTACCTATATATACGGTGAATCCTAACTACTAGATACTCTCAACAACATATTACTGATCCCTAATACCATCATATTATTGGAAATTCACAAAATCAATGAGACCACGTGGTTAGTCCAATACTCTGAATATACTCAATACGTCAAGAATCCAATGTTAGTATATAAAAAGTGACCATTCTAGATTATCATCATATCCTTAAATGTCCATCAAGGTCCACAATACACCCATATAGTTCAAAGTAACAATTAGAACATAGTAGTAATCATGATGTCCCCCGTATCTTATTAACATGCTAACTAAAATATAACAATAAGTTCCATGTCTCTAATCAACCGAAATTAAAATCATAGTACAATAAGTGTTGAAGAGGAGTGGGCATTACATCCCCCTCCCCTTAGATTTTAATTCCTCTTGGAAGTCATGGAAAGAGGTAGGAAACCAATGCATATGAATATAAGTCACGCCTTTCACGAGATTTCTTTATTTCAAGAAAAAGTGGGTTCCTAGAACCCAATTTTTTTCCAACACTATTTAACAAAGAGAAGGGAGATTGTTAGGCACGATACTAAACATTCTCCTCCAACAAGGTTACAAATTTTAATTTTACAGAGTAAACTCTACGAGGTTAACCAAGTTACAACACTGAGCATTTAAACAGGAATTTTCCAATGGAATCCCAAAGAATAAAAACCAAGGTCAAAGAATAACAGGAAGGGTTACGCACATACAGGGTCCACGTAGTCACACATAGGTGCAACACACAAGAAAATGGAAGGTAAAATCTCAATTTAGGTTGAATTATACTTCAATGTTCATTATTTAGACAAGTGTTAACAACTACCAATCATGACCCCAAATTTTTCACAAGAAAACACACCTACTCATAGGTCTAGAAAATTTAGGACCACACAAGATGAGGTTTAACAACAAGGAAAACACCTAAATTAGCAAAAGTGTTTACAAGGATGCAGACTATTCATTGGAAGCACTTTTATAACTCAAAAGGATTCAATTATATTTTCATGGTAATACTAAGCATAATCTTAGCCATAAGGTTTCTATAACTTCAATTTATACTCAAATATCAAACACACAAACACTAATCCTGATTTAGAAACCTAAACACTTAGACAATATTTCCACTTTGATGATAAGTAATCCTTGCCCAAACTAACATATCAACACAAGAGATACTAATCACTTTATATAACAAAATAGAATTTATTTATTTTAAGTACTTCCCTAGCTCAAAAGAATCTTAAAACGTTCACAAGAATAATATTATAATCCATAGGAACACTCAAGTGAGCTAGGAGAACTAGGAAATAAGAGAGGTCCAACTACAATTTACGAGAGCAACACACAAGACATTCTTGTAGAAATTTATGAAGACAAACTTGCACCATTCTCTTCCTTAAAGGATCATAGTTCTCAGAAAAGGAAAGAAGATTCCAAAATTTCTCCATATCCTTAACATATGTTTCTAATCTTTATAATAAGCATAGGTCACCAATGACCTATTCCACACACAAGGAGGGTGTCTTTCTTAAAACTAGAGATACAAAACCTCTTCTAAAATACTATAGTCATACATTGGTCGAGCGAAGAGGAAACAAGGGTACAATGACCCTCCGGATCTAGAAAAGGGTACATTTATGCTCAAAGAAATAAATATAATCTAGAAAACATCGCTATTTATAAGGTGTTTATTAATCATAGTAGGTGGAGCAGACATAAAGGTTCAAATAGTCGCCACCTTTTCCTTGATGGGATGTAGGGTCAATTAATATGAACATAACTATTCATTCATTCAAAAAGGTGATAGTACCTTAGGCATACCTCTAAAACATCACACTACCCATAGAGAGGTCCAAAATGACCTAGCATATACTTATTTTATAACCATTTAACATACATTTACTACTTGATATAACAAGGGTAGGTATCGTTCTCAAACCATATCACAACCCCACAATATTAGGACATAAAATAGATTAGATAATTTTATAGTATCTCAAGGGAATTTCAATTAGCTCAACCTTTTCAGATTTTGTCCTTTATAGCCATTTATACAATCAAGGTTTCTTATTTATACATTTTACTTGTGCTCAATCTCATAAAATTACTCATTCCATAATCCAAAGTATAAGACAAAAGTTATAATTACATTCATAAGGCATATTTCTTATAAGTTTTTTTATTAATGCTTTCATTTTATTACAATATCACAAATCCTATGTCATTAAGGTCCATTACCAGTGTTGGCATGATACCTCGTCACTCTAATTAGGTGAAAAACTATTCATTTTACTTCTTTGGAAGGTATAAGAGGATTCTTTGCTATTATTCACATAGTTTTATTTCTTCCATTATACTACAAAGCCAGATTAAGGAACCATCCTCCTAATGTTCCAATTAACTTATTACATTTTCAAAATTCCAATCCTTGTTGACAATTTTTGCACATGTGCAAAATTAGGCAACTCGAAACTTTGTTTTCGATGGAAGGCATTGAGGAAATGGCACTAAATAGGGGGAAGTTATATAGTTTTCATTGTGTTTTTTAATTACAACAATTGATTAACAACATGAAATATGCAATTATGTGTGTTGTTGTGAAATGCAACATCTCACATAGGATTTCATTCCATGTTCTTCTTTAGTAAGGAAACACGAAGCCCCAAAGGACCAATGGATTGCCGATGAAGGTGGGAATCATAATATATGCAGGATGTTAAACTCTAGAATAGAAAACATAGTTTCTTTTTGAATGGATGAGAATTCATTATTAAGTTACATGTATTTTAAATTTGATCATTTCCTATGATTAATTGTTATTAAGTATATTATTGAGTTGTTTAATTCATTGTACAATCATTATGTATCATAAGAGATGAAAGTAAAAGGATGTACACAACTCAATTAGAGAAATAATATCATTTATTCATTAAATAAATTTAATGTCTCCCACACAATCCATGGGATGTAACTTATGATTATTGAAATAAAAGATACATATGCATAAAACTAAAAGAAAAAGAGTATAGAAGAAACCCATCATTACTTTGGGTTTTCTTCAATTCTTCATCACTCCAGCTTACAAATCCATCTTCATATTTTTCATCCTTCATTCCATCAATGTACCTAAAAAGAGAAAAAGAAAAGACATCAGTTAAAGAGCTCAGGGTTAAATATGTATTCATGTGCTATCTAGCTTCAAGAAAATGAATCATTTAAGATGAAAAAGCATAAGTTACATTAAAGTAATAGATGCAGATTCGAGAAAGTAGTATCTTACATAAGCTCATGAAATTTACATAAATCATGACATACAACAAAGAAAGAGAAAAAAATACACTATGGAACACAAGAGAGGCTAAAATCCTATTGTTTTGTAACTAGTTTGTCTAAATGTGCAGGTCTAGGTAAGAAGAAAGAAAGAAACAATAACTATTGTATTTTAAAAATGCCTTCCAAGAAGCTAAATATTGATGAATACAAAATTCAATCATTGCATAATTTGAAATATTCATATCAAAAGGTTCCATAGTATACAAATAAAAATCAAAGTAATGCATTCATTTCAAGATAATCAAGTACAACAAGTACAAAATTGAGTCAAGAAGCTCAATGTTTGAAAAAATTCATCAACATCAATGACTCTTCACTTCGTAACTTAGGATACTACATCACTTCTAATAAATGCAAAAGAAGACAAGTACAACTACAGATCATAAAGGATCATTTACCATGGAGAAAAGTATTCATTATAGATCTTCAAGAAACAAAATATCAAAGGTTTACAATCATGTGAAAGGGATCAAATTCAAAGCAAAAAAAAATACAAATAATGTGCTTGTATCAATGAAAGAGAGCATAAAGATCAAAAGGTTTCCACTACCAAATCTTCCATTTATGAAGAAATCATCTTTAAAGCACCTTACATAAGCTCATGAAATTCACATAAATCATGACATACAAAAAAGAAAGAGAAAAGAAATACACTATGGAACACAAGAGAGAGTAAAATCCTATTGTTTTGTAACTAGTTTGTCTAAATGTTGTAGGTCTAGGTAAGAAGAATGAAAGAAACAATAACTATTGTATTTTAAAACTTCCTTCCAAGAAGATGAAATATTGATGAATACAAAAGTCAATCATTACATAATTTGAAATATTCATATCAAAAGGTGCCATAGTATACAAATAAAAATCAAAGTAATGCATTCATTTCAAGATAATCAAGTAAAACAAGTACAAAATTGAGTCAAGAAACTCAATGTTTGAAAAAATTCATTAACATCAATGACTCTTCACTTCATAACTTAGGATACTACAGCACACTTATAATAAATGGAAAAGAAGACAAGTACAACCATAGATCATACAAAATCATTTACCATGGAGGAAAGTATTCATTATAGATCTTCAAGAAACAAAATATCAAAGGTTTACAATCATGTGAAAGGGATCAAATTCAAAGAAAGAACAAATACAAATAATGCTTGTATCAATGAAAGAGAACATAAAAATAAAAACGTTTCCACTACCAAATCTTCCATTTATGAAGAAATCATTTTAAGAGTGAAAAAAGAATATCAAATTCTTCAAGTACAGATTGAAGATCTTTAAAGCACCTCAAGATCCATTATAGAAAGCCTCCATATCAGCTCAACCATCAAGGAAAAGACAACATATCAAAACATCCAAAATTTTAACTAATGATGATGCTTAAAAATCAGAGAAAGAAAGTTATATGACCATTATTATTCAAGTATGGAGAAAATAAAATTAATTATTCTAAGATACAATACAAAGTATAGTTTCAGATTGGATGGTTAGGAAAGTATATTACATGAATGATATTCATTCAAGGTTGATAATACAATAGAGTCAAAAGAGTATTACAAATTCATCCATTGGGACATGGAAAAGGAGTTTCAATGTAAAATAGGTAGTTGCAATCATATAAACAACTAAGAAGATGGCATATTATCCATGATTTTAAGATACAAACATTAAAAAAAGTTTTAAGAGTCGTATAAAAATTATGATACAAAATAATAGTAACAACTGTAAACAGTCAAGTAAAGATTTAAGAGTATCAAAGTATGAATGCACATTTTCGGGATGTGTTTCAAAGTTCGCACAAGAATTGATCAAAACCATCATGATGGAAAAGGATATATTACTCAGTTCGTGTTACCCTACATAAGAAGAAGAAAATCATTAAATGATAATGATAAATCAAATAGAGCATCAACTTACCAAGTTATCTCATTTAGTGAAATACAATATAGAACTAAAAAATCTGTGAGATTAGCATACATCTAAGAATGAAACATCTTTTGGAAAATGCGCAAATCAAATACATGACAACATAATGAAAATAATATTAAGTTTCTATACATCCCACTAGCTAGAGGTTTAACTAACACAAAATGGTAACCATACAAGGAGTTTTCGTTGTTATTAGCATGTGAAGAACATATTCTATCATCAAAAATAGCTAGGCATGAGCTTTATTAATGTATGTTCAACTATGCTTCCCAAAATTTTAATGATAGAGATTAGAAACATAATTTGAAACAAATTTAAATTCGAGTAATTTCGATAGAATATAAGAAACATCCAATGATATAAATATATAAGAAATCATTTTATGAATACATTTGTAGTAAACATCTACATAAAATGGAATCAACATTAGAATATTCAGTAGAAGAACATTTTTTACAACTCACTTCCTTGGCATTACATATTGTCTCACTTGTAATTACTATAAACTGAAAGTTCTGTAGTAGCCATGAGACAAAATAAATGCAAGAAACAAGGGTTTCATCTTTCACAAAGATCCAATATCAAACATAACTAGAAGCTTCTAACAGATGGCATCTAAGGAAAATAAAATGAAATACAGCAAAGCCACAAACTTTGATGGCACAGAAACTCAATTCCAAGTCACAAAACCTCACAGGCTAGAGAAATGCACAATTTTAAGCTTCAAAAGATCAAAAAATGGCGGTCTGTTACAATTTTGGCATGGTTTCACTACTCATAACAAATAATAGAAATGAAAATGAGTTTAGGTTTCAAGTCGGTTTACCCAGCTTGACTAACAATCACTCAACCTAACTTGACCCAGGAGCAACAAGATCATCGGTGATGACCATGTTAGTACAAGATCCAATGATGAAAGATGTAAACTCCAACCAACTATACTACCAACCTTAATTTAAAATTTACTAATCCTGATCGATGGTACATGATAAGATGGCTATCAAGTAACCATAAACTAACTACCAGATCAATGATGGAGATAAACTTGTATGAAAATATCAATGGCCCTAATAAGGTCATTAAAATCAATGTAGGTAACCTAAATAACTAAGAGTTAGAATTTATGATGGAGATCAAACAAGTATAGAAATTAATGGCCGATAAACAGTTTATTAAATACATTACAACACAACTCAACACAGTGTAGGAAATTGACAGTGAAAATAAAAAAAGGGCATAAATCGATTAATGATATTTAATCACCGAACTTAATGCAAATTTCACAGTTTCTAATGACTTAATCAGATTTAAAGGTGTGGTCACCGACAATAGAAGGGTTGAGTCATTTTCATGAAGGGGAATATCCCCAATGACTACATATCATTACATTGACCTTCTAAAGTCTGAATTATATTATATGATTAAACCATCAAAAGGAGTCTAAACAATATCAAAAGGGCACAAACTTCAAAAGGCTGAAAAAATTATTGATGTATTGTTAAAAAAAAAAGGGCCCAAATACAATGATTAATTAAAATGTGGTAAAGATTATAACATGTATAATTTCTTTCAAAGGAAGACAAAGTAATGATCAAAATGTGGTTATTTAAAAAGGTAAAGGTCCTCATGCCTTATGATTATTCAAAGGGAGATCAAGATAATAAAAGAAAAGAAAGTTAATGATGTACATGTTAAGGTCAAGAATCTTCTTACCTTAATTTTTTTAAATAATACCTTATTTTTTCCAAAAGAACCTCATACCAAATCAAAGAGGGAAAACAAAGGAGTATTATTTTTACATATGCACAAGTGGCCTCACAAACTGCAAGAAGACAAAATTTAATCATGTGCACATAGGCAGGTGGTCCTCATAGAAAGGTTGAATAATTTTCTAAGTAAAGGGAATTATTTTACTTACACAAATGTATTTTTGCATGCCTTCACAAAAGGATAGAACAGAGAGAAGAGATAATTTCTTTTGCAATGTGGGTGAATATTCAAGTGTCACATCAGAGAATTAAATATGATTATATTATCATCAGCTACACCAAAAAGGAAATAGTTGCATGCACATTGGAGAAAGTTTGCACCTCAAGAAAGTGCCTAATATTTTCGAAAATATTCACCCAAGATTATTAATTGTATTAAAAATAGAGCAGTCAACTAAATTTTGATTTAATGTATTTTTGTAACTAAGGCTATTAATGCCTCATTGTAAAACATGTTTATTTTTCTTCCTTTATTTATTCATAATAAAGGATAAAAATAACATGCATGGGAGAGTATAGAATACAACCTATTTTTAGGAGGGGTAGGGTGAATTATGTTTACTATATATTGTGTGTATTAGCAAGGCACAGGGGGAAGTTTTGGATGTATGAGTGATGGAACATATTTTTGCTAGTTTTTCCCTTGAATGAGAACAAGTTATTGCCTTTCCAATAATTTTCAATGGTGTGTATCTTTATATTAACTCATGTGGATGTTAATTCCCTGATTTAATTATCTTATGTTACTACAAATTTTGTGTTTCTATATATTCTTAGTGTGCATGTTACTTATTGTAACACACAAGTGTTTTTCTTAGGATTAAACATAAACCAATTGGTTGGTGCTTCGTAATTTGTTCTCAATATATTTTAGATATAATCACTCAAATCCCTCAATCACTTCGTTGTATCACCCCATTTCAATTTCAGTTAAAACCATCTTTTAAACCCTCAAAACCCCAAAAAAATAGTTTATGATACATCAATAAGGAACCAACCTTGATACCAAAGACTCACCTTAATAATAGGTATACCCATAGACCTAAGGTGTTTCCATTGTATCTACATAAGTGAGGAATAAAGAAATCTTAGAACCCCTACTATTATCCCTCAACTAGGGTGCACTTTTGAGATATAAAATTTATTTGGGACTACGGATCATATATGAGAAAATTACAATAATTTACAGAGATTTAAAACAATAAAAATAGCACTTTTGGAAGAAAAAATCTGCAACAATTCATTTAAAATCAAAATAAATTATTTGGCGACTCCGTAAGGCTGATTTCATACCAGTTTTGTAGCATGTTCCATTCCTAAAGTGACTACAAGATCATTGGTAAGAGGACTTCCTATTAATTTTATTTCATTACCTTTAAATTCTATAAGAAGAAGAGTTTGTAATACGTTACCTTATAATAGGCTCAATAATGTGTTAATCTTCTTGTTAAGATCCCAATAATCGAATGCAACATCCACCACCACCACCACCTAGAAATTTTGTCACCTTTACTAGTGGAAACCCTTTAGTAATTCTTGTCTATCTTGACATACTTGCTATTGCTTCCTTGAAGGGTTTACCCTCATTCACTTGTGAAAATTAGATTACTCCTCTCTAACATATTAATGACATTGTATCCCTTTGTGCATTCCATAACATAATTTGTGACGATGCATGCACTTTGAGATTCTTAGCTATATCATTCAAAGAAAAGCTTTGTAATGGTCTAGAACTTTATCGATAGCGAGTATAACAACTTGGGATGAATTGGGATGAAGTATTTTCAAGACAATTTGATCATTTATCTCTCATAGAACAACTATCCACAATCGAGAGAGCTCCTCATGAATTTATGACTAGTTTTAATATCAGATTTTCTAGAACTTGGGATCGAATTCTAGCCAGTGTTAATCCCCAAGCTGATCACTCATTTTAAGCTATCTTAGAGCTTTAAATACTGACATTTCAGCCATAATACAGTCCATGGGAGGAAATACACTTCCAACATCTTATGACATAGCTATTAGAGATTAAAATAGTCTTATTCAAACCAAAGGTAAATTAGCTCTCACACCTTTTATGCCTTTTACAAAAGATTTGGCACCTATACATCACCAATTACAATCATGTAACTTATAAATAAATTTTATTGAAAGAAAGACAATTTGATCACAATGCTACTAGTTCATCTAGCCTATTGTTTTAGTCATTGGATAAAGAAGAGTGGTGTTTACCTTGCAATAAGCCTCATTTATGGGAGGCAATTCCCCAAATGCATTCTTAAATATAATCCTTGTTACATAACCGTTGTCATTGAAGCACAATCAGATATAGTAATCACTTCCTTGTAAACACTTGGGAATAAAGTAATATCAACTGAAAATATAATGGCTCAAAGGCCTAATACACCTTATGAAGCACCTTATCAGCAAAATATGTAGTCATACTACCAAAATCAGAATTATAAATAGTCTTATTAGCAAAGACAATTTGATCACAATGCTACTAGTTCATCTAGAAAGCTATTGTTTCTAGTCAATATGGATAAAGAAGAGTGGTGTTTACCTTGCAATAAGCCTCATTTAGCTGATAATTCCCCAAATGCATTCTTGAATATAATCCTTGTTACATAACCTTAATCTAAAACATTATACATGCCTTAAATGGAGGGTGGGAAACAAGATACTCATCCTCTTGTTTAGAAATCCCCAGAATAGAACTTAGTCATATTTGGTGAGGAATATTTAATTCCTGTCATGACTAGACTAGGTCTCTTCTCCTTAGCAAAAAGCTCAGTATGAAGAAAAACAACAGAAAGAACCTGTTTTACCTACCATTACGTATAATTCAGGTTCGAAGTGCAAGTCAAAAAACAACAAACATTCCTAAATGTACGGGTCAAAAAACAACAAGCAGTTCAGCTCCTTCATTACTAAATAACAACAAAAACAATTATAGCCTCATCCTAGAAGATTTTTCATACCTAAAAATTTCAAAAAAACAACAAACATTGTTGAAGTAGAGTCATTTTTGTTAAATCATATGTTAAAACTATAGAATATTTTTCTAAAATTGTTTCTTTGTTTTTAATATTGTTGAGGTTATGAAAAAAATTTAGTATTTCATCGTGGGATACTTTAAATCTACCATGAAAACAAGAGTTACTTGCTCCAGAGCTTGATAAGTTGCAGATTTCTTCAAAAATAGCAAAAAAGGAAGCTCATAAAACTAATTAGGTTCTTGGAACAATTGATTAAGATCGTATGAAAGAAGTTAAATGGATGGTACAAAAGGTTATAAATGATCATGATATTAAAAAACCACCACCCTTTTATATTTATTCTATTATTGGTGATCATTTAGTTCATAATTGCATGGTTGATGATCATTTACTACAAAAATTAGGCCCTAGTATGAAATTACGAAAAGAGATGAACCTTATATTGTAGCTAGATGGGACAACAACCAACACATTTGGTGTCATCAAAAATTTGGAGGTAACATTACATGTTTGTCCTAATGTTTCAATTTTACAAGATGTAACTGTTGTAGACCTACCTCCTATTTTTCTTTGTGTTTATCAAGATATTTTACAAAAAAGATAAGAGGTTATCTTTCTTCGATTGGTCATTTTGTTCTTCACTACAAGGTATTGAAATAAAGTTACAAGAATTCAGAGCCTTTGGCTAGATTTTATATTGAGCCTCATTCTACAAATGTTGTAGCAAATTCTGCAACAATAGATAAGATTGATTTTGATGTCACAACACAAATTATTGCATTAGATGGTGTTTCAAATTTTTTTATGGATGAGAAAATTTAACAAAAACATGCTTACGATCTTTACAAGGAAGTAGAGGAAGAGTTATTTTGTGTATATTGTTTACATGAAGAAAATGCACATATTCCCTTGCTATCCAAAATAGAAAATATAGTAGAAGAGTTATGGAAGCTTCGTTTCAATGGAGAAAAGAACAAAAAAGGAAAAGGTGCGGTTTGATGCTTACTTCCCCTTCAAATGAAAGGTATTTTTTAGCTTTAAGTCTACAATTTTTATGTACTTGTAATGTAGTTGAATATGAATCATTAATTCATGGCCTACAATGGGCCAAAAAAAGAGGAATCAATATGTTACAAGATTTTAGTGATTTTGAGCTAGCGATAAATCAATTAAATTTTTTTAATGTTTGTAAGAAATTATTGCTGAAATCTTACAAAAATAGAGTTTCGACTTAATGAATGATTTTGAAGCTATTAGTTTACAATATGTTATAAGAGTTAAAAAAAAACATGCAGATAGACTTGCAGCAGTTGGTGCTAGTTTCAAAGCTTTAGAACAGATTGAAAACAAGAAAATTCAGCCACATATTAAGCTGATTATCAAACCTTGAGTGCCTGATAATGAAGAAAATTGGCAAGTTTTTGAAGATGATTGACAAATCTACATATTTCTGGAGCAAGAAGCTGAATTTTTTACAGTTAATCAAGAAAAATTGCAGCACTTATATGGTGACCAAATTTTTCAATTATAGATAAATAATTTTCCTCAAGGGTTGATCACATTAGAGGACATCTTCAGTTCATATGATCAGCTAAGAAAGGACAAAGGAAATATCTCAACTCATGTAGATAACTACAAAGAGATATTAGTTGATGATGAAAAGAAATTATTCATTGGAAATTTATTTTCCTTAGCTGAAAAATAATATTTTATCAATTTATGCAAATAATTTAAAGATATTTTAGCTTGGAAATACCAAGATTTGAGAGGATTTGATCCTAGTTCAGCTCAACATACCATAGAATTACAACCAAATTCAAAACTAGTTATCCAGAAACAAAGACCTAGTTAATCCCTAGATTAAGCCATTAATGAGAAAAGAGCTATCCAAGTTAATTGAATCAGGTATTATATTTCAAGTTAAGCATTCAAGTAGGGTAGCCAATATTGTGCCTATTAGGAAAAATAATGGTGAAATTTGACTGTGTGGATTTTAGATATCTTAACAAAGCTTCATTAAAAGATCATTATCCATTGCCCAATATGGATCCAATTTTAAGAATAGTTTTATGTTTAGACGGGTTATCCTTACTATATGGTTATAGTGGATATAATCAAATTCTTATGCATGAAGAAGATAGATACAAAACAACCTTCACCACAAAGTGGGGTACTTATGCTTACAAAAGAATTAATTTTCGAATTTCTAATGATGATGCAATGTTTCAACGTGTAATGGATATGGATTTTCACATCATTTTAAATAAATACATGTTGGTTTATTTAGATGATGTTACTATATTTTCTAAGAATTATGAAGATCATCTTATGCATTTAAGACACACATTACAACTTTGCAGGTAGTTTGGAATATCATTGAATCCCAAAAATTCTATCTTTTCAATCCATGAAGGTAAATTACTTGGACATATTGTTTTTAGGTAAGGTTTAGCTATTGATCCTTTCAGAATTGATGCAATTTCACAGTTGTCATTGCCACATCATAAGAAAGCATTACAAAGTTTTCTTGGGAAAATCAACTTTGTTAGAATATTTGTTCTATATTTTGCAACATTGGATAAGCCATTAATAGTTATGTTAAAGAAAGATAAAACTTTCTCTTGGACTAGCGAAGGAACAAAAGGATTTGAAGCTATGAAAATAACTATTTCACAAGCTCCAACTTTGGCAAATCCTAATTTTGATAAGGATTTCAATATGTATGCACTTGCAATAGATGAAACTATTTCAGCCATATTAACTCAGGTTAATGATGAGAATACAGAACAACCGCTTGCTTACTTTGGGAAAATCTTACATGACTATGAGAAAAGGTACAATTTTCTTTAAAAATAATTAATTTATGTAGGTAGAGGTTTGAAGAATTTCAAGTACATGCTTTCAAATAATACTTGATAAATGTTTTAGTCTCTCATCCAAGTGTTACGAGTGTTCCTTTTGTACAAGGAATGAATGAGAAGAGAGTAGGTTGGATTACAAAGGTTATAAAGTATGATGTTGATATCCATGTTGTAAAAAAAAATTAGATGAAAAGGATTATGTGAACATTTGATTACTGATATGGAAGAAAAACAGGCTACAAAATCATTACAGTCATTACAGTATGCTACAATTTTATATTAGCAACCTAAAATTTTATTACACCCTGAAAAATCAGCAACCAAAGCTCAATCCGGAGGTTCCAGGATCAAGTTGCATGTTATATTTTGATCAATTACTTATAGCATGGTACTTATCTAGATGGTATGGACAAGAATATATGAAGTTATTTCATATTAGAAGCCATACCATATGCATTTATTAATGGTTTTCTATTTAAAAAACATATTAATGATGTTTTGTAGTGTTGCGTTGATTATGATAAAGTACAACAATTAATATCTAGGTTTCATGAAGGACCTGTAGGATGTCACTTCTTAGCACGTATTATAGCCTCAAAAATTATGAAATATGATTATTGTTGGCCTAACATATTCAAATACGGTTTTGAATAGATTAAAAAGTGTAAGAAGTGTGCATTTTTTGTTTGAAAGGAAAGATTAGCTTCATTTCCTTTGCTGACCTATTTCAATGGATCAATCATTCATGTAGTGGGGTCTTGACTTAATTAACATGATAAGTGCACCTTCATCATAAGGACACAAATGGATCTCAAGTTTCACATATTATTTTACATGTTGGACTAAAGCATTGGCCTTTAAAGAGGCCAGTGAAGACTTCAATCTTATCATTTTATGAAGCTATAGTTTGCATATTTGGCGTTGAGCAACTATCATTTTAGATAATGCCTCATCTTTTATTGGTGTAAAGGTAACAGATTGGGCTATGAAACATAGTATTTATCTTAGTACTCCATCTAACTATTACCCACAAGTTAATGGGTTACCTAAAAGTACAAACAAAAATATTCTCAAGATTATTAGAAGAACACTCAAGGAGAACAAGGCATCCTAACTGACCATTGTGAATTCAACACTTTGGGCTGATAGAGTTCATTTATTTATGGACATGAGGCAAAATTCCTATTTCAGTTGAGCTACCCACATTGGATTTATTGCATCAAATGGAATTACTTGAGAATGAACCAATGCAGGTCTGTTATGCAGAACTGATGGAACTACAGGAGCTAAGAGATCAATCTCACTTGAAGATGGAGAAAAATCAGAAACAAATCAAGAGAACATTTGATAAAAAGGATAAGTTTAGATTCTTTAATAAAGGATACATTGTGCTGAAATGGTATGCTTATTGTGAAAATCTAGGAAACCACATAATGTTTGATACAATCTAGAGTGGTCTTAAAAATTGTAGCTTGTAAAGAGCACAATGCATTTCAGCTTTCAAGGTTGAATGGAGAGGAAATTCCCATTGATGTGAATGGTATGTTTCTCAAACATTGTTATTGAAAATCTTATAGTGTAAGTTAGAGTAGGATTTCCCTTACAATAAATGTAGTTCATGCACACTGTGTAATGTTTTAGAATTCATAATTGCATTCATGCATGTGATCTCGGTTCACTGATCTTTTCCCATATTTAGTTTATTTTTCATAAAGATCTTTTTTTCCATAAAAGGTAAATTTTGGTTATATGCTTTGACTCCATGCCCAATGGAGTAGAGCAAGGCACTGGTCTTATAAGCTAGCAGGAAGCTTTCCTCATAGCATCGCTTAAAATATTGACAATTTATACAATTGTACAAAAATGGGCAACTCGAAACTTTATTTTCAATGGAAGGAATTGAAGAAACAAACCTAACTAGGGGGAAGTTATACAATTTTCATTGGGTTTTCAATTCCTGCAATTGATTAACAACATGCAATCATCACCTATGTGTGTTGTTGTGAAATGTAACACCTCACATAGGTTATCATTCCATGTTCGTCTTCAACAAGGAAACACAAAACTCCCGAAGGACCAATGCATTTCCTTGATGAAGATGGGAATCACAGTATATGTGGGATCTTAGACTCCAGAATATCAAACATAGTTGTTATTTGCATGGTTGAGAATTCATTATTAAATTACATGTATTTTCAATTTGATCATTTCCTATGATTAATTGTTATTCATAAGAGTTGAAAGTAAAAGGAAGTACATAACTCAATTATAGAAATAATATAGTTTATTCATTAATGAAATTCAATATCTCCCACACAATCTATAGGATGTAACTTATGATTATTGAAATAAAAGATACATGTGCATAAAGCTAAAAGAAACCCATCATTGCCTTGGGTTTTCTCCTAGTCTTCATCGCTCAAGTTCCAGCTCCATCTTCATCTTATGCACCCTTTAGTCCATCAATGTACTTGCAAAGAGAATAAAAAGACATCAATCAAAGAGCTCTAGGTTTAATCTGTATTCATGTGCTATTTAGATTCAGGAAAATGGATCATTTAAACTCAAAAATCATAAGGTACATCAAATTAATAGATATAGATGGGAGAAAGTAGTATCTTGCAGAATGTCATGGCATTCATAAAAATATTGACAGCTAGAAAAGGAAGAAAAAGTAAATTCACTATGGAACGAAGAGAGGCCAAAATCCTATTGTTTTGAAACTATTTTGTCTAAAAGTGTAGGTATAGGTAATAACAAAGAAACAAACACTAACTGTTGTATTTTAAAAATGCCTTCCAAGAAGATAAAGATCGATGAATAAAAAAGGTAATCATTGCATACTTTGAAATATTTAGATCGAGACAAGATTTGTTATCTCCAAATCACATCACCCTATGGTTTGCACAAGTGTGTGTTCTTCAGCTCACGATGTGATTGGATAACATGGGTACTATCTCCAAGTTGTGGGACTTGCTACTTGAGATAGACCTCTAGAGAAAGTTGGTTCTTACTCCTAAACTACCAGCCACAATATACTCTAATGCAGATAAAAATATCTATCCTAATCTAGCATTACAAGGGACTAGGGAGAGAGAGTGCATGAAAACAAAGGCTACACTAAAGAGGTGATACACTAGAAAGAAGGGTGTGAGAATAGTATCCAATGTGTGAAACAACAGAAGCAAAGTGCATACTGGAAGGGGTGATAACAGTTCTCTACAATCTAGCAGATGCATTCACAACAATATTCCAAACATGCATAATGAGAATTAATCCCTCTAACAACATAAGATAGATACAATATATTTGTACGTGAGATTGAAGGAGCAAGAGGAATGCAAACAAGCACAGAAGGGGAAGAATTATCCACAAACTTGTATCTATTGCTTCATTAATATGCACAATCCAATCTATTATAGAATAAGGTCCTAGATCACCATGCAAGGAGTCCAATCCAAGGGCCTATAGTACATTGGCATCATAAAAAAAATTGATAGAGATTTTCTACTATAAAACTATCTTCCTTTACAATGAGCCTAACACTCCAATTTATATAAATTTGAGAAGAGAGAGAGGGGAAAATGAAAATACTGAAATATGTGATTCAACCACTTGCAAAAGGTATTAAATGGAGTGAAATTATGTTATGTTTCTTGTAAAAGGCTCCCATACTTCCCCCTTACTTTGAGTAGTGAGAAATTTCAGCCCATGCTTCATTGAATGCATCCAAACTACCAAATAAAACATTTTCTTAACCTGGCATGTTTTTAAAAATTATCATCTATTTCTCATAAAATTCTAGATTTATTTATTTTTGTGCATTGGGCTTTGAACCACGATTCCAACGGTACCAATTTTGTGCATTTTCATTGAGAAATACAAAAGTTATGGCCTTCTCGAGTGAAGGCGGCTATTTGGGTCTGCTGAATTTCTGTCATTTAATGGGAATGAGCACGTACTTTCTTGGGACTAATTTATTTTTATAGAGGACATCATGCCCATTCCAGAAAGTCAAACTTTGTGAAAATCGGAGCTCGAGGTAAAAATTTATGGTCGTTTGAAGTTTGAGGTCTCATTTGCACAACTTTCCTTTGCATGTGGCTATATCGGGTATTTCGGGTCCTTGTGTCTCGCTTGTCCCTGAAAAAATCTTCACTTTTTCTGATTCCCTCTTGGTGCAGAAATTTCATCTTTTGGTTTCCTATTTTTCCCAATGTTGGCTAGGACCATGAGGGTCGTTGACCTCTGCCTTTGTCGCATCTCCCTTTACTGCGGTTTTTTTCGGCTTTGCGGGTCCCGCACGTACTTTTGTCCCAGGTGTCCCGCATACCGCATGCATGACAAAAATATCTGATTTCACCGATTTGAACTACCTATGGCCATTTGGGTGATATATGTTCTAGATGTCCCATGGATCGCTCCTGGGACATATTTTTCCAATTTTTCCACACAACAAAGGAATGCGGCCATTTTAGGTTTTCGGGTCCCAACTGTCCCGTGTGAACTTGTGCGGCTTGGGACAAAAACTTCTACTTTTTCGCACTACACTAAAAGAGGCCATTTTTTGGGATTTTTTCAACTTTTTCTAACTTCTTGGATTTTTCCTTGGATAGGGAAGTTAGAGAAGAGCCAAAGGAACTCCAAAACCTAGAATTTTTCCTCGACCCATTTTTTCTTTCTCAAACCTGAAGAAATTATGCAAGTTATCCAAATTTACCTTGAGGTGTGAATTTTGGATAACAGGTACCACATTCTACAAAGGTAAATCAAAATAATGCATTCATTTCATGATAATTAAGTACAACAAGTATATAATTGAA
The DNA here is from genome assembly GCA_018340775.1 of Taxus wallichiana var. yunnanensis. NCBI lineage: Eukaryota > Viridiplantae > Streptophyta > Pinopsida > Cupressales > Taxaceae > Taxus > Taxus wallichiana. The sequence continues at coordinate 209,960,199 of CM031237.1, read as the reverse complement.
TCAAAAATCTCAATAACTGAACAAATTCATCAACATCAATGACTCATCACTTCGCAACTTAGGATACTACATCAATTCTAATGAATTCAAAAGAATACAAGTACAACTCCAGATCATAAAGGATCATTTACCATGGAGGAAATTATTCATCCTATATCTTTAAGAAACAATATATCAAAGGTTTACAATCATGTGGAAGGGATCAAATATAATGCAGGAACAAATACAAATCATGTTTGTATCAATGAAAGAGGGCACAAAAATCAATAGGTTTCCACTACCACATCTTCAATTTATGAACAAATCATTTTATGAAAGCAAAAAAATATCAAAGTCTTCAAGTATAGATTACAGATCTTTAAATCACCTCAATATCCATTACATAAAGCCTTCATCTCAGTTCAATCATCAAGGAAAACACAACATATCAAAACATACATACTTGTAACTATTATCGTCAAATCACAACACCCTCCAATTTTTACAAGTGTGTGTGCTTGAGCTCACAGTGTGAGTGGGTAACATTGGTACTATCTCAAAGTTATGGGACTTGCTACTTGAGATACACCTCTAGAGAATGTTGGTTCTTCATCCTAATCCTAGTGCAAACTAACTCTATTGAAATGAAGCTACTAACTATCTCTATCCTATAATTTTCAAAGGACCAGGGAGAGAGGATTAACATGCAAATGAAGGAAAACTACACTACAGAGGTGATGCACCAAAATAAGGGAATGAGAATAGATTTCTAATGTGTGAAAAATGGAAGAAAGGTACATACTAGAGAGGGTGATGAAATTTCTCCACAATCTAGCAACTGCATTCACAATAATATTTCACACACGCTCAATGATAATGAATCCCTATGAGAACATAGAGTAGACACAAACATTTTCAATAAGATTAGAGAGGCAAGGAGAATGCAAAAACAAGTAAGGGAAGATACATCCACAAACTTGAGTCTAGTGATTCATTAATATGCATAGTCCAAAATATTACAAAGGAAAATCCTAGATCACCATGTAAGGAGTCTACTATAAATGCATGAAGCACATTGGCTTCACAAAAACAAAATTATAGAGTTTCTCTACTCAAACTATCCTATTCTAAAATGAGCTCACACTTCAATTTATAGGATCCTCGAAGAGAGAGAGAATTGAAATCTCGAAATCTACCTTTCAATCACTTATAAGAGGCAATAAATGAAGTGAAATGATGGTATGTTTCTTGAAAAGGTCTCCCCATGTTATCCAATAACCTATAGTTGGATAAAATGATGAGCATGCCTCTTAATTATACTATCAACCACCAATTAAAAACATTGTTTTGAACTTGGTCCATTTTCCTCAAAATTCTCTATTATATCTATATCAAACTCTGGATTTTTATTTTTTTTTGTGTTTGGCTTAAAGTTATGATTCCAACGAGTCCAACCTTGTGTGATTTCCTTAAGAAATGCAAAAGATATGGCATTCTGAGTGTGATCAACTATTTTGAGTTTCCCAGGGATTTCTTGAATTTTACGGGAATGAGCATTTAAATTCTTGGGGCTAGAGATGTTTCTTTTCCTTTCACCAACCTACCCTCATTAAACATCCAATTTTGTGAAAATCAAAGTTCTGGGTCAAAAGTTATGTCTATTTGAATTTCGGGGTGGGCTATTTAACTTTCCCTTTATACTACGGGTATTTGACCTATATCTTGCACGCAAGGCCCATACACCATTCGGGCCAATTATTTCTACCATGCCCGAGATCCCGTTCACTATGGACATTTGGGCCTTTTCACGTACTCACATCCCAACCCACCCATGACATTTAGGTTGTCTAACTCTGCCTTATCTATCATTGACCAGCAAGGTGGGTAACCTACCCCCTCATACCCACATGGCATTGCCTCTCTGATGTACGGTGATTTTAGGTTTTGGGTAACTCATATCTCCATGGTATTGTTGTAAATATCTTCCCCGGTAGATATAGATAAGCGAAGAATATGGAAATCAAAGAAGTCAAAGCTCCGATATTTATTGCATCACCAATCAAGGCACAGTAAGTGGCGCAAGTCAAAAGTTGTTGACATGAAAATGGATGCGCCCAGCGTAGTAAATGGCGCGAGTCGAAGTTGTTGACACGAAATGGATGCGCCTATGGCGCAGTAAGAAGTTGTTGACACAAAATGGATGCGCCTTGGTGCGGTAAGTGGCATAGGTCGAAGTTTTTGAATGAAAATGGATGCGCCTATGGTGCACGTAAGGGTATGTTCACATGAGGATGGATGCGCCAAGGTGCATCTTCAGGAGGGGCAACATTTTGAGCACCGACGAAAGCAAACCACGACCAAATATTCGATTGCCATAAATTTTCATAGGGAGCTCGGATTAACACAAGGTTGGACTTTTCGGAAAGCTTACGAGGTCCTCTATCCAACTACGACTAGATATATTTAATTGGGTGAGAAAAAGTTCTTAAAAATTCAAAATACAATTCGCCACTTTTTGGGTTTGCTAGGGTTCTCACCTACCACCATAATGAGATGAATTAAATGCAACTGGAGGTGGTTGGGGTAGATTTGGATTTCCTCTCTCTTCCCTCTCTCATTATTCCTATAAATTGTAAGGAGGGGCTTATTTCTAAAGGTTGTACATTCTTGTTTTCCCTCCCTTCTTCTCTTTGGTAGGTGAATTAGTGGAGTTCAAACCTCCCATCTAAAACTGTAATGCAACTTTGCCTCTTGGCATTTTGTAGTGTATTGTATCAATCTTTGGAGAAAATAATGCATGTCTGTGGATGATTCTCAACCCTCTCTATGTTCATTTGCATCCTCCTGATCTTTCACTGCAAATTTGGTTATCTATGCATGATCTTGCATTGCATTTTAATGGTTTGTGTTTATTGGCAAGACAGTTGTTCTTCATTCCTCGGTGCATCACCTCTCATGTTAGTTTAGGTTTTATTTTTATACATCTTCTTACCACCATGTCTCCTTGGAAATTTGGATTAGGTTTTGAGTAAACCCTCTTCATTTTTATGTATGCATCGAACAGAGGAATAGGAACTAGCCTTCATCCGGAGAGCTTTCCGATTTCGCAAGGTCCCACACTTGGGAAAAGCTCCATGTTATGCAATCACACCGAGAGTCTCAAACCATCGAGTTGCACGATATTGGGGTGCTGTGATTCACCATCAATATTTTTGGCACACCCAGGTGGGACCAAAGGTCATTCCACAATATTTGAAGGAATTTTCAAGAAATTTGGACAAAAATTGTAGGTTTTACAATTTCATATTTTTTTCACCTTTCAGTTTGAACTTTGAAATCGATTTTCAAGGACTTAACTTGCTCAAAAAAAGTCAAAATTTTACCAATTGATAGATCGGGGATAATCTTCAAAAGGGTATTATTAGTTTTCTAAGATTTTGACTTTCAAAATTTCATGGTTTTTAGTATTTTGGGTTTTCCCAGCTTGCCTTGCATGACCCGAGTTTCACCCATACCTTTCGGGGTTTAGTAAGCCGCACGACAATACCCGATAACTGAATTAAAGAACTGTATCTTTCGGTCCTTCAAATTTTTAAATTCTATTTCTAATATTGTCGGAGTTTGGTGTGTAACTTGGCGAATCGGCCTTTTGAGGCTTGTTATCTAACACATCCGGTGACTCAAAGAGATAGAGTTCAGCGGTCTAAAGAAAAATTTTCCCGTGCATATGAGAAGAATTCAAACCAGGTCCGATACTCGAGAGGAGGGGTTATTTTTCCACTTACAACTATCACCGTGCAGAGGAAGGAGAGGAAGAGGACCACAAAGATCACCATCTCCACCTAATCGGACCTTGTCTACACCTTCACTTGTAGACCTTTTCTCGCATCAACCAAGTTTTAGGCCAATCATAATGGAACATCTACCATCCGAATCCCTTTGTCAATTTCACTAGCAAGAGCCCACTTTCCCTCAATGCACGAAATCCGCCCAATTGCAACATTGAAAGAACATTCCATTTTTCACTTGAGAAAATCATACCACTCCCGGTGATCATGTCAAAGACATTGCTAACATTTGTGTAATCCATGAGATAAATGAAATGGATGTTCTTTATCAAATTGTTGGCATCTTCGTTCAAAGGGAAGGCATTGCAATGGTTTAGGAGCCTTGCAGTGGTTCTATCCAAAATTGGAATCGATTATGCATAGTTCTCCATGAGGCGGTTTGGAGAAAAGGAGACAATTTGTCTCTACTTGAACAATTGACAACTATCAAGAGAGCTCCCCATGAGCAGCTAATTGACTTCAACTTCAGATTTCAAAGGTCTTGGGATAGGATTCCAAAGGCCGTTGCTAGGCCAACAATGAAGGTGATTTTCTATACTATCTTAAGGCTTTGAATTACGATATTTCTATGTTAATTCAATCTATGGGAGGCACAACCTTACTGCTGCTTATAGCATTGCCCATTAGGGCTGAAAACTGTCTTATTCAAGTGGTAAGCTAGCTCCTAGACCTCTCATGCCCTTATATCCAAACTTAGAAAATCCAAGTACTAGTCAAGCACACACTTTGGCTCCTATTTCCACTCCTAGAAATCAAAGTTCAAATGAAACTTCTACTTCATCCTTTAGTGCTTCAAATGAACTCCAAGAGGTTATGAAACAATTACAGAACCTTGGAAATGAGTTGGTGACTATCAAAAGATAGCAAGCTCAAAGTGCTAGACCGTATCAGCCTCAAGCGTAGTACCAGGCTAGGCCACCATACCAGCCCAATAGGCCACCCAATCCAACTACAAATCAAATCCAAGTAAGGCCTCCCACCAATAGACCATTTCAGCCCTATAACCCCAATGTTACATCTACTTCTAAAGCATTAGTGCTAGTGCAAAACAACATAGCTCAAGAGTATGATTGGTGTTTCCCATGCAATGAACCTCACAACCAATCTATGTGCTTCAATGGTGCTTTGAACCAAGCCTTGATGGTGACAACTACTGGCATAGAGGGTGAAGTGAGTCAAGAAACAAATCAGCAACAAGGGACATCTCAGCAAAACACAACTCCAAATGATACTGCACTTGTGAATTGGCAAGTTGAGGATTTTTGTGGCATGAATCAAACAACTTCTCAGAGTGTAGCAGCTAACACAAGATCAAAGAAGAGGAATATTGGTGAAGGGTAGTCATTGGCTCCAAGTGATCTACAACCTTCCATCACTCCACAAGGTGTCGGTAAGGAAAATACGGTTCAAAACGCAAGGATAGCCCAAACCACCTTCTAAGCCAACTCAAATGCCAGTTGTTGCTACCCATGTGCAAGAAAGGAATGTGTAGCCTAAAGGATAGCAGAGAGATATTTCATCCCCATTTAACATCATCGATCAAATGAAGAAGACAAATGTGAATATATCAATGTGGGAATCTTTATCCATCCCAGGACAAAGAGATCTTCTACAAGCTACCAAGAAGAATTGGTCAACTTCAACCAAAGAGGTCCATATGCAAGAGAATGTCCTCACAAATGTTTCTCAACTTTGAAGGGAATCATGGAGGACAACAAGGTAAATTTTTAAGCCCCCTCCATTCTATGTTTCATTAATCATTGGGGATAAACTAGTACACAATTGCATGATTGATTCTAGGGCAAGTAGTTCTGTCATGCCCAAACAAATAGCTGACCAGCTGGGTCTCCAATATGAAGTCATATCAAAGGGGGTAGTGCAATTGGATGGGACAACAATAGCAATGGTGGGAGTGATTAAAGGTTTGAATCTTACCTTGCATGCATGCCCCAACGTTACCATTTTGCAAGATGTGTCAGTAATAGATTTTCCACCACTCTTTACCCTATGCTTATTAAGGGATTTCACAAATAGAATTGAGGCTACTTGTCTGCGACTTGTCACACATGTTGTTTAGAACAAGATATGGTACTAAGGTCACAATCAAATCCGAAAAGATTGCAAACTTTCATATTGAGCCTCATACTCCAAGCCAAATCAATGCTAACTGCTCAAAGATTTGATCAAGAAGATTATCCAAGCACGATGAAGGTGACACAAAAGTTGGAAGCATCCCAGATTTGACTCTTGATGAATGGGCAAGCAAAGTACATGCTTTTGATCCCTACCAAGAGGTAGAAGAATCTAAGATAGGAGTATATTGCATACATGAAGAAAACCATCCTATTCCTAGCATCACCAAACCAGACCATAAGGATGACAATGAGGTATGGCAATTATTTTTCGATGGATCAAGGAGTAGGCAAGGTGCAGGAGGAGGAGCTATGCTCATTTCACCTCAAGGCATCAAATATTATTCAACTTTCCATTTCCATTTTCTGTTCAAACAACATAGCTGAATATGAAGCATTGATACATGGACTTCATTCGGCCATGAAAAAGGGCATAAAGAACTTGCGAGTGTTTGGAGATAGCGAGCTAATCGTCAATAAAGTCGGGGGACAACACACTACAAAGAATGACATTACGAAGAACTACAAGAATAGGTATGGGACCTCATTGAGGATTTCGAAGCTTTCAACATCGTTTCCATACCTAGGAATAAAAATGAAGCCATGGATAGGCTCATAGCAGTTGGAACAACATTTGATGTGGTTGAAAACATCAAAAGGAAAAAACACAGCCACATATCCATGTGATTGTGAGGCCAGCAGTGCCAGATAATAACACAAGTTGGTAGGTGTTTGAGAACGATCAACAGATCGTCAATTTCTTACAAGAAGAGGCTGAATTCTCAGCTAGGAATCAAGACAAATTAGAGCAGCAATATGGGGATCAAGTAGTGCAGCTTGCGGACAAACAAGCTTCCCAAGGGTTTGTAACATTGGATTCTATCTTCAACCCTAACGACTAGTTTCGTAAGGAAAAGGCTAACATACAGGTCAAGAGAGAAGATTCAGAGTCAATTCTGGTTGGGAAAGGTAAAACACTTCAAATTGGTAAAGTGGCCACTGAGCAGGAGAAATCAGATTTCATACAGCTTTGCCAAGAATTTCTAGATGTCTTCGCTTGGAGCTATGAAGACTTGAGAGGATTCAATCCAAAGTTGGCACAACATACCATAGAACTAGATCTAGATGCTAATCCCATCAAGCAAAAGTAAAGACCAGTCAACCCTCACATTGAGCCTCTAATGAAGAAAGAGTTAAACAAGCTAATAGAGGCGAGCATTATATTCCCGATCAAGCACTCAAGCTAGGTTGCGAACTTGGTTCCAGTTAGGAAGAAGAATGGAGAAATCAGGTTGTGTGTGGACTTCGAGACCTCAACAGGGCATCTCTCAAAGACCATTACCCACTTCCTTCAATGGAACAAATATTGCAAGTGGTATCCGATTCAGAGAGATTCTCTCTCCTAGATGGATACTCAGGGTATAATTAGATAATGGTGAAATAAGATGACCAGTTCAAGATGACTTTCACCACCAAATGGGGCACCTATGCCTACAAGAAGATGCCATTTGGGCTATCAAATGCTAGAGCCACTTTCCAAAGGGCAATGGATATGGCATTCAAGGGATTGATCAATAAAATTGTTCTGATATATCTTGACGACATCACTGTTTTCTCCAAGAATGCAGTGGATCACCTCTTTCATCTAAGGCGGTAGGTATTTCAGAGGTGTAGAAGATTTGGGGTATCATTGAATCCCAAAAAATGCATATTTTGGCTCACGAAGGAAAACTTCTAGGCCATATTGTTTCAAAGGAGGTATTGACGAGTGACCCAAAGAAGAGTTGAAGCAATTCGAGTGTTGCCATTGCTAAGTCATAAGAAGGCTCTTCAAAGCTTCTTGGGAAGGATCAATTTTGTCTCGCAGGTTTGTTCCAAACTTTGTAGCTCTCGTAAAGCCAATAACGCTGATGTTGAAGAAGAGCATGGCATTTAAGTGGATAGCTGAAGGCAAGGCAAGTTTTAAGGCAATAAAAGAGGCTATATCTCAAGCTCCGACTCTTGTCAATCTAGACTTCTCCAAGGAATTCATGCTATATGCCTTCGGTGGTGGAGACACAATTTCTACAATCCTGGTACAACAAAACAAAGAAGGATTAGAACAACCAGTTTGCTTTCTTCAGTCAAGGCTTGGAGGAATACGAAACTAGGTACTCTTTCATTGAAAAGCATGTCCTTGTAGTGATCAAGAGCTTAAAGAAATTCAAGCACCTAGTCTCAAACAACAAGATCCAATTGTTGGTCTCTCATGCGGGAGTCAAGGAATTCCTTCTAAACAAGGATCTGAATGAGAAATGTGTAGGATGGATCACTCGTGTCATGGAATATGACATCGAAATTAAGGTCACTAAGCTGGTCCGTGGAAAGGGATTATGTGAACAACTAGCTTTGAGTCAGCAAGTTGAAGTAGGTGATGAAAAAGAGACTATCTTGGTACTACAGGATGGTCAAGAACAGGAAAATGATGATGTGCCCACTCCTTGTTGGACTCAGAATATGATACACTTCCTACGGAAGGCCTATGCCCTCCAGAATTGAGCAAAGCAAAAAGGAGATACTTCAGATTACAAGCCATTCCATATGTGCTTGTTGATGGTGTTTTGTTTAAAAAAGACATCAATGGAGTTCTATTGAGGTGCATTGGGATAGGTCAAATTGAGAGGGTGTTACGAGATTTTCACGATGGAGATTCTGGAGGACATTTCACCCCACGAGTAATGGCTCTCAAGATAATGAAGGCAGGGTATTATTGGCCGACAGTGTTCAGTGACTGTTATACATGGATAAGAAAGTGCAAGAAATGTGCACTCTTCATGGGAAAAGAAAGACTAGCAGCGCTTCCATTGCACCCAATTTTGGTTGACCAACCATTTATGCAATGGGGATTGGACTTCGTCGGGGTCATCAACCCAAACTCAAGCCAAGGCCACAAGTGGATTCTCACGGTAATAGACTATTTCACCAAGTGGACCAAAGCAGTAGCACTCAAAGAAGCAAATGAGTCTAACATACTAGACTTTTATGAAGGAATAGTGACCAGGTTCGGTGTGCCAGCCACTATCATATCAAAAATGCATTGGCATTCATAGGTTCCAAGATTATAGAATGGGTTGTCAAGAATGGAATCTATTTGAGCACCTCTTCAAATTATTACCCGTAGGGTAATGGACAGCAAAGTCCATGAACAAGAATTTTCTAAGAATCATCAGAAGGACTCTAGATGAAAACCAAAGGACATGGCATACCAAGCTAAAATCAGCATTATGGGCTGACAGGATAACACCAAAGAGATCTACAGGTAATTCTCCCTACAAGTTGGTCTATGGGAAAGAGGCAGTATTGCCTATATCATTAGAATTTCCAGCATTGGAGCTCATGAAGCAGTTGGAGTTGTCTGAGTTTCAAACCAATGGAGGCCAGGTATGCAGAGTTGATGGAATTAGAAGAAATTAGAGAATATGCAGTTTAGACGATTGAGAAGGATCAGGCCTTAGTAAAAAGATGGTTTGATAAGAAGGCAAGAGCAAAGACCTTCCAGGAAGGGGACCTAGTTCTGAAATGGGATGCAAATAGGACAAAACTAGGAAGGCATTCCAAGTTTGATGCCATTTGGAGTGGCCCCTACATGGTCACGAGATGTAAAAGTAGCAATGCCTTCCAATTATCTACATTGGATGGAGAAGAACTCCCGATTCCGGTTAATGGAATTTATCTCAAATGTTAACTAATAAAAGGAAAAGGTTTACCCTTGTAAATATTAGCCTAGATTTCAATTCCTCTAAGTGCGTATGCACATTGTCTTGTTATAGTTAGGTTTCAATTTCCCTAAGTGCTTCGGCACAGGTTTTGTTACTCTCAGGTTGTTTTCTACAGTTCAGAGTGTTGTCGGAGAAGGAGTTGCAGTATCAGGCTCGGGATCAGATATCAGGTTGGTTTTAGGTTATTGCTTATGACTCCATACCCAATGGATTGCTAAAAGGCCACTGATCTTCTACCTAGCAGGCAGGTGATCCCATTGAGTTGCCAAATTGTTGTAAATATCTTCCCCCTGGGTAGATATAGACAAGCAGAAGAATATGGAAATCAAAGAAGTCAAAGCCCAATATTTATTGCATCACCAATAGTCAAGGCACAGTAAGTGGCACAAGTCAAAAGTTGTTGACATGAAAATGGATGTGCCCACAGCGCGAGGTAAATGGCGCAGTCGAAGTTGTTGACACGAAAATGGATGCGCCATGGCGCAGTAAGAAGTTGTTGACACAAAAATGGATGCACCCTAGCGCGCGAGTAAGTGGCATAGGTCAGAAGTTTTGACATGAAAATGGATGCACCTATGGCACACATAAGGGTATGTTGACATGAGGATGGATGCGCCAAGGTGCATCTTCGGGAGGCGCAACATTTTGAGCACTGACAGAAAGCAAACCCTGACCCAGATATTCATATTGCCATAACTTTTCACAGGGAGCTCGGATTAATGCAAGGTTGGACTTTTCGAAATCTTACAAGGTCCTCTATCCAACTATGACTAGATATATTTAATTAGGTGAGAAAAATTCTTAAAAATTCAAAATACAGTTCGCCACTTTTTGGGTTTGCTAGGGTTCTCACCTACCACCATAATGAGATGAATTAAATGCAACCTAGAGGTGGTTGGGGTAGATTTGGATTTCCTCTCTCTTCCCTCTCTCATTATTCCTATAAATTTTAAGGAGGGGATTATTTCTAAAGGTTGGACATTCTTGTTTTCCCCTCCCTTCTTCTCTTTGGTAGGTGAATTTGTGGAGTTCAAACCTCCCATCTAAAACTATAATGCAACTTTGCCTCTTGGCATTTTGTATTTATTGTATCAATCCTTGGAGAAAATAATGCATGTCTCGTGGATGATTCTCAACCCTCTCTATGTTCATTTTCATCCTCCTAATCTTTCATTGCAAATTTGGTTATTTGTGCATGATCTTGCATTGCATTTTAATGGTTTGTGTTTATTGGCAAGATAGTTGTTCTTCATTCCTCGGTGCATCACCTCTGTTAGTTTAGGTTTTATTTTTATACATCTTCTTACCCTATCTCCTTGGAAAGTTAGATTAGGTTTTGAGTAAACCCTCTGCATTTTTACGTATGCATCTCAACAGAGGAATAGGAACCGGCCTTCATCCGGAGAGCTTTCCGATTTCGCAAGGTCCCACACTTGGGAAAAGCTCCATGTTATGCAATCACACTAAGAGTCTCAACCCATTGAGTTGCAGACATTCAGGGGTGCTGTGATCACCATCAACAAGTACTTAGACCATGTGGGCCCCAAAATTATGCCTTATTCGTAATACACTTGACCCATCCCAAATCCTTTACAAATCGGGAAAATCAGGATTTTGAAAAAATAATGGCTCGATGAAACTTCGAATTTTTAGTCTGTTGGAACCCAATTTAACCACAAATCATTGTTTTCTTAGCATTTCAGATGCAAGTCAGGTATGAAGAACCCTGATTCCTTCCGCGGTTGTTCAATCTACATCCCCAAAATCATAATACATAAAAATAGGCCCTTTTCCCCATTTTTCCAAATTTTTAGCAAATTTTCATTAACTCATATTTTTCTTGAATGCGGGGTTAGATAAAATATAAGGAGTTGCCCAAAATCCAAATTTCTTGTTTTCACCATTTCTACCTCTCCAAGTTTTAAGGAAATAGATAGGTTATCGAAATCACCATGGGGGTAAATTTGGATAACAATTCGGCAACTCAACGGGGCCATGTACCTTCCAGATGAAGTGATAAGTTGATTTTCAACATTCATTGGGCATGGGGTGAACTCGTAATCTAAAACTGATCTAAAATTTTGAAAACCAAAGTTCTTAAGACATTGAAACATTTTGCTTGAACTTGGAACTTCATTCCGCTATAATATCAAATCTTCCCCCAATACTAATTTTATAATTTAAGAACTCAATTGCTATTTTTAGGAAGTAAAATGATTGAATATTCGAAATATGTCTCCTAACTTGATTTTAGTTTCTCTGCATTTTTCTAAATTTTAACTTTGTAACTATTCTAAGCAACTATGAGCTCTCTTAGTGCAACTTCTCTTTCTAGAATCATGATGAGTTGTATACAAGTATACACTAGCAATTAGGGAAATTAAATCCTATTCTAAGAACAAAAAAATGTGTAAAATCACTTGGAGGAATTTGAAACCCTAGACTTATATGCACAAGTATGATAAATTCTTCCTTCTAGTAGCAATGTTTGAGGTAAATTCCATTAAGTGGAATATGTAATTCTTCACCATCCAACTTATCTAGTAGGAAGGCATTTCTACCTTTGCATTCAGTGGTCATAGATGGACCACTCCATATAGCATCGAACTTGGAATACTTGTCTTGATTTGCACGATCAACATCCCACTTCAATACCAAGTCTCATAATTTTAATGTCTTGGCTTTATCCTTCTTGTCAAAGCTTCTCTTGATTGATGTTTGATCTTTTTCCTTGGTTTACATTGCATGTTCTCTTATTTCCTCTAATTCCATCATCTTTGCATACCTGATTTCCATGGGTTCAAAATTAGCTAGTTCCAACTATTTCATGAGTTCCAATGTCAACAACTCAAGTGATATAGGTAGCATTGCTTCTTTTCCGTATACAAGCTTGTATGGAGAGTTGCATGTGCACGTCTTCGGTGATCCTATTAGCCCTTAGAGAGGATTTGAGCTTTGTATGAAAGGTTCTATGATTCTCATCAAGGGTCCTTCTAATGATCCTTAAGAAAAAAAAAGTTTTTTTGTGGACTCTTCCTGGCCATTACCTTGAGGGTAATAGTTTGATGAAGTGTTGAGGTATGTACCATTCTTAACTATTCTCATTCCCTTCTTTTGGTGCATCACCTCTGTAGTGTAGTTTTCCTTCATTTTCATGTTATTTCTCTCTCCTGGTCCTTTGGAAATTGTAGGATAGAGATAGTGATTAGCTTCATTTCAATAGAGTTAGTTTGCACTAGGATTAGGAAGAAGAACCAACTTTCTCTAGAGGTCTATCTCAAGTAGCAAGTCCCACAACTTAGAGATAGTACCCATGTTACCCAGTCACACTATGAGCTCAATTGCACACACTTGTGGAAATCATAGGATGTTATGATTAGGAAATAACAAGAACTAATGATGTTGCTTGCAAATTAGAGAAAGAAAGTTACATGACCATTCTCATTCAAGTTTGTATTGACTCAAATTATCTTTTGTAATATATGGTGCAGAGTATAGTTTTAGATTTGGTGGTCAAGAAAGTATACTATAGAAATTATATTCATTAAAGGTTGATAATCCAATAGCATCAAAAGAGTATTAGAAAATCATCCACTATGGGACATGGGAAAGGATTTTGAATGTAAAATAGGAAGTTGCAATCATATAAACAACTTAGAAGATGTCAAATAATCCATGATTTTAAGCTATAGGAATTGAAACAAGTTCCAAGAGCCCTACTGAAATTATGATACAAAACAACAGTAATAAGTGCAAAGTACATATTCAAGTACATATTTAAGAGTATGAAAGTATGAATTAAAATTTTCAGAATGTGCTTCAAAGTTTGCACAAGAATTGATTGAAACCCTCATGATGGAAAAGGAAAAATTTATTCGGTTCATGTTACCCTACAGAAGAAGAAGATACTCATTAAATGACAATGATTCATAAAACAAAGTACAAACTTACCAAGTTATCTTAGTCAAAGTGAAATACAATATAGAACTCAAACATCTCGTGATATTAGCCATACATATGAGAACGAAACATCTTTTAACAAATGCACAAATCAAATAGATAGCAGCAGAGAATGAAAACAATATGGAATTCAAGTTTCTATACAACCAGGTGGCTAGAGGTTCAACTAATGAATAAAGGTAACCATACAAGGAGTTTTCCTTTTATTAGCATGTGAAGCACATATTCTATCATTAGAAAAATCCAAGCATGAGGTCTATTAATGAAGTTTTAACCATGTTTCCCAACATTTTAATGACAGATATTGAATCGAATTCAAAGTGATTAAATTCCATAGAATACAAGAAACAACCAATGATATAAATATAGAAGAAATCATTTTATGAATACAATTGCAATAAGCATCTACAGAAAATGGAATCAACATCAGAACAATCAGTAGAAGAACATTTTTATAGCTCACTTCCTTGGCATTACATATTGTCTCATTTACAATTACTATAAATTAAAATTTCTAAAGATATCATGAGAAAAAAATAAATGAAAGAAACAAGGGTTTCATCTTTCACAAATCTCCGATATCAAATACATCCAGAAGCTTCTCATAGATGGTGTCTAAGGTAAACAAAAAAAATAAAACAAAGCCACAAACTTTGAGAGCACAAATACTCAAAAAATGAGAACTTAGTTCTAGGTAAAGTTTAACAAATTTTGTCATGGCCATTACATTTCCTATTAAAATCTAAGAAAAAGTCACACAGAATTCAAAAGAATAAAAATCACTCATTAAAGCCAAGAATTACAAACCCTTGGGAGGTCATTATATGCAGATAAAATCAAGAGTACCAGAGCAAGTTTTAAAATCAGTTATGGAAAATAAACACATACTGAAGAAAACATTTCAAAGTTTTAGTGCATATTTGAACCAAAACGAAGATAAAGAATAGATTTAGTTCTTTAAAAATGGCAGCCTCACCTTTTTTTTTAAAAAAATGGAAAAACATTCAAGTACTTTGAGTTCCCATCACAAACTCAAAAAAAGTTCAACAAAGATCGAATGACAACCATTTACCCAAATGACCCATAGTGAATCCAATGGAGTAAAGAATGACAAGTATTCAAACCCACAAACTTCGAGGTGACAAAATTGCAAAGTTAGAGTTCTACTACCCGTGATAATGGTGTCTATGGCTGAATATATTTTAGAGAACTTAGAAAGAGAGGAAATGACAAAAATATACAATATTCAAAGTCACAAAACCACATAGGCTAGAGATATCCACAATTTTGAGCTTTAAAATATCAAAAAATGGTGGTCTGATATAATTTTGGCATGGCTTCGCCACTCGTAACAAGCAATAGAAATAAAAATGAGTTTAGGTTTCGAGTCAATTTACCCATCTAGACTAACCATAACTCAACCTAACTCGACCCATGAGTTACAAGATCAATGGCGATGATCATGCCATTACATGATCCAACGATGCAAGATGCTAACTCCAACCAACTATACTAACAACTTGAGTTGAAAATCGACAAATCCTGATTGATGGTACAAGATCGAGATAGTTATCGAGAAACCACATACCAACTACCATATCAATGATGGAGATAAAATCGCACCCCAATATCAATGACCTTGATTAGGTCATGACAATCAAAGCAGGTAACCTAACTCACCAAGATTTAGAATCAATGATGGAGATGAAACTTTTATAAAGATCAACAATCGATAAATGTTTTATTAAATAAAATGAAACAAAATTCACCATAGTGAAGGAAATCAACGGTGAAGATTTAAAAAGGATGAAAATCAGCAGATGAGATTTGATCATCGAAATCAATGCAAACTCTAGGGTTGGTAATGACTCGATCAGAGTTAAAGGTTTTGTTACCTACAACAGAAGGGTCGAGTCATCATCACGAAGAGGACCAATCCCAATCATTAAATATAATTGCATTGACCTTCTAAGTTCTAAATTATATTATATGATTAAACCATAAAAAGGAGTCCAAACAATATCATGAGGCCATAGACTTGCAAAGGCCAACAACATTACTGATGTATCGTTAAACCGAAGAAGGTCCCAAATACAATGATTAATCAAAAGGTGATAAAGATTAGGGTATGTACAATTGTTTTCAAAGCAAGACCAGGATAATGATAAAAAGGTGGTCTGTTTAAATGGTAAGGGTCCCCATGCCTTATGATTATTCAAAGGGAGATCAAGATAATAGCAATTAAAAGAAGCTAATGATGTAGATGTTAAGGTCAAGAATATTCTTACCTTAAATTTTGCAGAGAATACCTTATTTTTCCAAAAGATCCTTATACCAAATCAAAGAGGGAAAACAAAGCAATATTATTTCTGCATATGCCCAAGTGGCCCCACAAACTGCAAGAAGACAAAATTTGGTCATGTGCACATGGATAGGTGGTCCCCACAGAAAGGGTGGATATTTTTGCTAAGTATTGAAGATAAAGGAATTATTTTAATTACACATAGTGTATTTTTGCATGCCTTCAGAAAAGGACACAATATAGAAGAAGATAGAATTTCCTTTGCAATGTGGGTGAATAATCAAGTGTCACATTTGAGAATTAAGTATGATTCTTTAATCATCACATACAACACAAAGGAAATAGTTACATGCACATTAGACAAAGTGTGCACATCAAGCAAGTGGTTAATATTAGCCAGAAATATTCACCCAATTTTATTAATTGTATTAAAAATAGAGCAGTAAAATACACTTTGACTAAGTTTATTTTTGTAACTAAGGATATTAATGCCTCATTGTAAACTTCATGTTTTTTAAATTCCTTTATTTATTCATGATAAAGGCTAAAACTAACATGCATGGGTGAGTACAGATTGTAGCCTATTTTTAGGAGGGTAGGATGAATTATTTTTTCTATATATTGTGTGCATTGGCAAGGCACAAGGGGAATTATTGGATGTATGAGTGTTGAAGAATATTTTTCTAGTTTTACCCTTGAATGAGAACCAATTATTACCTTTCCAATAATTTGCAGTTGTGTGTATCTTTCTATTAACTCGTGTGAATGTTAATTTCCTGATTTAATTATCTTACCTTGCTTCAAATTTGGTGTTCTCTACATTCTTAGTGTCCATGTTAACTGTTGTGTTGTTGTGAATTATTCCCTCAACACACAAGTGTTTGCCTTAGGATGAAACTAAAACCCATTGGTTCGTGCTTCTGAATTTTATTCTCAATATAGTGTGCATATACTCAATCAAAGTCCTTAATAACTTTGGTGTATCACCCCATTTCAATTTCAGTTAGATCCATCTTTTAAACCATCAAAATGCCAAAAATTAGTTTAGGATACATCAATAAGGAATTGGCCTTGATACCAAAGACTCACCTCAATAATAAGTATACCCACAAACCTGATGTGTTTCCATTGTATCTACAGAAGTGAGGAATAAAGAAATATTAGAACCCCTTATGTTATCCCTCAACCAGGGTGCACTTCTGAGAGATAACAAGCCTCTTAGTTAGAGTTCCAATATGTTCAGGTTTAACATATTATCCATTTAATTTTAAGAGTAGGAGGATAAAACATATTACATTATTAATTTTTATAGAAAAAAGAGATCATTTACCAAAATGGTACACATCGAGTTTACAATATTTTTCCCAAAAGATACATGTATCCATAGGAGGAGACAAACATATTACATTATTAAATTTTATAGAAACAAGAGATCATTTACCAAAACTGTGCTCACCAAGTTTACGATATTTTCCCAAAATATATATGTATCCATAAGTACCAATAAGAATTACGATGAAGGAACACAATAGAGATATAATTTTTCTTTTACAAATTCAAGGATTCTAGATTAGTATCAGGGAGAAATAATGTTTATGGTTAATACTCAAATAGGTTCACTATATTTAAAAGAGAGTGAGTTTCCAAAAAAAAACTTATACCTCTCCAAGATATCATCAACCAAACAATCAAGGTGACAAAGGGGAGATTACCCCATAAACACTACTCTTCCTCATCGAGAGGACATCAAATTATCAAGATGAAAGTGAACTAATTTACTGAAACATATCCTATAAGGCCATGAGTTGCATCCTAGATGAAAATCATGACATAAACATAGTTAAGATCATACCTTAAGACCTATAAAACAAAAAATTATAAGAACAACATCCAAAAAGGACACTAAGGAATCCATATATGACTTAACATAACTCAATACTAGTAGACTATAGTGTGGTATACTTCAACAATTTAAGAGGTAAAGACAAGGGTAGGTCTATCTATGGGTCATCGAGAGAAAAATAATCACACTATTTTAAGTAAAATGCTCAAAGGGGATTAAGTCTAACCACATTTACCCAAGGTACATACAATCCAATTGTTGATATTTTCTAAAATAAAACAAGGGTACCATGATAAAACTCGGTATTTCCCATCAGTGGACCATCACATCCAAACAATACACTATCCACCAACGACCTAAAAATATCTAAGAGATAATTTATCTCTCACAAACTCCATAAGTTCCTAGCATATAACACATTTATTTTGAGGAGGAACAAATTTCCTAATAGGGTGCAAAAGAAACACCATCGTCAAACTACCAACTAAATCGTATGAAATAGAGAAATCTCTCCCTATAAAGGTTAAGTATCGAAGGAGTCACTCCAAGAACCTAGAAACACCAAACCCCACCACTCCAAAACCAAAGGCATGGCTTAAAGAACTTATGAAGACAATCAAGACATCTACGGTGTACCCCCATATGATAAGAGATCACAATACACACAAAGATAGAACTAGCTCATCAAAAAAAAAAAGAAAAGGGTCACGTAACATTCTTAACAACATTTATCTAAGTGGCCAAAGAGATAAACAATATTTAAGTCACCAATCAAAGGTAAACTCCAAGAAATGTTGGAAATCAAAGAAAATGGCTAAGTAGCCACATTGCAATCTAAAAATAATTCAATAAGATAAGAATGACAAGAAGAGCCTCATGATTCTCAATCAAAAGATGAAATAAAATTATGGTCCTTGATAAAAGAACTTAAGTTTACAAATATTAAACATAGAAAATTCCACATCACTTTCATTTTGTAGCCCTTTATGGGCTGCCAGTAGGGTACTATTCATTGAGCTCGATCTAAGAACACACATACAAATCTAGATCTGTTAGGAAATAAGAGATAAAATATAGGGAATAATCCCTTACGAATCACAACAAGACAAACTAATATGTAGAAAATATTACAGATCTCAAATAAAAGTGCGTAATAAATAACACAACACAGGAGATAAGATTTAATGTGTTCACCCAATTTGGGCAACGTCCACCAAGAATCACTTACTCGTTTTTATTACAAGCCTCCACTCTCTCAATACAATAACTAGATCCATTTGGAGCTATGCTCAACAAACTCTACATAATTCACACCTGAATTCAAAACACATGTGTAATTCATTTGTTTGTCTATCTATCATATGCATAAGACCATATAAATAGACAATTGCTTAAGCAGTTTGATACAAAACCGTGGGTATCAAAAAAATGGGTACCGAAAAACCATGGGCCCAAAAACAGCCCATAACGGTTACCCATTACCCATGGGTTAATAAACCACCCATGAAAATTTGTTTCTGGGGAATTCACCCCAAAACCCCTAACCCGCTCACTCACAGTGAGCGGGACCGCCGTAAAAATACTTGAGTGTAAATAATAGAAGGTGTACCACACTCTAACATGAAAATAGGCTCCATAAACATAACAATCTCCCACTTGGAGATTGATTTCCATTAAGCAAGCTTCTCAACCCTTCATTGTCATCCATGAAGGCCAACCAAAGCTTAACATAGCTTTAGTTTATCCCTTGTGACCACCTTGGTCATCATGTCTGTAGGATTCTGACTGGTATGAATCTTCTCCAAATTCAACTTATTTTCCTCCAAAGTGTCCCGATGAAGTGATATCTCAATCAGATATGCTTCATCCTAGAGTGGAAAGCAAAGTTCTTAGCTATGTGTATTACACTCTAACTATCACTATGTAACTTACATTCCTCCCGCTATGCCATAACTCCTCAAGCAATTGTTGTAACCAAATCATCTCTTTGCTTGCCTTTGTGGCAGCAACATACTCAACCTCCGTGGTTGACAAAGCCACTAGCTTCTGTAGTCATGAAATCTAGCTCACTGCTGTCCCACCTACAATGTAAATATAACTTGTCATGCTCCTCCTGCTATCTACATCTCCAACCATGTCTAAATCTACATAACCACGTAAAGTGGTGTCTTGATCCAATGTAGCACAAAACTATCTCCATGGTCCCTCTCAAATACAAGGATCCACTTTACTGCTTGCCAATGCTCTTTACTTGGATCACTCATAAATCTACTCACACTCCAACTGCATGGGCAATATCATGCCTAGTGCACACCATAGCATACATCAAACTACCAACTACTAATAAGTAAGGTACCTTGGACATTTGGTTTCTTTCCCGCTCTACTCTTGGGACACTTTGCTCCTTTGATAACTTAAAATGGCACGCCAAAGGAGTCCCAACCGGTTTAGCATCCTACATGTTAAACCTATCCAATACCTTCTTAATGTACTCTTCCTGAGATAAAGTCAGCTTTCGTTCCTTCCTATCCCGAGTTATCCTCATACCAAGGATTTGTCTGGCTGCCCCCAAATCCTTCATATCAAAGGATTCACTTAGTTGTTTCTTGAGTAATTTTATTTCCTGCATGTTTTTACCTGTAACCAACATGTCATCAACATATAAACATAGGATAATATAACTTCCATCCTCAAATTTCTTTGTATACACGCAATGGTCAGAATGACATCTAATATAACCTTGCTCCATCATGAAGCTATCAAACTTCTTATACCATTGACATGGAGCTTGTTTCAGGCCATACAAGCTCTTCTTCAGTTTACACACCATCTCCTCTTTACCTTTGACTTCATAGCCCTCTGGTTGCTACATATATAGTTCCTCCTCCAAATCACCATGGAGAAATGTAGTCTTTACATCTAACTATTCTAAGTGCAAGTCTTCTACTACCACTATTCCAAGAATAGTTCTAATAGAAGTCATTTTTACTACAGGAGAAAAGATCTCATCAAAATCTATACCTTGTTTTTGTGCAAACCCCTTGACCACCAATTGGCCTTATATCTTTTCTTTCCTCCTTCTTCCTCTTTAACTTTGTACACCCACTTGTTCTGTAATGCTCTTTTTCCTTCCTGGTAGCTTCACCAAATCCCAAGTCTGGTTCTCCATGAGAGACTTATGCTCCTCATCCATGGCTTGCTCCCACTTCTTATTGGCATCTACTTGCATTGCTTCATCAAAGCTCTCTAGCTCTCCACTATCAGTGAGTAATAAATAATAAAGAGAAGGAGAAAAATGTTTAGGTTCTTTTCTTACCCTAGAAGACCTCCTCACTGTAGGAGTTTGGGGTTCCTATTGAGTCAGTTCCTGAACTGATTCATGGGTCACTATCCCATCCGGAAGATCCTCTACCACTGCATATTCTTTCTTGGATTCTTCCCTATTTTCCTGCAACTATTGCTTATACATGAATTTCTCATTAAAGACCACATCCCTAGACCAAATGATTTTCTTGTCCTTAATACTCCAACATTTAAATCCAAAGTCATCACCACCATAACCAATGAAAGTACATTTTTCTGATTTAGCCTCTAGCTTGGTCCTATCATCCTTGTCTATATGAACAAACACCTCACATCTAAAGACTCTAAGAAATGAATAATCAACTTTCTTACCATACCAAGCCTCCTCAGATATGCCTCCATCCAAGGCACTTGAGGGTCCTCTATTTATCAAGTACACAGTTGTGCTCACCGCTTCTGCCCAAAAAGAAAGAGGTAGTCCTGCATGTAACCTCATGCTCCTAGCATGTTCCATTATTGTTCTGTTCATCCTTTCTGATACCCCATTCTGCTGCGGAGTTCCTGGAACCGTCTTTTTCCTATGCGATTCCATTCTTAGAACAATAATCATTAAATTCATTGCTGCAATACTCCCTCCATCATCGACTGAGAAATTTTAGCTTAAAACCTACTTAATTCTCTACCAAGGCTTTCCATTTAACAAAAGTGTCAAATACATCAGATTTGTTTCTAATACAATAAACCCAAACTTTCCTTGTTACATCATCAATAAAAGTAACATAATAACTTGAACCCCCAAGAGATGATACCTAAGCTGGCCCCACACATCAGAATGCACCAGCTCTAACTTACTCTCTTTCTTTGTAGGTCCAACCTTGAGAAACCTTACTCGCTTTTGTTTCCCATATATGCAGTCCTCACAGAACTCCAAACTTGTTTCTATATATCCAAGAAAATTCTTCTTTATGATGTCCATGCCCTTATGGCTCATATGACTGAGCCTATAGTGCCATAATGTTGTATCTGCATTTGAAGCCACAAGATTACAATCATTAGTACTATTAGTGGATAAATACAAGGTTCCAACCTTCTTACCTCTTGCCACCACAAGAGCACCCTTGGTAACCTTCCAAGAGTCAGTTGTAAATATCACAGTACAACCATCACTTCCCAATTGCCCCATTGATATCAAATTTCTCCTTAATGTAGGCACATGTCTGACATCCTTCAATAGCCATGTATTCTCATTCTACATCTTAACCTGAACAAAACCTTTTCCAACTATATTACAAGGCTCATCATCACCAAGAAAAACATGCCCAAAATCCCCTTGAACATAATCAATAAAATAATTCCTATGTGGAGTAGCATGAAAATAAGCCCCTGAATCTAAAACCCAAGATTCAATAATATTATGTAAAGAAAGAATCAAAGCATCCTAGCATACATTACTTGATGCCACATTTGCCTCCTTGTTTTCTTCCTAGTTGTTTCTTCTTATCTCGAAGCTCCCAATAGTCCTTCTTTGCATGCCTAGACTTTCCACAGTTCCAACATACAATCTTGCTCTTGGATTTTGACCTTGCCCGATCTTTCGATTTTCCACGGTTTCCTCTATTCTTCTATCTCCCTCTAGTTTCCACTCAAAGCATTCCCTGAAGTAGAAGATTCCCTAGAGCTTTTTCTTCGCATTTCCTCACTTAGAATCACCCCTACAACATCCTCAAACTTCAACTTCGAGTTAGTTGGAACCGAGTTGCTTACCACCATTACTAGGCTATTCCAACTTTCAGGTAAAGAGCATAGAATTAATAAAGCCCTAACTTCTTCATCAAATTCTATTGTAACTGAAGCTAGCATATTCACAACCGTATTGAAATCATTTAAATGATCTACTACTGAACTATTCTCAGACATCTTCATATTAAACAACTTTTTCATTAAAAATATCTTATTAGAGGTAGAGGGTTTTTCATACAACTTCCCTAATGCATCCATCAGTTCTTTTGTAGTCTTTTCCTTTGAAACATTAAATAATACCGAAGATGCAAGAAACAATAGGATCGTTCCAAGTACCTCCCAATCCAACAAATCTCATTTCACATTTGTCATACTCGAGGGTTTGTTCCCATTCTCGGACAACGAGTATAAAGATCCTTCGATAAAGGTAATCTTCCATCTCGCATCTAACAAAGAATGAAATTATGCCCATTGAATTTATCAAGCCCATCTTCTACCATAGCTCCCACTCAAGATAAAACTTTCCCTGTGATTCAACACTTTAGAAAACCAAACCTCGCTCCGATACCAATTGTTAGGAAATAAGAGATAAAATATGAGGAATAATCCCTTACGAATCACAAATAAAGAGAAACTAATATGCAAAAAATATTACAGATCTCAAATAAAAGTGCAGAATAAATAACACAACATAGAGAGACAAGATTTAACATGGTTCACCCAATTTGGGCTACGTCCACCAAGAATCACTTGCTCAAATTTTATTACAAGCCTCCACTCTCTCAATACAATACCCAGATCCATTTGGAGCTATGCTCAACAAACTCTACATAATTCACACCTGAATTCAAAACACATCTGCAATACATTTGCTTGTCTATCTATCATATGCATTAGACCATATAAATAGACAATTTTTTAAACGATTTGATACAAAATAGTGGGTATCAAAACCATGGGAAAAAAACCGTGGGTATCAAAACAATGGGTACCGTAAAACCATGGGCCCAAAAATAGCCCATAACGGTTACCCATTACCCATGGGTTAATAAACCACCCATGAAAATTTGCTTGGGGCTTTGCCCCAACCCCCTGACCTGCTCACCTGCGAGTGGGACCACCGTAAAAATACCCGAGTGTAACACATAGAAGGTGTACCACACTCTAACATGAAAATAGGCTCCACAAACATAACATGATCAAATGCGACACCATGTCCTATTGTTTACTCTCCCATTAAGTGGTTAATTCCACAAGAGAAAATTCAAACCAACTCATCTAGCCAGTGGAGAAGAAGGGGGAGCTCTAACAATTAATCAACCTTTATTTTTCCCCAGAAACATAGCCCTAAGCAACCTCTTGTGCTAACTCTCAAGAGTTGCACCATACAAAATAGCACTCCAAATAAGGGAGGGTCTCTATGGCTCAACACATCACATTTCTAAAATAAGATCTAGGAACCCAATAACCAAAATCTTCACAAGGAAACCTAGTTCCTATCACTTAAGAAGTTCACAAAATATCAAATTGAGTAACATTTCCCATTAACCGGGTTCGACAAGACGCCCACTTAGGCGATTACAACAATCCAACAAATTTTATTATTGTTATTATAATTTTAATCCTAGAAGTTAAAGTATCATAGGTTTAGGTGTGGTTAACTGGTTTTCATATTCCCACGTTTTCCTTTTGTCCAAGCGTAAAATCCACGGCTCTGATACCAAGTGTAATGCCCTTAAAATTTTGACATTCAAAACCATAATTAAACTTACTAATTTATTAGGGAAACTTTTAGTGTTTTTTTTTAGATTGTTGCGAGGGTAAACATTAATTGTGATTTAATTAATTTCTTGATTAAATATTTCTACACAATTTTTTGGAAGTCGGAATTAAATTAATAATAAAATATTGCTTTATGGTTTAAAAGTCTCACATTAAGTTCATTAACATTATCAAAGTATTTTTCAATTATTTAATAGTCATGATCCATTTAATTTATTAACTACCCCTTACTAATATTTATTTAAAATTCTCTTTTTTAGTTCAATATTTAGCTACCATGCACCATGTTTAATTTATTTCCTACCATAAAGTTATCAACTTAGCCTACCCAATACGTGGCGCCATTCAATCAATTACTCATGCCATTTTATTTAATCCCACTCCCACAAAATCCTCATCACTTAAGTGATGTAGGGTTTATTTTCAACCATTAGATTTGATCTATTTGGGCCATTGGATCTAGGTTTCCCTAATTTTCCTTATGAGTTTATTTTATTTCTTTCTTTTACCCTAAACTCATTCATTTGTTCCATTTTGTTTTGCAAGTTTGGAGAAAGAGGAAGAGAAGTCATGGAGGGCATTGAAGTCCTTGGAAGGGTTTATAAACTCCATTTATTATTATTTTTTTGTGTATTTGTGTTAAAATAAAAGATCTATTCTATTGCATTGTGGGTATTATTTACCCTATTTTATTTGAGTTATTTGAACTTTCCTCTTGCAGGTTGGATGTATATACATTGTGTATATCTCATTCCTTTTGTATTAATTTTTTTCTACCATTTATATGGTTAAGGGGTTTTTTTTTCCGTTAATTTCTTGTTCAAAGGTGATATATACAAGGATGTAGGGTTTGAGCATGCATATGTAAAATAAAGTGTGCATATAACGAAAGGTCATGATAAAATGAATAACGCAGGCTTTAATTGGCATGGCACATGGCCGACTATGTATTATTTTATATTGAGTGGGGTCGTGGCCATACGGCCACAACAAATATAAACCCCCTATTTTTTATATGACTAAAAATTTATTCAAAATCCTATGGCTTTATGGCTTTATTTTTATATAGTATAAATCTTTGGCTTATATAGTCAATTGACCATAAGGATAGTTTTTTTAATAATATGAAAGTTATTTATTAGTATTATTAGTACACACACACACACACACACACACATATATATATATATAATATAATCTGTGTGTGTGTGTATTACAATAATTTTAATTAATTTATATATATATAAATTATAGTATGTATAAATATATAAATTTATATACTTATCTATAATTGTATATGTATATAGATATTTTTGTTTTATCTTGGCATAAATAATTAATCGAGTTTATTTGTATAATAAAATATCATGCATAGGTAGTTTATATAGCTTTAATGTATTTAACTAGGTGAGAAAATTGGCTAATACCATTTGTAACAAAATGTATAAATTGATTATAAAATCTACTCAAAATTTTCATTCAAACTTAGACGTATAACAACTACTTCAAATATTATTTTCTCTCTTTTTTCATGATAATTTGAAATAAATGAAATCATAAAGAACTCAATGACATTCTCCAATTTCTTCCTTTCAAATCTAATTTTCCAACTTTGCAATAATGGAAAATCAACACATAATTTCCATGAAAAATATCATTCTTTAAATTTTATGAATTTTACAACATTACCTAGACAATCATATTTAAAGAAAACTTCCTTTTCCCAAAAATACAATTTGGAAAATTTCTATTTAACAACAACAATATCAATTTTCTAAATGAAATTTACAATTTAACATTATTTTAAATAAAATAATTACAACCTTCCACTCTAAGTGGAAATAATATAGACAAATTACAACATAGATATTCTTCGAGGGTTCAAACAAAAGTCTACATTTCAATGTCTTTTCCCCAACTTCACAGCTTCAATTTTCACCTCTTCTATTCTTCAAATCTTGAATCACATTACAAAGAAAGTGGGATAGGAGATGCTACCATTCCAACCTATAATCCAATAACAGGAGAATCCATCCTTCTTATTGGTCCCTAAGCCCCTACCAAAGAACCATAAAGTGTTTAGGCAACTTGACAACTATCACAACAATGGCTTCCACAAAACAACTCAACACTCATACGATCAACACAAGAAAGGATTTTAAACACCAAACAGAACAACACAAGCCACAAAACCCAACATATAGGCTTACATTCAAGCGAATGGATAATATAACAAAGAAACCACCCCCTTATAGCTCCCAAATGAGTAAGGGGTTCCACCCAAAATACCTTCATGTGCACATCCAAACTACACAATATAACCATTTTCCCTCCCAATGCATAATACACAAAGTTTAGCAATTTACCCTTTTAACTCCACATAGATGGAACTCCCCACTCATGATCCCTCCACAAGCCTGTAAATTTCCCTTTTCCCTACCCAAAGTGGTTCCATTTTCTATCTCCTACACATCTTAGGGCCATACTACACCAATCCCACACAATACATACACACATGCATTTACAAAACATACAAAAATAATATGAATAATGTAAGGATCCTAATTTTCTATACTAACTCCCACAATATTTAATCCACAAGCTTTACTCCTTTCCAAAACTAAGAAAGCACCAAAGCAATCCTTCAAGCTCCAAGCAAGAACTCCCAAGAAAAAAATTCTCAAAAATGAAAAATCAAGAAAATGAGACAAGTAACCCCCATTCCTCCAAATTCACACCCATAAATAGAAAAAGGAATGAGGGTGATGAGGTGGCTCCATGTAGGATGTCACTTCATCATTCCTCCACTCCAACACAACAATTCAAACCCAAACACCAAGGTAATTAAATGAAAAAGGTAAGGTTATGACATGCCTACATACACACTCCACATGCACCCCATACCTTTCAAGGATAAAATAAATGTGATAAGAAGAGAAGTGACTTTATTTTCCCTTTTACACTCAACAAGACATTAAAATGGTCAAAATTAGCCCCATAATTCATAATTAAGGTTGGTAAATGATTATGAGACATAAGGGAAAATGTTTTCTTATCCCACAAGTCTCAAAAAGTGCCCTCTGTAGCGCCCCTCCATGTCCTACCCTCGAGCTCCACACCTGTCAAATTAAATAACATGAAATGAAACATCTGAAGAACCTTTTTCAGACCTATAAATTTCTTGACATAATAAAATATATTCAATTCAGTCGAGATCCTATGTGTGACCAAGGTTAAGACAGAGTTAAGCCCAAGTTAATGTTGTAAATTTATTAATAATTGTTTAGTTGTAGGAAGTGCAGAATTCACTTCCTTTCCTTATACTCTCATCATTAAATGAACAAATTTTTTGTAAAATAGAGCTAAACACAGCTATGTTATATTTGTTCGAAATCGGTACCATGATGGTTTTAATAAGTCTTGCACATATTTATAAAGAAAATCATAAATATCTCCTCACGTTCCTATACACAAATTTGACTGATTTAGATTTTTATATGTGTCTGAATTGTTTTCTATTATCTATGCTGGTAAAAAAACTATAGCTTCCTATCTTGTTGGTGTACACAGAGGAAGAAGAAAAAGATTGATGATTGGGAGGGTCTCTTTCAGGTGTAATTATTTTACTAATTTTTTTGAATCCTATGTTACATACATTGTCACCTCTGCAACACATTTTCATGATTTGTATCCTTGAATTTTTGTAGTCGTATTATTAAGGTAGAGAACATGCCTTTTCCAACTATCCCACACATTTCTATGCAATATTTGTCTCTTTCACTCTTCCTCTATGGAGAACACCACAACTAGATCTATTCTCTAGTGTGCCACGGTTGCAGGTATGCACAAAATGAGTTTTTAAAGGGGCCACTTGGGAGTATAAGGAAATTTCATTGGGATGTTTAAAATTCAGGACTAAAAAAGATCTATCTTAGTTGTGTTATCCTAGTAATGAAGCTCTATAATAGTTGTAATTTTTGTAGAAAAGTTCCCCTTGAGTTTTTTTGTGGACGACATGGGTATGGGATTGTTTAAAGCAGGAAAGGAGTTTTCACACCATCAAATATAACAGTTGTGACATCCCCTCTAATGAGGCAGTGTATAAAGACATGGATGCCTATATAAGCACTAATTATATGCAATGAGATAGTGTCCAACTAAGTTTTTTACCTCTGCCAGCATCGTACCACTCTGTGTTCAACATGTGGAAAATGACGTTGGATGAGTAAGTAATTTAAGTAAGCATGAATGATCCCATAACTATTATCTGAATGCCTAAATCTGATGCAGTCTCATCTAATGTGGGGATCGTTGGATTAGCATAAAAATTATGTATCTCTCTTCCTATAGCTTCAAACTAAACATTTCATCACTTAATAATTTTAGTGTTGGTTTTTAGTATGTTATTCATTTTTAAAAATGTAAATTGGAATAAATGATATTGTTTTTTCCTTTCCTAAAATATTTTTCTTTAAAATTTTTTTTAAAAATAAAATTAAAATTAGGCCTTTGGAACCATGCACATGAAGCTCCATGTTGAATGGTTAGTGGGAAACAAACCCTCAATCAAGATCAATGTTGACCCAAGACACCATCAAGTTTCTTAACCAAGATGACTAACTCGATTAGATGCCTTAACGAGGTGAGATTCGATACCCTTTTAACACTTCAGTCACTTTTGGTGATGTTCCCACTTTATGAATTTGTGATTGGTTTTTTCTTACAAATGTCGTATCGATTTGGTGTAACTAGAAAAACACCTTCACCTACCTCTAGCACTCCTATGCGAGAATTGAAACCAACTCTCAATTTCATAAAAATAATTTCGTAAGTTAGAGTTTCAAGTGGATGATGGAGCCACTAGTCATCGTCAAAAG
Organism: Taxus wallichiana var. yunnanensis; assembly: GCA_018340775.1. Classification (NCBI taxonomy): domain Eukaryota; kingdom Viridiplantae; phylum Streptophyta; class Pinopsida; order Cupressales; family Taxaceae; genus Taxus; species Taxus wallichiana. The sequence goes on along the minus strand of CM031237.1, from coordinate 209,930,675 downwards.
TATGTTCGATGTGTTTACGATAATTCATCTCAAAGTCACCTTCTTAAATTGAACCTTGTTTGATGTAATAAAATTCTATCAAACTCGGTGATTTATTTTTTTATAGGCGAGTAGGTAGGATTTGACAAAATTTATGTTTGGATGTAAAACAAGTGGTTTTGGAAACCATACTATGACCACTTTTGTTGATTTTGTCAATTTTCGCACACTCACAACCTAAACTAGAAAATATTTCTTAGGATCCCATCGGTTTTGTAAATTACTTGTGAACCTTTTTTTAGTGTTTTCGTGTGTGTAGAGTATTATTTAATCAATTAATTTGTATGAAAGGATTTTTCAATTTAAAGTGTTCTTTCTCTCCTCCCTCTCTCTCTCTCTATCTCTTAATATAAATATGAAATTGTGGTTGGTCTTGGAAACGTGAATGGATTAAAATGAAAATGAGTTTTAAATAATATAAAAATGGGTATGAATTGAGAAATGGTCAATAAAATGTGAATATCAAAGAAAATGTTTTACAGTTTCTCTCTCTTCCCTACTCTCTCACTCTTGAAAAAAATTAATGAATGTGTGAGGAAATTATCTCTCCTCTCTCTCCTTATCTATACCACTCTTTGTAATTTGTTTGAAATTACTTAAAATGATAAATTTCTTTTTTTCTTGAGTGTAAGTGTTTTCAACAATAAGTCATAGATCGATTACGCAACATTGGTTGCATGTACCTCAACAAAAGGAGTAGAAAAAACAACATTTGTGTCATTTATTAGCATGTTATTTGACAACCATGTAATTCTTTAGAATATTTCAATGATATTTTTATGAATAGAATTTATTATTTTCATTATTTCCATGATGGAAAATAAAGTGTTGCGTATTGGGAAAATTTACTATTTCGTATGTAGTTGTATTTTTGCATATTTAACGAATGTTATTCGTAGTTGTAATTGTATATTATGTTAAGAAAATGGAGGTGATTGTATTATGTAATTTGGAAAAAGATGTCTAAGATTTCTTATTTTAGTGTCAAAATGAATTTAGGAGGATGAAACTGGAACCTTGTCATTTAAAATGTTTAGTGTCATTGAAATTGTGATATGATTGTGACACTAAAATGTTTTAGGAAATAATTTAAAATGACGTGTTTTTACCTATCTACTAGTGTTCAAATGACCTACGAAATCACTTAATATTCATATATAAATATCAACCTACATTTATGTTTGTTTGTTTTCATATTGAGTGGAAAGTAACCAAACAAACATATATCTAAAAAAATTTACCTGTGTTAAATGTAATGACCGTCTCTAGTAAGCTCCAAGTTAGGATAGCTCCAAACATCCTTCATATTCTTAGATACTTAGAGGTATTGTATGTGTTTGTGTATTAATCCCTTCAAACCTAGTTGAGAGCATTCACATAGGTATGAAAGTGTGTAATATTCCTTAGAGTGAGCCATAACATTGTTTTAATGGAAGACAAGATGACATGTTAAGATTGAAATATCATGGTTGTTTTTAGAGACTAAATAATGTTAGAAGTGGAATGTAATGAACAATGGGTGGGACCACAAAGATATTTAGGTTTTGCATAAATTCACTATTAAGTTTTTAGTTTTAAAGGAAAATTTGTAACTTTCCCTCATTCGGGAACATACCCTTGGGATGTCGATCTAATAATTTCAAGGGTCATGGACATCGTTTGCAACATATTAAATATTTCTTATGATGTGAAGGAGCACGTTAATTGATCCACTTGAGAACAAGTGAATAAGAAAACATAGTTTCCTATTTAGGAATCAAACATAAAATATGTATATGATAGGATATTAGAAATTAACTACCGAGTGGTATATTTTATCGGTGGTTAAATACAAAAACAAAGCTAATGGAACCCATTATAAGATAAATTTTAAAAAAAAGTGAGAAAATTTATTCTTGGGATACCGCAATTGGCGCGAATGCCTTGCAAGACATGGACACTTGATTACTCTTAGTTTGACTTGTGGTAGGGTGTTAAAACCTTCGAGTATAAAGGAATGTAATACATCGAGTGACCTCTTATGATGCTAATGAACAAAGGAACTATGATTTGTGGTCACCAATGATTATAAATATTACCTTAGAAGGATTTTGAAAAGCATAAAATTTTATAACTTTTGTATTCAAACTCCCTTTGTCCCTCTTAGATAATTTTTACCCTTAGTAGCAAATTACCATGTGACTTCTCGTAGGGTGTATTTTCCCCATCCATGATGCTTTTAAAGTTAGAGATCATAAAGCCTCTCTTAATGCTTTTGGTGAAGGAGACACTAATGCTTAGTCACATGAGGATTTAATTAGTTCCTGGGAAGAAATTTTAAAATGATATAGTTGTTGGGTTATCTAGTTATATGCTCTAATACTTGGGTTTTTAAGAGTGATGAAATGAGTTATTAGGTATAGGGTCACCACTCCTTGAAGTCATGAATCCCTATGTTTTACGTAAGCATTATAGGGATTACATTTGTTCCAAAATGTTATTAATATAGGACAAAGGTAACCACATAAATGTAGTTAGTAAAAAGGGTAAATAGTATTAAATCTAGGATCACTCAGAAGTAGAAGTTATGATCAAAGATATAATTAACCATTCTATTGAGAGTAAATCCTTAAGATGGTGAAACAAAAGTAGTTTGAAATGTGTAATTGGTCACTTAAATTCAATGAAAAATATCTATAATGGGAATATAGGTATAATGCACCCTTCCATGCACAATATGATTGTGAAAATATGAAATCCTAATTAGAGCAAAAATTGTTGTGAATCAAGAATGACATAACTTAATTAGTTAACCTTTCTATTTGGTTGTAATAACTTGAAGATTAAAAGAGTTTATTTTTAGTATTAAACAATGCTATGAAATGAACTCGGGATAGGATTTCTTTTTATCTAAAACCTTCCTTTTTCTTCATGTTCATTTTCCTCCTTATAACAAAAGTATTTTTCCAAACCATGGAAGCAAAATCTCTCAAATAAATAATTAAGTCAAATATTAGAATACACATGTGTGGATACATTCCTAATCACAATCGTCTATATAAATTTATTTCTACAAGATAAATGAATTAATTGTAAAGAACCACTATAGGTGAAATGTTAAACAAAAAACATGTAGCCTAGATATAAAGGAATGAAGGGTTCCATGTTATGCATTCTTCTTAAAATTATATAATCAACTAACAAAAATAGATTGTAATAAATATTTCAGTTTGAACAATGATGTGTTGTGGGAAGTACGTGTGAGTAAGTATTTTTGTTGTGGTTCATTTTGGACCTTGTCATTTTTTGGTATGTGGCTTTGATGTGCATCATGTGTTTGATGATATATATGTGGGTTCGGGTTACACAAATGTATCATGTGTTATACATTATCCTAACTGATCCTATGTGATGTTATGTATCAAGCAATGTAAGCCAAAAATAATTATCCTGTTATTATGTATGTTGTATTTGTGGGTGAAAAATGTGGTCGTAAAATATGGTATCAAAGTAGAGGTTCATGCTCTCGAACCTCTGTGACAGATTGGAGTTGTGATGGTCTTGCATGGTGGTGGAGATGGGAGGAACAATGTGATATATGTTGTGATGTGATCAATGTTGTAATTTTGATATTATGAATGCACATGTTATGCATCTCACTTAGTATGTATTTGTTATCATGTTGATGTGTTGTAATGAGAGTATTTTCTCTCCTTTTATGGACTTAATGAGGATTTCAAGTGTGATGTTCTTCCCGTTTGTGTTTAAAAATAATGTTATATGTCAGATTAGGGAGAGTTAGAATGTTTTGTTATTAAGTGATATGAAGGTGTGTTGATGTGTGGCATGAAAAAATTGGTGTATAGTGAATTGGTTTCTATCATGATGTCACCACTATATTGTGATGAATCATGTGTGTCACTATGTTGTATTGCAATTGACAATATGTTGTAATGTTAGTCACTATTGTCATCATACATATAATTTTTGTTAATATGTGATAGTTCATTTCATTAATTAGGGGCATGTGGTGATTGTATGACCCCTATTATGTACTACTTGCACCTTAGGTGAATTATGTGGAAAAGTGATGTATCGTAACCCATGAAAGTAATGATTTTGTTATACCATGTATATATACCATGTTTACTTAGTTTTAAACTTTCTTTTCATGGTTTTATAACCTATCCCAAGGGATAATACATTATGGTTAATGTCCATGAATCACCGTTATGTTAGTGATGTAGTTATGTGTTCTATTCTAAACCTTACACTAGAAGACCTAAGGGAAGAAACCGTCATGAGTATATGTGTGGAGAGAGGAAGCGTGGACCAATTTTTATAATCTTGAGTCAAGTAAAAGTGAGGAAGTGGAGTCTCATATAGACTAAAAATGACTTCTATCTTTTTAGTATACTTCGAGGTTGCTCAATTGTGTTTTTTGGGAGTTGCATATTGTGTATGTGCACAAACTTAGGTTCAAATTATGCCAACTAATGTCCCTTGCTATTTCCTATTGGGTTATCCATCGAACAATAATATGTGATTTTGACTATGTCGAGCCTCATGGGAGTATAGAGGGATGATTCTGTAGAGATGATGACACTTACATTATTTGATATAGTCATTTCTCGTTACATGTCTTTTTTTCCGAACTAGGGCTCAACATCCGAGTGCCAAAGAATCGGATGAGCACCCCTTTGGGAGTTAGGTTAACTATGGGAGGTGGTTTGAGGATGTGTGATGTGGCATCCTACATGGGAGCCACATCATCCTCACTCTCCCCTTTTGTCTGTTTTATGGAGAAATTTCCTCTCTGCTGATTTGAGGGTTGGAGGTTTTTTTTGTTGAAAGTTATTGTTTTATTTTTTTATTTTTCCTTTGGGAGAGAAAAGAGATTGGGAGAAGGAAAAAAAGAAGGAGCTTGCATGCTTGGATTGTTTTGGAGGGAGCTTTGGACAAAGCTTCTTGGTTTAGCTTCTCGATGGAGAGGTGGAAACCTTCCCACCTTACCTTTCTTATTGTTGTTGCTTTTATGCTTAAATTTGTAGAAAATGTATGTTTTACTTTTGTGTATTGTGGAAAAATGGATAGAATGCTTAATTTGTAGTGTAAGAGAGGTCTATGGGAAAACTCATGAGGAGGCATAAGAGTAGAATAGGAAATTGGGAGCGGCCATATGAGGCCACATAGTGATTTCCCTTAATGTTCTTGTTTCTCAATATGTATTTTATTTGTAAATTGATCATTATATCTTTTCTTCTACTTTGCAAGAACCAATAATTTTATTCATTGATTTGTTCTTATATTTTAGGAATTTTATTTCGTTGTTGCACTAACATGCATAGTTTTGCACTAAATACTATGCCTATTTAGCCATTTCTTTTACTTAGTTTTAAACTTTCTTTTCATGTTTAAAAGTTTTATAGCCTATCCCAAGGATTAGGATTTTTCCACTTGGCATTTGAAATGTATGTATTGTTATGTTGGTTCTAATGTCGTAATTTGTTATTATAGGGTCATGAGATTCGCCATGGAGTGGTTGAACCTATGATCCTAATTTTTTGTATGGGGTAAGCCCAAAGAAGTTAAAAATAACTTGTGGGTTATTAAACCTTGAGTTATTGTGTCAATCGGGTAAGGGGTAACGGGATTTATGTGCCCAGAGCCATAGTGATGTAAAATTTCAGGCGCGCCTTTCACCATGTGTGTGTGTGTGTGTATTGTAATATGTATATATGTATGTGTATGTATATATATATATATATATATATATATATATATATATGTATGCATATGTATGTATGTATGTATGTATGTATATGTGTATATACAAATAAAAATATAAAAGATAATGATTAAATTAATATGTTTTTAAGAAAACAAAAAAGAAGAGCAGCGAGCCGACACATGTGCATAGGCCCCATTTACATTGTGACCTGAACTCATTAAAAGGAGAAAGGACATGGGGCTTTATGGTTGAGTGACCTGATATTCTTTATGGGGCTATGTGGTTGAAATAATGATCCATTATTCATTTAAGGGGTCTATGGTTGAAATAAAGTGAACCGCTATTCATTATTTGTATGAAGCTCCATGGTTGATTGACTTTGAAAGGCTAACGATATTATTTATGCGGCTCTATGGTTGAGTGACCCGACACCTCAGCACGAAGAAATCAAGCGATGGGGCTCTACGGTAAGCCCAGAGTGACCTAGCTTGGTTTTTTATACTTATGATTTTCTCTTTATGGGAGGTATATGGAGTTATTTTTGATGCTTTGGGAGGTATATGGAGTTGATTTTTGATTCTTTGGGAGATATATAGAGTTGTTTCATGATGTTTTGTGATGTGTGGATTTGGTTTTATGATTTATATGGATTAATGGGAGTCTTGTTAGGCATTGTTATGATTGAGGTTTAACGTTCCATTTGGTTACTATGTACTATTGGATATAACTAACTTGTAGGATTATTAAACTCTTGGAACCATGTAGATAGTGTCATGGTCTTTGGGTCATGTGATACCAGTTATATATATATCAACGTTATGATTCATTGTTTGTTAATCACTTGTGTGTGTTGGACCCATGCCTCTAACATAATTTTTTGAAATTCTTCATTATGTGGACAACTTGTTGTCTTTCCATAGTGGAATTAGATGTCTCGTGATGTGATGCAATTGTGAACGTATGTAGCAAGATGTCTCATGGTTCATTAGTATTGTGTTGAGTTTTGTGCGGCATCTTGATGTTAGATACTATAGGGCACCCACAAAAATAAATAAATTGAAATCTTAATCAATGGAATACTAAGAGCATGAGATTGAGAAATATTATAAAGAAAAAATAATAAGTAATAAAGTAAAAGAGAATAACCAATCTTCACAAAAATTAAAATTTAAAATATTTCCAAACTTAGTCTCTTCTCTGTGGTCATGGTGTACCAAAAAGTTGGTTTTAAAATACATGTGTCATTATAGACCTTCTTTCCTACATATCCTTTGAGCTTCAACATTGTGTCGCATCGAGTACGATTCTCTTGTAAGGGGAGGGAGATGTAGTGCCCTTCCATGTCCAATCCTTGAGCTACACACCTATCAAATGATAGAGCATGAAATGAAACATCCTAAGAACCTTTTCCAGACCTCTCAATTTCTTGGCATAATAAAATATATTCACTTCATTTGAGATCATGATGTGTGACCAAGGTGAAGACAAAGTTAAACCCAAGTTAACATTGTAAATTTATTAGTAATTGTTTAGTTGCAATGAGTGTAGAAGTCATTTCCTTTCCTTGTACTCTCATCATTAAATAATCCAAATGTTGTGTCAAATAGTGCTAAATGAAGATCTGTTATAGTTGTTCCAAATCAGTACCATGATGGGTTTAATAGTTCCTACACATGTTGATAAAGAAAAGAATGAATATGTCCTCGCATTATTGTACACAAATTTTCCTGATTTGGATTTGTCTATGCATATGAAGCGTTTTCTATTGTCTATGCTGGAAAAGAAAATACAACTTCATTTCTTGTTAGTGTACAAAGAGGAAGAATAAGAAGACTGAGGATTAAGAGGTTCTCTTTCAAGCGTAATTTCTTGGTGTAATGATTTTACTACTTTTTTGAAGTTTTGTTACATATAGTGTCACCTCTGCAACATGTTTTCCTGCTTTATATCCTTGAATTTTAGCAGTTGTATTATTAAGTAAGAAAACATGCCTTTTCCTACTATCCCACACATTTCTATGCAAGATTTATCTCTTTCACTCTTCCTTTATGGAGAACACCATAACTAGATCTATTCTCTAGTGTACCACAGTTGCAGGTATGCACAAAATGATTTTTGAAGGGGCCGCTTGGGGGTATAAGGAAATTCCATTGGTATGTTTCAAATTCACGGCCAAACAAGATCTTTCTTAGGTGTGTTATCTTAGTAATGAATCTCTTTAATAGTTGGAATTTTTGTAGAAATGTTTCCCTTGAGTTTTGTTGTGGATGGCACGAGTATGGGATTTTTTGAGGCAACAAAGGAGTTTTCACACCATCAGATATAATAGTTTTGAAATCCCTCCATTGAGGTAGTGTATAAAGACATTGATGTCTACATGAGCACTAATTATATGCAATGAGATAGTTTCCAACTAAGTTATTTACCTCTGCCAACATCGTACTAGTGTATGTCCAAAATGTTGAGAATGACGTTGGAAGTGTGAATGATCCCATAACTATTATCCAAATGCTTAAAGATGATGTAGTTTTGTCTAATGCGAGGATCATGGGATTAGCATAAAAATTATGAATCACTCTTCCTCTTGCTTTAGAATAAACATTTCATCATTTATTTATTTTAATATTGGATTTCAGTACGTTATTTATTTTTAAAAATTTAAATTGAAATAAATGATATGGATTTTTACCTTTCCTAAAAATATTTTTCTTTAAACTTTTAAGCAAAAAAAAAATAAAATTAGGCCTTCGAACCATGCACATGGAGCTCCATGTCGAATGGTTTATGGGAATCAAAACCTCAAACAAGATCCATGTCGAATAGAGACAACATCAAGTTTCTTAACCAAGATGACTAGCTCGATTAGATGCTTTAACGAGGTTAGATTTGATACCCTTTTAACACTTCAATCACTTTTGGTGATGTTCCAAATTTATGAATTTGTGATCGGTTTTGGCTTACAAATATTGTATCGATTTGGTGTAACTTGAAAAACACCTTCACCTACCTCTAGTACTCCTATGTGAGAATTTAAACCAACTCTCAATTTTATAAAAATAATTTTGTAAGTTAGAGTTTCAAGTGGATTATGGAGCCACCTATCGTCGTAATATAGAAGTGTTTGATGTGTTTATGATAATTGGTCTTGAAGTCACCTTCTTAAATTGTTTGATGTAATAAAATTCTGTCAAATCTGATGAGTTATTTTTTTATATGTGAGTAGGTAGGATTCGATGAAATTTATGTTTGGATGTAAAACAAGTGGTTTTGGAAACCATACTGTGAGCACTTTACTTGATTTTGTGAGTTTTCACACACTCGTAACCTAAGATATAAAATATTTCTTAGGATCCCATTGGTTCTATAAATTACTTATGAACCCTTTTATAGTGTTTCCGTGTGTGTAGATTATTATTTAATCAATTACTTTGTATGAAATGATTTTGTAATTTAAAGTGTTCTTTCACTCCTCCCTCCCTCTCTATCTCTTAATATAAATATGAAATTATGGTTGGTATTGGAAACATGAATGGCTTTAAATGCAGATGAGCTTTAAATAATATGAAAATGGGTATGAATTGAGAAATGGTTAAAGTATTGTGAATAGCACAATTTTTTTTTATAGTTTCTCTCTCTTCCCTACTCTCTCTCTCTTGAAAAAAATAAAGAATGTGTGAGGAAATTATAGTTCCTCTTTCTCCTGATCTCTACCTCTCTTTGTAATTTTTCTGAAATTACTTGAAATAATTAATGCCTTGTTTGTGCTTGAGTGTAAGGGTTTTCCATACTCAGTTCTAGGACTGATGCAACATTGGTTGCAGGTACCTGAATAAAAGGAGTAATAAAAATGACAGTTGTGTCTTTTATTAGCATGTTATTTGAAATAAATTCAATTGTTTAGAATATTTCAATGATATTTTTATGAATAGAATGTATTATTTTCATTATTTCCATGATGAAAAAGATAGTGTTGTGTATTGGGAAAATGTACTATTTTGTATGTAGTTGTATTTTTGCCTATTTAACGAATGTTATTCTTATTTGTAATTGTATATTATGTTAAGTAAATGGAGGTTATTTTATTATGTAATTTGTAAAAATATGTCAAATATTTCTTCTTTTAGTGTCAAAATAAATATAGGAGGATGAAATTGGAACCTTGTCATTTAAAATGTTTAGTGTCATCGTAATTGTGATATGATTGTGCCATTAAAATTATTAGCAAGTAATTTAAAATGACATGTTTTTACCTATCTTCTAGTGTTGCAATGACCTAGAAATCACTTAATATTCAAATAAAAATATCAACTTACATTTATGTATGTTTTTGATATTTTGCAAAAGCAACTAAAAAAACATATAGCTTAAAATATTTACCCGTGTTAAATGTAATGAACCTCTCTATTAAGCTCCAAGTTAGGATAGCTCCAAACATCCTTAATTTTCTTACATACTTAGAGGTATTGTATGTGTTTGTGTATTCATCCCTCAAAACCTAGATGATGCCATTCACACAGGTATGAAAGTTTGTCAGATTCCTTAGTGCGAGGCATAACATTGTTTTAATGGCATACAAGATGACCTGTTGAGCTTGAAATATCATGGTTGTGTTTAGAGACTAAATAATGTTAGAAGTGGAATGTAATGAATAGTGGGTATGACCACTAAGATTGGTAGGTTGTGCATTAATTAACTATTAATTTTTTAATGGTAAAGGAGAACATGTAACTTCCCCTCATACGGGAACATATCCTTGGGATGTTGATCTAATCATTTCAAGGGAGATGGAGATCATTTGAAACATATTAAATATTTCTTATGATGTGAACGTGGACATGAATTGATCCACATGAGAACAAGTGAATAAGAAAACATAGTTTCCCATTTAGGAATCAAACCTAAAATATGTATATGATAGGATATTTGAAATTAACTGTCGAGTGATATATTTTATTGGTAGTTAAATAAATGAACTAAAACTAATGGAACCCTTCATAAGATAAATGTTAAACAAAAGTGAGAAAATGTATTCTTAGGATACCACGAGTGGCACGAATGCCTTGTAAGACATGGACACTTGATTACTCTTATTTTGACTTGTGGTAGGGTGTAGAAACCTTCGAGAAGAAATGAGTGTAATACATTGAGTGACTCTTATGATACTAATGAATAAAGGAAATATGATGTGTGGTCACCAATTATTATAAATATTACCTTAAAAGGATTTTGAAATGCATAAAATTTTATAACTTTTGTATTTGAACTCCCTTTGTCCCTCTTAGATAATTTTTACCCTTAGTAGCAGATTACCTAGTGATATCTCGTAGGGTGTAGTTTCCCCATCCATGATGCTTTTGAAGTTAGGATATCGTAAAGCCTCTCTTAAGGTTTTTGGTGAAGGAAACACTAATGCATATTCACACCAGATTTAATTAGTTCCTGGGAAGAAATTTGAAAATCATATAATTGTTGGGTTATCATGTTATATGCTCTAATACTTGGGTTTTTAAGAGTTGTGAAATGAGTTGTTATGTATAGGGTCACCACTCCTTGTAGTCATGAATCCCTAGGTGTTACGTAAGTGTTATAGGAATTACATTTGTTCCAAAATGATGTTAATACAGGACCAAGGTAACCATGTAAATGTAGTTAGTAAAAAGGGTAAATAATATTAAATCTAGGATCACTCAGAAGTAGAAGTTATGGTTGAAAAATGTAATTAACCCATTTCTATTGAGAGTAAATCCTTAATATGATGAAAAAAGTAGTTTGAAATGTGAAATTTGTCACTTAAATTCAAAGAAAAATCTCTATAATAGGAATATAGGTGTAATGCACCCTTCCATGCGCAATATGATTGTTAGAATATGAAATCCTAATTGGAGCAACTGATTGTGAATCAAGAATGATATAAATTAATTATTTAACCTTCCTAGTTGTTTGTAATAACTTGAAGATTAAAAGAGTGTATTGTTAGTATTAAATAATTCTATGAAATGAACTCGGGATACATTTTATTTTTATCTAGTAACCTTCCTTTTTCTTCCTATGTATTTTCTTCCTTGTAATGAGAGTATTTTTCTAGACCAAGGAAGTATGAATCTCTCAAATAAATACTTAAGTAAAATATCAGAAGACACATGAGTGGATATACATTTGTAATCACAATCTTGCTATATAAATTTATTTCTACAAGAGAAATGAGTGAATTGTAAAGGAACCACTATATGTGAAATGTTAAACCAAAAACATGCAACCTAGTTATAAAGGAATGAAGGGTCCCATGTTATGTGTTCTTCTAAAAATTATAATCAACTAATAAAAATAGGATTGTAATAAATATTTTAGTTTGAACAATGATGTGTTATGGGAGGTACATGTGAGTAAGTATTTTTTGTCCTGGGTCGTTTTTGTACCTTGTCATTTTTGGGTATGTGGTTTTTATTTGCATCATGTGTTTCATGATATATATGTTGGTTCAAGGTTACAAAATGTCTCTTGTGTTATACACTATCCTAAGTGATCCTATGTGATGTTATGTATCAAGCAATGTAAACCAAAAAAATTAAATTATTCTGTTATTGTGTGTTGTATTTGTGGTTGAAAAATGTGGGTGTAACACTCTCCAAGTAAAATTTTGGGTTTCGAGAGGGAGAAAGAGTGCACATAACACAAATGCAATAAATTTCATTCATCATCATGCACAAATCAAGAACTAACTACCCCATTTATTACCCACATGTCACCTCTTCTTCTTAGTTAAAATTTAATTTTACTTAGCTAAATTTTCCCAATTATTAAAAACATGCTCCACAAAATTAAAACACACAAAATAAAGAAAAGGAAAACATCACCACCCTAGGCCACATATATGAGGTCACCCCCATGGGAAAACCTCCTAACCTAGAAAGAAATAACACAACACTCACACAAGTTGTCAATTGGCCCTTGTTGCAAACACACAACATCCTTCTAGGGTTGGTCCCCTATCCCCTTTTGATGTATAGTGATATAATTTTCCTACAATCACAAACAGAAATACCTCTCTGGCCTCAAGGCCATATCAATATGTCATGGAAATCAATGCATATAAAACACCTATCTTACAATCCTCAACATACATCAAGCAATAAAACACACAGATATAATTTTCAACTAACAATGTTGTATAACATGGCTACATTAGTAGATCCCACTTCCCTTCAACACTATTATATTTTGATTTTGATTATTGTTGACTATATACATGGATATTATTGTATCATTTTGGCTTAGCATGATGTTAGACAATAGAGATACTTTGACTCTTAATGGATTTTGATTCATAGTATGATTTGTGTGGATTCTTAGAGAGACATTTTATATTGATGATGATGTGTTGTTGACATATTTATATATTTCTGACATTTGGCATTCTTGTCATATTGAGTAGGATTTAGAAATTGAACTAATCTTGTGATCTTAATGGTATTTATGAAATATAAATTGAGATGTTAGAATTTTTAAATAATAGCATTGTTGGTCTTGATGATGATTCAATTCATATATGGATGATAATTTATCTGTATGTGTATATCTTATCTTGGATGTTTTGATACGGCCACGAGGCCAAAGAAGGTATTGTGTGACTTTTGTAGGTAATTATATCACAACAATCAAAGGAAGATTGGAGACCAACCACAGGAATACTTAGGGTGGATACGACAATGGTAACCATGGCACCTTGTGGATTGTTCGTGTTTTGTTATTTATGGTAAGGGGTTCCCCATAGGGGGATGACATCTAATTGTGACCAAGGGTTTTTGTGTTGTTCTTGTCCTTTCTTTTATTTAATTTTTGTGTATATGTTTTAATTGTGATGTAATTCCCTTTTATCATTAAGTGATTTATGTGACTAAATTAGTGAATTAATCATATTTTTTAAGAAAATTATGGATGTGAAAAAAATTAATTTATTATATTACTTGGTTCTTTGTTCTATGTTTGTTTTAGTTGAGTTTAAGTAACTTTATTGTTGTACACTCTATCTTACCTTGGAAATTCGGATTTGACCTTAAGAGCCGATTTTGGAAGCTTGTCCTACACCTCTTAATTTCTTATAACAACCCTACCTATGGATTGGGGGATCAAAAATGAAACACACTATGTGTTTTATAAGACAAAAAATCACATTCATTGCACTTTACTTAAATGGGTTTTAAAGTTTGTCCTTAAGGGGTGTGGGTTGGGATTGTGTGTGTATGAAGTTTTCATTCCTCTAAACCACCAATTTATTGTGAATTGGGGTTGAGTTTGGACTTGTGAGGTGGATTTGAGGATGAGTGATGTGGCATCATACATGGATCCATCTCACCCTCCTCTCTCCCTTTTCTATTTATTGAAGTTCTTTTGTTTTTTTGGGGGTTACTTCATTTCTTTTTTGCTCTTGCATTTTTGAAGTTTGAGGATTTTGGAGTGCTTTTGGATTTTGTTGGACCTTTTTGGTGATAGATTGGGCTTGAAGGATCTTGGTGTGTGAATCTTGGATCAACATCTACCATGGAAAGGTGGGATCTATACCCTTTTTTTATTGTTTTTATTTTACCTGTGTATATGTGTATGTTATTGATTGTTTTGGTATGCTTATTGGGTCCTTGGGTAGATTTCCTAAGTATGGTTTAGGAGAAGCATAAAGGGATCTTATATGTAGGGAGGCATAATATTTTATTTCATGTTTTGGAGGGAGTTGGGTTGGGTGCCCCACCTTGGACAAGAAAATGCTTGCATTTCTTACTTGTTTTGTTTTATGAGGGAGACATAAGAGATTGTTGGGAGGCATAAGAGAATGTGGGAGGCATAAGAGTTGTGTAGGGTTTTTTTGAGTTGTTTATGGGAGGTTTTTAAGGTGGGAACCTAATCCCATTGAGAGGAATAACTGATCTCTCCATAGATCCTTGCTCCATTGGCTTGCATTTCAAGCCTTGTGTATTTTGTAAAGTTTTATTATTGTGTTCTTTTTCTTGTGTTGAATGTGTTTAAAATGGTTGTGAAATTTTGTTTTGTTTTGAAAGCATTGTCGAGTTTCCATGTGTTAGATCCATTGCTTATTTCCTTTTGGTTGGGGCTCGGGGCCAATGAGGAGAATTTCTTCTTCTTCTCATTGGTGTTTTGGTTGGGTGGAGAGTGTTTTCTCTCCCCAATTTTGTTGTTGTGATCAAGTGAAGAAAATATGGAGCCTTGTTGGATATTTGATACTTGGAGCACTTGTAGAAGACTAAGCAATCTTTCATTGTAGCTACCTTTCTTGTAAATTCCCACTTAAGGTGGAAGATTTATAGTATTGTATTTTTGGAAAAAAGTTGGATTGAATAATTTTTATTCAGATTATAATACATATTGGAAAGAGAAACAATTTTAGTGGAACAAGTTTTGATATAATGGAAATGTAGTTGAAAAGAAAACAACTTGTTCACATTTTAGTTGATTCAATACTTCACATAGGTGCGTTGTTCTTGTTTTAAAATTATTGCAAAAAATATTGTTGAAAGTTTCTTGTGGGAATGTTTGAAACTTGTATGTTGTAAAGGAAAGAAATATTAATTTCTATTGTATTATTTGAAAGGCATATAATGGAAAGAGAAACTATATTTGTTCATTCCTTGTATTGGTTGAAATAACGTTTACATTTTATTTAATTAAATGGAAAATCCTTAAATACTCGGTTGTTATTCATCTTTTCAAACAATATATCGATCCTCAAAATCTAGTTTGTTTGTAGACCATGTTTGTTTGTTATTATATAAATTTATTATTATAAATTTATATATATATATATATAAACCCAATATTATTTAATGTAACAATAAGTGGAAATTAAAGTAACCCTTAACATTTTATAATATTATTATCAAGTTGTAAAGAGAATTTAAATGGAAAATTTATGGTTTAGTTTGACACTATTAATGTTTTTTTATATATTATTATTATAACTATTAATAAATAATAATATTAAAATAATAATGCCTATGTTTATATAAATATATTATAGGTATATATTCATGTGTTATATATGTTTTAAATATACAAATATATATATATATATAAATAAAAGTATTAAATAAAATTTAAAAAAGACATTGAATAAAACAAAAGCAAATGAAATAAATTGCAAAGTGTTAGGGATTTTGGTTAAGCGACGACTTGTGCGCAATTTCTAAGGGAAATAGTGGGGCGGTCAAATCCGCACCCCCAATCCCATATACTATGGGATGGGGGTGGGATTAACGACCTCCCCCACAAAAATAAAATAAATACACTCTATTAACCCTTGCCGCGACCTTTCTAATCCCTTTCCACACTCATCCTATGCGGATTTTGTATACTATGTAAGACCCTCATCCACAAAGATCATACTTTTTAGCATTCATTTCTTTATGTGTGTGTGTGTGTGTACACTTATATATATATATATATATGTATTTTTTATTTTGGGTTCTATAAAATTAAAATTTTAATAAATTATAAAATATATATGTATACAAATGTATATACATATATATGTATATATTCCTTTCCCAAGTAAATACATTTGTATTTTGTAACCATTCCTCTAAAATGGGGTAAAACCCATATGCCCATTTGGGAAAATATTAAAATAATGAGGTAAATAAAATGCATTGGAACCCTAGGAGAAGGTGTAAATGGATCCAAAAATAAAAGAGAGGATGTGTATCTTTCTTGAGCTTGAGGTTTCCTCCCATGGCTTCCTCCTCCTCCTCCACCAATCTGCATAACAAAAGAATGAAACAATAAGACAAACTAAAGAGAGAAGATTTTCATAAGAAAACTTAGGGTTAGTTGAATCCCTAGATCTTGTGGCCCCAAATGAATTTATCCAATGGATGAGATTCATCCCTAAAAAAATTAGGTGGGGAGTGGGTGAGAGAAATTCAAATTTAATTTGCATGGGTAGACATTATTTTGGGGTCACTTAAGTAAGTGTAAAAGGGTTGGGTGTTATTAATTTTCTAACCCCAAATGCATTAATTAGAGACCTTTTAAATTAATGTCAACTTTGACCCCCTTTTGGATATAATAGAACCTTATTATTTAATTAAATAGGCCACAATTACCCTTGGGATTAATTTGTGCAAGTTTAACTATGGTGGAAATTAAATTGTATTAAAACAAGATATAGGGAAACCTAAATCATGCCTTAGACTAACTAATTTTATTAAAAGGTATTGAGAGTTTTATTATTTTAAATAAAGGGGATCTAAGGGGAAATTAATAAGGTTGATTTAATAAAAAAATTAATACGAGAAAGTGTGACCGTAAATGTTAACCTTGTTTCGCGAGTGTGTTTAACAAAAAAATTATTCCATAATTTTTCTAGTCAGTCGTAGGGTTTTTGTGGGTTTCATGCAAACAATAAGGTGGGCGTTATAACATCATTGTCATCGAATTTTTGAATTTTTATCAATTATTTACAATTCACTTAACAATTCAATTCTACTCTACTAAATAATTTACAATCATTAATAATCCAATTTCACATTCTACAAAGTCAGGAAATTCCCTATATCTATTGTGACTCCTAACTACTAGATACACTCAACAACATATTATTGATCCCTAATACCATCAATTTTTAGCAATTCACAAAATCAATGAGACCATGTGGTTAGCCCAATACTCCAAATATACTCAATACATCAAGAATCTAATGTTAGTATATAACAAAGTGACCATTCTAGATGATCATCATATCCTTAAATGTCCACCAAGGTCCACAATACACCTATACGGTTAAAGTAAAAATCGAGAACACGATAGTAATAATGATGTCACCCATATCTTATTAACATGTTAACTAAAATATAAAATCAAGGTCCATGCCTCTAATAAATTGAAATTAAAATCATAAGTACAATGAGTGTCGAAGAGGAGTGGGCATTACAGCTTTTAGGGGTGCTTTGAGAAATGTGCATTTAACCATAGGTGTCATTTTGATTCGATTTACGTATGGTTAAAAAGATGGGGTTGAATATATATATATATATATATATATATATGTTAAATGAAATTGAATATATTTCTTATAGTGCATTTCTAGTGTGTAATTGATTATTAAATAATTTTTGTGTTGTGTTCCTTACCTTGAAAATGTAATAAAGAAATCTAAATGAAACAATCAACCCTAGTATAAAATTTGTGCATAACTATTCTTCCTATGTGATTCTTTTAGCATAGGAAACTAAAACCTTATGATAAACTTAACTCTTTACACTTGATGACACCTTCTAGCTTACGTAAATAAGATATCAAGTTTGAGTTTGTCATCATAGCCTATATGCTTAGTGGCATTGTCATGAACCCAATAGTTAGGAATAACATGGTAAAATTTTGTCTTTGGGTATGTGGTCCCCTCCTAGGATTGATAGGTGTGTGTGTGGTAAGGAGAATGTGAATTTCTTAAGGTAGTACTCTATGGGTAACCAAACTCCAACATAATGTAAAACCCTCTTGGTCGGGCACACATGTAGAGTGAATAGTGTTAGGTGGAAAATATTGCCAACTACCCTTGAAATTCACCTTTAAGATTTGGTATCATAAATGAACTCGATACCCAATCCCAATTACAATTTGGGTTTTATAGTGAAATACTAAGAGTTAATTACTAAACTTATTGATAATTTAATTTATGATTATTTAGTGAAAAAGTAACCATAATATGATGTTCTTAGAGATTGTTGAATTTTAGATCATTCATATAATGTGTTTAAACAATCTTGTGGTGAGAAGAGGGATCCACGTTGTATAAACTCTAGTGTGAACCTTAACCCTTTAAATGATGGACTACTCCATCATACCCTCCAGCTTGTCCTATTATGTAATGGATGTATAATGTGAAACTATGTGATGAGGTTCTTAGAGATAAATTCTCTATGACATGGACTAGTAGTCTCATGAGGATATGTAGTGCCCACTTCCCTTCGACACTTATTATATTTTGATTTCGATTACTGTTTATTATATACATGGATATTATTGTATCATTTTGGCTTAGCATGATGTTAGACGATAGAGATACTTTGACTATTGATTGATTTTGATTCATAATATGATTTGTGTGGACTCTTAGAGAAACATTAAATATTGATGATTATGTGTTGTTGACATATTTATATATTTCCGACATTCGGCATTCTCGTCATATTGAGTATGATTTAGTAGTTGAACTAATCTTGCGATCTTATTGGTATTGATGAAATATAGAATTGAGATGTTGTTAGAATTTTTAAATAATAGCATTATTGGTCTAGATGATGATTCAATTTATATATGAATGATTATTGATTTGTATGCGTATATATTATCTTGGATGTTTTGATATGGCCACAAGGACGAAGGAGGTATTGTGTGATTTTTGCAGGTAATTATATCACAACAATCAAAGGGGGATTAGAGACCAACCACAACAGAATATTGGGTGGATACAACAATGGTAACCATGGCAACTTGTGGAATGTTGTTGTTTTTTTTTTTTTTACGAGGTCCCTCATGGGGAGGATGACCTCCAATTGTGACCAAGGGTTTGTGTGTTGTTCTTTCCCTTTCTATTATTTAATTTTGGTGTATGTGATTTAATTGTGATGTAATTCCCTTTTATCATTAATTGATTTATGTGTCTAAATTAATGAATTAATCATGTTACTAAACTAATTATGGATGTGACAAAAAGAAGTCATTTATTAGATTAGTTGGTTCTTTGGTCTATGTTTTTTTAAGTTGAGTGTAAGTAACTTGAGTGTTGTACACTCTATCTTACCTTGGAAATTCGGATTTGTCCTTAAGGGCCAATTTTGGAGGCTTGTGTGACAAGATAATCTTGTCTGACACCTCTTAATTTCTTATACCAACCCTACCTATGGATTTGGGAGTCAAAAATACAACCCATTAAGTGTTTCTTCAGACAAAAAGTGACGTTCGTTGCACTTTTTTACATAGGTTTTAAAGTTTGTCTTTATGGGGTGTGGGTTGGGATTCGTGTGTAAGAGGTTTGTCATTCCTCTCAACCACCAATTTATTGTGCATTAGGGTTGAGGTTTGAGTATTCAAGTGGAGTTGAGGATGAGTGGTGTGTCATCCTACATGGAACCACCTCACCCTCCTCTCTCCTTTTTCTATTTATTCAAGTTCTTTTGTTTGTTTGGGGGTTACTTCATTTCTTTTGGTGCTTTTCTATTTTGGATTTTGAGGATTTTGAGTGCTTTTGGATTTTTTGGAGATTTTTGGTGGTAGATTGGGCTTGAAGGAGCTTGGTTTGTGACTCTTGGATCAAAATCTACCATGGAAAGGTGAGATCTATACCCTTGTTTTATTCTTTTTATTTTACCTATGTATGTGTGTATGTTATTGATTGTTTTAGTATGTTTGTTGGGTCCTTGGGTAGATTTCCTAAGTGTGGTGTAGGAGAAGGCTATGGGGATCTTATATGTAGGGAGGCATAAGATTTTTATTCATGTCTTGGAGGGAGTTGGGTTGGGTGCCACACCTTAGACAAGAAAATGCTTGCATTTCTTACTTGTTTTGTTTTATGAGGGAGACATAAGAGATTGTAGGGAGGCATAAGAGAATGTGGGAGGCATAAGAGGATTATTGAGGGAGGCATAAGAGTTGTGTAGGGGTTTTTGAGTTTTTATTGGAGGGTTTTTAAGGTGGGCACCTAATCCCATTGGGAGGCATAAGTGACCTCTCCCATAGATCCTTGCTCCATTGGCTTGCATTCAAGCCTTGTGTATTTTGTAAAGTTGTATTATTGTGTTCTTGTTCTTGTGTTTAATGTGCTTAAAATGGTTATGAAAATTTGTTGTTGTGTTGTGGAAGCATTGTAGAGTTGTCATGTGTTGGATCCATCCCTTATTATTTTATGGTTGGGGATCCGGGGCTAATGAGGAGAATTACTTCTTCTTATCATTGGAATTTTTGTTGGGTGGAGAGTGTTGTCTCTCCCCATTTTTATTTTGTGATCAAGTGAAGAAAAGATTGAGCCTTGTTGGAGATTTTATACTTGGAGCACTTGTAGAAGACTAAGCAATCCTTCATTATAGCTACCTTCCTTGTAAAAATTCCCACTTCAAGTGGAAGATTATTGTATTGTTTTTGAAAGAAAAGTTGTATTGAATATTTGTTATTAAGATTGTAATGGATTGTGGGAAAGAGAAAGACATTTTTAGTGAAATAAGTTTGGTAAAATGGAAATGTAGTTGAAAAGGAAACAACTTGTTCACATTTTAGTTGATTTAATATCTCACATGGGTGTGTAGTTCTTATTTTAAAACTATGAGAAATCTTGTATAAATTGCTTGTGGGAATGATTGTAAACTTGTTTTTGGAAAAAGGAAAGATTCATTCTTATTGATATGCTTACATTTGATGGCTAGTAGATTTTATTTGTTTATTCTTTGATTAAGAAAAGCTTAAAACTCATATGTGGCTATGGAAAAGTTTTCAAAATTTCTTTGATTAGTTGGTTTGTCAACAAATGTATCATATTTCTTTTTAAATCTATTGGAGTAAAAAAATTCTTTATTCTTTACTAGACCTAGCCTAAACTTAATTGTGAAATTTTAGTATTAAAGTTACTATAAGTTATACAAGTACCAAATACTTTTGACTAAAATAATAAAAATAAAAGGGAAATAACACACCAAAAATACCAACACAAGGACAACACAGTGAAATACAGGATAATTTTTTTTTGACTTGCTTTGACACAACACGACACAACATGTCGTCACAAGGTTACAACCAACACTAGGAACCACTTGTTACGGGGGAGACCACAAGGTCAGCACGGAAACGTTCACACCTATCAAGGACAATGTACTCTTCTTTTGACAAGACAACATGGAAGTCCAATCCACATGACACACTCACAGCTAGGGCATCCCATGAGGAATTTCTTGTTAAATTTTCTTGTTTACTAAAGTGTCTCTTAATTCTTAACTTACGTTCTTATAAAATTTCATGTAATGATTCACACAATTCTTTTCACAAGGGAGAACTTCTTTCTTTTCAACGGTTGACTAAATAGCTTAAGGCCAAGCTTTCTAAACTGGGATCATCAATTTGATGTCCAAATCTTTTTATTCATTTGATTTTAGAACATTTTCCATTTCTTACAAGGTTAATTAAACTTACTCAAGCCACTAACACATGTTCCACACCTCTATTGCACAGGTGAAGGCATAAGCTCCGATTGAGTGGAAAGTACCGCTTAGGGTTCATAACAATAGCCTTCTTGTTTAAGGATTAAATTTTGACCTTGCTTAAGAAATATCACCATGAATCAAGGCAAGGGTTAACAGAATGGACAATGTAAATTTAGCTTGTGGTCACATTGTTTACTATCAGTCTTTTATTGAGGTTAAGAGTTTATCAAGATTGGTTAAATGTTCCATCTAGACTTTACTTCATTAAGTTTGACAAAGGAGAACATTTCAAACGATAGAGAGAGATTTAAGGTTTAAATAATCAATTTCCCTCCTACCTATTAAATCCTATCATCATCTAAAATCTAACCATTGATTTCACCATGAGATCATTTAAGGTTTCACCGAAAAAGGATAATGTTTATTAGTTTGGCGCGGAAAATAAAAAAAAAAGTAATCATATTTCATTACAAAAGATAGTTTCCTCTTGATTGTTCCAGGTCTCAAAGGTTATCAAGTAGATCACATCTACATAATATATTCATATATATAAATTTTTAGTTTAACTTTTATCAGGATTATCCAGCTCACTTTATAGTGCTTACAAACTCATTGCTACTAAGCCTTAGGAGGATTTACAACTCAACATTTTAACTCAAGAGCAAATTTTAACAGTACTCATTTTGGAAACAAAACAAGGTTATATCAATTCATTCCAACATGATGCACAAATCAAAGGGACATACCATCTCTATTGAACCATGACTAGGGAGCAAGAGAGTAATAACATGGGACATGCCCCGCTACTATACTAAGGGTTAAAATTCACTAGAATATCCCATAACCAAGCGGTAATCAAATTTCATCTTTCACATGATAACCAAACAAGCCAAAGTTTCAACAGTTACAACAACAATACTCTACAATACATTTACTAGGCACTGACCCTTCTTCTAAAATGTCCAAAGGCCCTTTCCAAATTTTATAACATAATACACATTCATACAAAGGAACATCATAACCAAGATTGATGCAATAATCTACAAGTCTTTCCATCATCTAACCACGTAAGCCATCTGCAACAATTAATAACCTGAGTCAGTTCGCGAGAACTGAGCAAGATAAGACTATACATAACAACAATAAGCTACTAGCTAACAATACCATGAAAGGAAACATTCTATTTCAGGAAATGGATCAAAGTTCTAACCTCTAACAACTTTTGAAACAAGATATAATTTTCAACATATCAACTAAGAAGAAATCCATAAGTTTTAGTTATGAAGAATACCTCTAAAACTACAAAAGTTTGACAACCAAATACGCAAGACTATGAAATTTAAATGAATTAGACACAAGAGTTGAGAGTATTAGGATTTCAATCATATAATCCCGTAGATTACGTGATTGAAATCTAAAGTGTAACCCATCAATCCACATTCTCAAGGAGAAGTCAAAAGATATAAACCAGACCCGATCTTAGTTGCCAAAAAGAATATAGTTTTGGAATCGTTAGTAGGGCCATAGGCCTAATAGGCTAGAAATGAACAACGAGGGTAAAACAAAGTTCCATCATGTAATAAAAAAGGTTTAAAGGATGAAAATCTTATATTCAAACCCACAACCATTATATCCTAGGTAATAAGTGACTTCATAGCTAATAACGATGAGAGGAAAGGACGGTAAGAATGTCCGGAATAGGCATTGCCTAACAGCCTACCTACTTGAACATAACCGGTCGGAATAGTGACAAGCCTCATTAATACCCAAGTTGAGTAGGCAATCTAGTATTCTAAACACATCCTTAAATTTTCATAATACTTTAGATTTATAACCTCCCGCTTCTAGAGGAACATAGCCATGAATCTAGACTTGGTTGAAATTTTCCGACATCAACTCACTTTCTAATATCATAAACGATGTATACAAAGGAAAATGGTCTCTCAACTCTCCTTAATTTACATCTCATCACTAAGTTTATGGTAACCTATGCAGTGATTAAACACATAATATACCATTGAAGATAGATATCCTCCAATAACGAACTTCTATAACGATGTAATTACAATTATTACGCTCGACACAAAAACAAACTATTCCATAGCTTGTTTTCCTTTTTAGACAACAAAATATATTCATGACCTTCCATCACAATCATTCTAAATTTGCAATGAAAGGTCACTCATCAAGAAGGAAGTACAAAATAAGTTTGACTAAACTAAGGAACTTCATGTTACCTTAAGCAGTTGATGAAAACCTTAACTTTCACGAACCGTGAAAGATATTACCTTACTCCATCAAGGCATTATGTCTAAACATAATTAAATCGATCACACAAGGAATCATCAACATACCGTATCTTAACACTATAAAGGTCATTAATTTTATCAAATTTTACTCATAGAAAGAGTAGAATCAAATGGGGTTCTATCAATAATTTATGCCCTTCTATCAACCCAGGACATATTTTCGGCCCAAAACTTCCTTCTTAACAAGCATATATATTGAACTTCTAATTCCCAAATGCCCTAATAATTTGCACAATACACGAAGTGCATAATCACGCTTATCATAAAAATAATAATAATAATTTAACCGTATGTTTTCCTCTAGGGCAACAACATAATAAACCAATACTAGTCAAAGCTGTAACGTTCTCTAGGGCGATTACATACCCAGTTCACCAAAGAAACAACGACATTTTTGCAGAAGGAAGTAACTTTAAAATTATATATATATATATATATATATTTTTTTTTTCATATGATCAATCAAGCATACACTGAGAACCTTTGTTTGTTTTATATATATAAAGGGTTTGATCACGTCAACAAGAACAACCAACAGAGGCAAATCCAGAAGTAACAAACTGTTAACCATGTACTGAACGCAAATCCACAAAATCACAGATTTAAACCAATTTCTAGAAAGAAAAAGTTTCATTTCAAGAGGTTATTAGATACTAGCATATTATGTATATGGTTAGTCTATCTTGCCTGTTTTAACGCATCCACCAGTCATGTACATCCAGCAAGGACTGCTACAGCCACACGCCCTTCGCTTTATCCTCTATTCACTGGTCTTTTCTTGCAATATACCACACCAGGATTCCCTTTTGAAGGCACGACTAGAAGGATGCAATAGGTGGCTGTCCAAACACTAGATTGCTTCAATGCAGCTGCTTTGGGGGTGAGAGTCGAACTACTTACCACTCAGTCCGAGAGCACTTGCACTAGAAAGCTAAACACCAACCATGGTTTGAAGCTCGGACACAAGACATAATGATTACATCGCTCCTGGTTCTGAAAGGCATCTACCGTATTGATACACAATCCTTTTCCTTCATCAGATTTGGGGACAACATCAAACTCTCGGTGCAAACATTGCAGCTGAAGCTTGTAAGGTGATGATAATTCCAACAGAGTCCTTTGTTCCTCGCCAACTTAGTGACTCGTTGAAGATGCTCATAAATGGCAAAGCAAATTGTGTTTCATGAATATTCTGATCTGAAACAGATCCACCTCCAAGGGATACTCTTCCATGAGTTACAACGAAAGACAACAAGAAAACAATAGAGAAACCTAACAATAAATTTCATCAGTCTTCTCGGTAATACTCCACTGTCACATAACCGATTTTGGAGACACAAACAACTCATTAAATGTTCTCGGATCTCAAAAAAATATCATGCTACCTTCATCTCCCAAGACATTTTCTCCAACATTTCATAGATCTCCTGTGCCCGTGGGTGATCTATCACCTACACAAAACGCATGATACCATTTTAGGATCCTTTCAATAATCCAACAGACAACACCAAGTTTCTTTTAACTCCTCTATCCTATGATCTCTTCTAAAAGCTCTCTTGCAAAGCGAACTATGCTTCATGAATATTCCTTGAAACAGATCCATCTACGAGATCCTCTTCCATGAGTAACATCAAGAACAAGCAAGGTCTCAGAGAGGATCTCGCCTAATTCCATCTTGGCTCCTCACTCTATAACCACCATAAACGATTTTTAAAAATATCTTGGGACAAATCCCGAATTGAGGATGCGTCAACTGAAAGTCGCGGAATAGAAACAATAGTGAACGCACGCTCAAAATGGCTTCACTACAAAAAGCCTCAAGGTTGGAGGCATCTTCCATGTTAAATTCACCACTCAGGATGAAGCCGGAAGCCAAAATGGAATGGCCCTGCTTTCAACTAAAACTTCACCTTGATCTTCTACTACAGGTGCAAGATTCTCAGCAACAATGGCCACCGTGCTTCACCGAGGCCATGACGTGGACATGGCTCAAACTTGTCTCATTCCCCACAAGGCTCAACATGAGATTGCTTCGAGGTGAAGATCAACCCTTTCGCACGCACCTGGGGCATTGATTTTCTGGGATCAACACCACTTCTCTACCCCTGGCTCGCCTGCAAAGAGCCGCATAACACCAGACACCTCTTCACGGCTCTTTCCTAGGAGGAATTTCAGTTCTTTGCTCCCACTGAAGCTGCTGCATGTACACAACATGATTTTGAGGATCCAAACACCCACCCACGCAACCCGGGGAGTGATAGACCTTCATTTCACCATTAATGAAACCACTATCCAGAACACGCTATAGCAATTTCATCTGTTTCAGCATTTGATGGAGTGCAAAACAAGCATACGCGGTTTGAACAGACATGACAGGAGACCACGTGAACAGCAGGAGAAGTCAACAATTTAATCAATGAGCATGTGCGGCCACCAAGTCTCTTGCGTGAGCAGGTAAAACAGAAAACAAAAGATTTGCAAAACAGGAAAATCAGTGGGTGCGGCCACCAACAGGGATTCCATCACGTCGCACAATAAAAGCTCCACCTTCCACGCCAAGGAGATGACGCTGACCGAGCCCAGGTAGGTTAGGGGGCATTACATTCTCCTCCCCTTAAGAAAGCATCGTCCTCGATGTCGACATTACACGAGGAAAGGAAATGGTACGCAACAAGGGATAGATACGAAGAAAACACACCCTATGGTTTGAAATTTTAGTTGATTAAAGCATGGTCACAAAGGTAGCCTTAGGAACATTTGGTAGAATTTTTAACTTTCAATGTTCTATGAAGATTGCGATTCTTTCTTGTTCATCATTTCATTAGTCTCTTTCCATTAGCATTATTCTTAGTTTAATTGCTTTTAAAATTTTCATCTTTGAAGAGTTTTGGTTTATTCCTTATTGTGGGTGCCCAAAATGAATCGCTAACACAACACCCTATCAGTTCACAAGACACTACAGATTCACAAGCACCCAAGTATATACTTCACATTGTATTACACCACAAAAATTTACTCAAATACGGAATGGATTAGGCACACCCACATAGTACATGTCACACATCAATGACTAACACATACGAAATACTCAAACAAAAGAGTACTACAATCCACCGACATTTCCCTCAATTTGCATCAATGAAAGACTCACATAACACCAAACCATGCTACAGTACATAATGTCCACAAGGGAATCAATGACATAACCACAACATCACAACACATATCCATCTCGACATGAGTAACACATACATCAAAAGACCACTACCAAACATCACAATAACTCAACATATATCCTGAAACATCAACTATATACACAAATATCATATGCCTCCCTCAAACTCTTATGCCTCCCTCAAGTCTCTTATGCCTCCTCAAAATCTCTTATGCCTCCTCAAACTCTTATGCCTCCCTCAAACTCTTATGCCTCCCTCAAGTCTCTTATGCCTCCCTCAAACTCTTATGCCTCCCTCAATCTCTTATGCCTCCCTCAATCTCTTATGCCTCCCTCAAGGAGGCCGATTGTCCCTTGTGTCCAAGACACATAGAGTTCGAACACTCCTAACCCAAGTGACATAATAACGCGTGGTTCAACAACCCGCTAGTTATATGTACCCCTTGGGGTGTACCCCCATACAACGAAGCGGGTCCATAGGTCCAACCAATCCATGGTGCATCCTATGACCCTATTCCACACATCACGACAATAGAACCAACACAACAATCCAATCAAAGTGCCAAGTGGCAAAGTACAAGCCTTGGGCAAGGCGGTAAAAATTCCAAATTTAAAAGAAGACCCAAAATCAAGCAAAAATAAATGACCAAATAGCCAAAGTTAGTATCAAAATCCCCATGTTAGTGCCACAAACCAAGGAAATGCCCAAAATTGTAAAGCATTGCAATCAAGAAAAGATGCTAGTCCTTGCAAAATAAAGTAAAAGCTCAATTTACGAATAAAATCAACTTATAATAATGTCACATTACGATAACTGTGTGGCCTTATCTAGCCACCAAAGGGGTACTCAACGAGTTGCTAGCACTCGGAACATCGAGCCTCAGCTCGTAAATACATATCAATAATACAACTGTCATCACCTCCATCTAAATCATCCCGCCACCACTTCGACAAGGCTAAACATAGTCATAGATACACTAAGGTTGTATACATACAACCACATAGGGAGAGAGGAAATAATCACATGTTATCTACTAAACCGAGTTTTGACTCGAGTTATTGACCCATGGTACACCATTCCTCACTCTCAACATACACTTCTACCGATTTCCCTCAGGATCGGTTAGCGTAAGGTTCACAACATAACATACAACAACATCACTAACATAATGGTGGCACACACGTAACTACCATAACGTCTTACGCATGGTATGCATATACGTGGTAGATCACAATCATACATCCACAGGCGTAATACATCACTTTACCACATTCTGCACCCAAAGCGCAATCACCATACGATAGGGTTCATACACTCACCGTATGACCCAAAATCACAACATGAAGCATTACCTATTTGCACAGTCATACATACGATGAACATAGTACATCACAACATAACATCCATTGCAACATAACAAGGTGGTACACACATTTCTTCAAAACATGGTAAAAACATCAAGATACAACTCATTTCTTTTAACATCAATCTAGTCATACAACACATTGATACACCTACATATCACAATATGTCACAATATTCCAACAATCCGTCATCCACATTAGAATTCTTTTCACACATCACAAACAACAATTCACACATGAACTCTTCATAGAATCCACAAGAAGGAGAGAGAATACTCCCATCCCCAACACATCAACATGATCACAAACACGCACAAGGTGACATACCCATCATGTGCGTTCACAATATCACAATTACGACATGGATCACATCACGCTTAAAGCACATTACTCTTCCAATATCTACCACCATCATGCAACATCATCATCATCATGCAGTATCATCATGTAACACCAATCCGGCCCATAGGCTCGAGAGCATGAACCTATGCTCTGATACCAAAGTGTAACACACCAAAAATACCAACACAAGGACAACACAGTGAAATACAGGATAACTTTTTTTTGACTTGCTTTGACACAACACGACACAACATGTCGTCACAAGGTTACAACCAACACTAGGAACCACTTGTTACAGGGGAGACCACAAGGTCAAGCACGGAAACGCTTCACACCTATCAAGGACAATGTACTCTTCTTTTGACAAGACAACATGGAAGTCCAATCCACATGACACACTCACAAATTAGGCATCCCATGAGGAATTTCTTGTTAAATTTTCTTGTTTACTAAAGTGTCTCTTAATTCTTAACTTACGTTCTTATAAAATTTCATGTAATGATTCACACAATTCTTTTCACAAGGGAGAACTTCTTTCTTTTCAACGGTTGACTAAATAGCTTAAGGCCAAGCTTTCTAAACTGGGATCATCAATTTGATGTCCAAATCTTTTTATTCATTTGATTTTAGAACATTTTCCATTTCTTACAAGGTTAATTAAACTTACTCAAGCCACTAACACATGTTCCACACCTCTATTGCACAGGCGAAGGCATAAGCTCCGATTGAGTGGAAAGTACCGCTTAGGGTTCATAACAATAGCCTTCCTATTTAAGGATTAAATTTTGACCTTGCTTAAGAAATATCACCATGAATCAAGGCAAGGGTTAACAGAACAGGACAACAAAATTTAGCTTCAGGGTCACATTGTTTACTATCAGTCTTTTATTGAGGTTAAGAGTTTATCAAGATTGGTTAAATGTTCCATCTAGACTTTACTTCATTAAATTTGACAAAGGAGAACATTCAAATGATAGAGAGAGATTTAAGGTTTAAATAATCAATTTCCTCCTACTTATTAAATCCTATCATCATTCTAAAATCTAACCATTGATTTCACCATGAGATCATTTAAGGTTTCACCGAAAAGGATAATGTTTATTAGTTTGGCGCCGAAAAAAAAAAAAAAGAGTAATCATATTTCATTACAAAAGATAGTTTCCTCTTGATTGTTCCAGTCTCAAAGGTTATCAAGTAGATCACATCTACATAATATATTCATATATATAAATTTTAGTTTAACTTTTATCGATTATCCTCACTTTATAGTGCTTACAAACTCATTGCTACTAAGCCTTAGGAGGATTTACAACTCAACATTTTAACTCAAGAGCAAATTTTAACAATACTTGCTCATGGAAACAAAACAAGGTTATATCAATTCATTCCAACATGATGCACAAATCAAAGGGACATACCATCTCTATTGAACCATGATTAGGGAGCAAGAGAGTAATAACATGGGACATGCCCCGCTACTATACTAAGGGTTAAAATTCACTAGAATATCCCATAACCAAGCGGTAATCAAATTTCATCTTTCACATGATAAACCAAACAAGCCAAAGTTTCAACAGCTTATAACAACAATACTCTACAATACATTTACTAGTACTCGACCCTTCTTCTAAAATGTCCAAAGGCCCTTTCCAAATTTTATAACACAATACACATTCGTACAAAGGAACATCATAACCAAGATTGATGCAATAATCTACAAGTCTTTCCATCATCTAACCACGTAAGCCATCTGCAACAATTAATAACCTGAGTCAGTTCATGAGAACTAAGCAAGATAAGACTATACATAACAACAATAAGCTACTAGCTAACAATACCATGAAAGGAAACATTCTATTTCAGGAAATGGATCAAAGTTCTAACCTCTAACAACCTTTTGAAACAAGATATAATTTTCAACATATCAACTAAGAAGAAATCCATAAGTTTTAGTTATGAAGAATACCTCGAAAACTACAAAAGTTTGACAACCAAATACACAAGACTATGAAATTTAAATGATTAGACACAAGAGTTGAGAGTATTAGGATTTCAATCATGTAATCCCGTAGATTACGTGATTGAAATCTAAAGTGTAACCCATCAATCCACATTCTCAAGGAGAAGTCAAAAGATATAAAACCACCCGATCTTAGTTACCAAAAAGAATATAGTTTTGGAATCGCTCCGTAGGGACCATAGGCCTAATAGGCTAGAAAAGAACAACGAGGGTAAAAACAAAGTTCCATCATGTAATCAAAAAGGTTTAAAGGATGAAAATATTATATTCAAACCCACAACCATTATATCCTAGGTAATAAGTGACTTCATAGCTAATAACGATGAGAGGAAAGGACGGTAAGAATGTCCTAATAGGCATTGCCTAACCTGTACCTACCTACCGAACATAACCAGGGTCGGAATAGCGACAAGCCTCATTAATACCCAAGTTGAGTAGGCAATCTAGTATTCTAAACACATCCTTTAATTTTCATAATACCTTAGATTTATAACCTCCCGCTCTAGAGGAACATAGCCATGAATCTAGACTTGGTTGAAATTTTCCGACATCAACTCACTTCCTAATATCATAAACGATGTATACAAAGGGAAAAGGTCTCTCAACTCTCCTTAATTTACATCTCATCACTAAGTTTATGGTAACCTATGCAGAGATTAAACACATAATATACCATTGAAGATAGATATCCTCCAATAACGAACTTCTATAACGATGTAATTACAATTATTACGCTCGACACAAAAAAAACTATTCCATAGCTTCTTTTCCTTTTTTAGACAATAAAATATATTCATGACCTTCCATCAAAATCATTCTAAATTTGCAATGAAAGGTCACTCATCAAGAAGGAAGTACAAAACAAGTTTGACTAAACTAAGGAACTTCATGTTACCTTAAGCAGCTTGATGAAAACCTTAACTTTCACGAACCGTGAAAGATATTACCTTACTCCATCAAGGCATTATGTCTATACATAATTAAATCGATCACACAAGGAATCATCAACATACCATATCTTAACACCATAAAGGTCATTAATTTTATCAAATTTTACTCATAGAAAGAGTAGAATCAAATAGGATTCTATTAATAATTTATGCCCTTCTATCAACCCAGACATATTTTCGCCCAAAACTTCTTCTTAACAAGCATATATATTGAACTTTAATTTCCAAAGCCCTAATAATTTGCACAATACACGAAGTGCATAATCACGCTTATCATAAAAATAATAATAATAATAATTTAATTTGTATGTTTTCCTCTAGGGCAACAACATAATAGGAAACCAATACTAGTCAAAGCTGCAACGTTAGGGGCGATTACATACCTGTGTTCACTAAAGAAAACAACGACATTTTTGCAGAAGGAAGTAACTTTAAAATTATATATATATATATATATATATATATATATATATATTATTTTTTCATATGATCAATCAAGCATACACTAAGAACCTTTGTTTGTTTTATATATAAAAAAGGTTTGATCACGTCAACAAGAACAACCAATGAGGGCAAATCCGTAAGTAACAAACTCATAACCATGTACTCGAACGCAAATCCACAAAATCACATATTTAAACCAATTTCTAGAAAGAAAAAGTTTCATTTCAAGAGGTTATTAGATACTAGCATATTATGTATATGGTTAGTCTATCTTTCCTGTTTTAACGCATCCACCACCATGTACATCCAAGGGATTGCTACAGCCACACGCCCTTCGCTTTATCCTCTATTTCACCGGTCTTTTCTTGCAATATACCACACCAGATTCCCTTTGAAGGCACGACTAGAAGGATGCAATAGGTGGTCATCAAACACTAGATTGCTTCCAATGCACCGCTTTGGGGTGAGAGTCGAACTACTTTACCACTCACCCGAGAGCACTTGCGCTAGAAATCTAAACACCGACCATGGTTTGAAGCTCGGACACAAGACATAATGATTACATCGCTCTTGGTTCGAAAGGCATCTACCGTATTGATACACAAACCTTTTCCTTCATCGATTTGGGGACACCATCAAACTCTCGGTGCAAACATTATTACACCAGAAGCTTGTAAGGTGATGATAATTCCAACAAGTCCTTTATGCTCCGCCAACATAGTGACTCGTTGAAGATGCTCAAAATGGCAAAGCAAAAAGTGTTTCATGAATATTCTCGATATGAAACAGATCCACGCCTCCAAGGATACTCTTCCATGAGTTACAACGAAAGACAACAAGATCTCAATAGAGAATCTCTAACAATAAATTTCATCAGTCTTCTGCTGGTAATACTCACACTATCACATAATTGATTTTGAGAAACAAACTCAAGTACATGTTCGGATCTCAAGAAAATCCTGCTACCTTCATCTCCCAAGACATTTTCTCCAACATTGCATATATCTCTTGTGCCGTGGGTGTGATCTATCACCATGAAGGAGGATGCACCATTTTATTTGCGTTTAATCCAACAAAACAACCAAGTTTTTTTTAACTCCTCTATCCTTCATCGAAGCGCCAAAAGCTCTACTATACTGCAACATGCCTTCATTAGTATTCCGATCATG
The DNA here is from genome assembly GCA_018340775.1 of Taxus wallichiana var. yunnanensis. Lineage (NCBI taxonomy): Eukaryota > Viridiplantae > Streptophyta > Pinopsida > Cupressales > Taxaceae > Taxus > Taxus wallichiana. Next base: position 209,896,956 of record CM031237.1, on the reverse strand, counting down.
CAACGATCCACCTCTGAGATCCTCTTCCATGAGTAACATCCCAACAAGAACACACCTTAGATCTCCTAATAAATTCCAGGTCTCCATAACACCTACTTCCTAAAAATGATTTTTCATCTATAACTTGACCATATCAAACCCATGGGCTGAGGATGTAATAACTTCCTGTTAGCATAGAAACATAGTTGAACGCCTCACTTTTGCTCAAGTGCTCATAACTGGCTTCTAAGGTTTGATCGAGCTTCTTCCTTGCCTTAAACTACTAAGAGGCCCTGACAGCCTTTACTTTCCAAAATGGAAGGGCAAGCACTTGCAACTAAAACTTTACCTCGTGGCCCCGTTCTACTACAGATCATCAAGATCTCCAACAATGGTCACACTCCGTGGTCAAGGCAACTGGCATTGCATCAGATCAACACCAAATGTTCTCGGGATCGCCACAAGGTGGAACACCAGATTGCACACCGAGCTCCCTCTAGGGCCACCCGAATTTTCATCGGGATCAACACCACGGCTCCTACTCCCCCTGCAGAGCTGCCGCAACACCGAAACACCCTCCTCACGGCTCTTTCCTAGGAGGAATTTCAGTTCTGCGCTCCACCGAGACTGCCTCGCACAACATGATTTTGAGGATCCAAACCCACCCTGCAACACCGGGAGACAGACCTTCATTTCACCATTAATGAAACCACTATCCAGAACACGCTGTAGCAATTTCATCTGTTTCAGCATTTGATGGAGTGCAAAACAAGCATACGCGGTTTGAATAGACATGACAGGAGACCACGTGAATAGCAGGAGAAGTCAACATTTTAATCAATGAGCATGTGCGCCACCAAATCTCTTGCACAGCAGTAAAAGAAAACAAAAGATTTACAAAACAGGGAAAATCAAGTGGGTGCGGCCACCAACAGGGATTCCATCACGTCACACAATAAAAGCTCCACCTTCCACACCAAGGAGATGACGCCGACAAATTTTAATATATATATTAAAGCAAATAGAATTAAAAGGGAGTTGGGAGACTTTGGTAAGCCGTGACATGTGTATGGCATTTAGGAGGAAAGGTGGGGAGGTTGTCGACCCCACCTCCCACCCTAATTTACTTTGGGATGGGGGTGGGTTCAGCGACCTCCACCTCCCCACAATAGTTTTTAAACCCCTTAAAACATTTAAACTTCTCCCCTGTAAATACTCCTTGCTCATTCGGTCCTCTTCAAATTTTGAATACCGTGTAAAATACAATCCGCGGCCAATGTACTCTCTAAAATTCATTTCTTTATGTATGTATGTATGTATGTATACATATGTATACATACATATATATATATATATATATATATATACATATATATACATATACATATATACATACATACATATATATATATATATAGATACCTACATATATATAGATACATAAATACATACATGCATATATATATATATATATATATATATATATATGTATGTATATATATGTATATATATATGAATCCTGTATTTCCTTATTTTGGGTTTCTTTAAAAATAAAATTTAATAAAACATATGTACATATATATGTATATATATTCTTCTACCCAAGCAAATACAATCACCATTTTTAACTATTTCTTCTAAAATAGGGTAAATACCCACAAGCCCTTTTGGGAAAAATAAACAATAGTAAAATAAACAAAATAAATAAATAAATACATTGAAACCCTAAGTGAGGGTGTAAATCCAACAAGAAAATAAATGAAGCGTGGGAATCCTCCCAAGAGCTTGAGATTGCCTTTCATGGCTTCCTCCTTCTCCTCCACCAATATGCAAAACAAAAGAATGAAACAATAAGACAAACAAAAGAGAAATAAGCCTTTCATAAGAAAACTTAGGGTTAGTTGAATCCCTAGATCTTGTGGCCCCAAAGGAATCCATCCATTGGATGAGATCCATCCCTACAAAAAGTAGGTGAGGAGTGGGTGAGAGAAATTCAAATTTAATTTACATGAGTAGACATTTTTGGGGTCACTTAAGGAAGTGTAAAAAGGGTTGGGTGTTATTACTTTTCTAACCCCAAATGCAGTAATAGAGGCCTTTTAAATTAATGTAAACTTTGACCCCCTTGTGGATATAATAGAACCTTATTATTTAATTAAATAGTCTACAATTACCCTTGGGATTAATTTGTGTAAGTTTAACTTTGGTCGAAATTAAATTGTATTAAAACAAGATATAGGGAAACCTAAATTGTGCTTTAGAATAACTAATTTTATTAAAAAGTATTGAGAGTTTTATTATTTAAAATAAAGGGGATCTAAGGGGAAATTAATAAGCTTGATTTAATAAAATTTTAATATGATAAAGTGTGGTAGAAGCGTTAACCTTGTTTTGCACTTGTGTGTTTAACAAAAAAAATAATTCCATAATTTTTCTAGTCTAACCTAGGTTTGTTCTTGGGTTTCATGCGGAGGTTTTTGTGGTTGTTACAAGTTACAAAATTCACTACAAAAGGCATATGGACCTAGTTAGAGAAAACCTTCTTAAGTGGGATGTAAACGATACTCGGGAACCTAATCTAGAAACAAAAATAACGAAGCATGCTACCATGTTAAGTGCCCACGAATCCTTAACTAATTACTCATGCGACATAACTATAATAAAATTATAATTGATATTTTTCCTTGGGAAGTATAATCGTGAGATGTTATTCCACAAGTAAAGTGAAACATGATCTTCCTTGTAATGTGATTAAATGCTCTTGTTGTGGATAAAGAACCTATTTCATGTATAATACTTATTGTGTACTAAATCAATTATAAATTTATAAATGAGTGAAAGAAACGTGACCCTAAATCCTTAAGAAAAAATGTGAACTTCACCTCAATTGGACTTACACTTGTTCCATTGTGTAACGGAGGTATGATATAAGATCAAGATGCATGCCCTTAGGAGTGAATCCTAGGGATAAGACCTAGTATCCTTGTGTGTAAATAAATACCCTATTAACAAATGAGTGAATTAAACAAGTAATTGAAATAATGTAGATGATCCTTATTTAATGAGATAAACCATAAGTTAACTATTCAAAAGTATAGAGGAAATCTAGGAAAAAGAAAAAGAATGTATGAGTCACATATTATGAGTCTTTCTAAAACTTATGTTAAAGATTGAAACATCATTGTAATAAATTTGTTATTCTATAAATTTTATATTGTAGGAAGACCCTACCTATAATTTTATACTGTAGTTTAATCGTTATGTTGTGCCTTGTTATTTGGGAACAAAAAGTGGCTTGATGTGCATCATGTGTTTTCACGTTATCTATGTGGGTTAATGTTTGTGTAAACATATCATGTGTTTTGTGTTGTCTTAAGTGATCTCCTATAGTGTCGTGTATACTACAATGTAACTCAAAAAAAATTATTCCGGTATTTTTACTGTTGTAATCGTGTGTCAAATTTAAGGGTGTCACATAAAAGAATTATTTCTATATTGACATTCTCAAGTTATAGTAAATAAATAAAATTAGGTGTTTACAACTTTCCCCAACTCAATTTATATGTTTCTACTTTGGAATACATGTCCATCTAAATTTCAAATGAGTAGATCTACACCCTCTTATTCCTCACATGAAACATTTACAAATGGTAATATTTTATTATTTATTTATTTATTTTGCGTGTGTGTTTATCAAATAATAATCCATATGATATCTAAAAATAATAATACCGTAAAATAGAGCTCTATAATACACAAGAATACATACAAAATGTATGAGAAATATGTATACCTTGTATGCCCCAAGGTATTCATCATTATAGATTTTGTGAATAAATCAACATAAATGATCCAATATTGGGAATTATGGATCAATTGATTCAAAAAGATTAGAGAAGATAACAAAAGGTTTCCAAGATGTCCCAAAATATAATAATAAATGGACCAAGGTACTTTGAGAGGCTCTGTATCTATTGCAACATGACATGCATTTTGAAAGACACTATGAAGCCATGTATTATTTAATGATGAGTTACACTTGTTTCATAATGTGTAAAAAATTGATGAGTATTGCAATACACCATGATACTAAGGGCATCCGAATGACTGATATCATCCACAGAAGTATATTTTCCATTTAGCTATCTAATTAACATAAATACATATAATTGGAACTTATTGGTAGAATTGTATTAATTGATGCAAGATGTACTAACTTATCCCAATTTTTTTACGTTTTCCTAATTTAATATATATTTTTTTAAATCTCGTATTCACCTATTTCCAAGTATAATTCAATTTTAATGGTGTAAGTTTCCCATATATTATTTTAATAAAATATGCTTCCCTTCTTAAACCTATTTTTATCTATTTGATGAATAATAAATAGTAAACATATAATCGATAAGAAATAATATTTGATTGATGATTAATACATTATGTATAATATATAACAAGGAAAAAAATGAATCCATTCTAAAAATTTCCCCAACTATGTGACATAATAGGGTAGATAAGATCATTAAAGACTCAAAAACATAACAAAAGGTATCTTACAAATTTGATAGTGTTATAAGGTGTCTGGTACATTATAATAAAAGGGATGTGTTATTTACCATAAATTTTATCAAGGATAATTTATTCAAATAGTTTGTGCGGCTATTGGAAACTTTTTTATTGTTTCATCAAGATGGATGATGTGCGGTCTAAGTAAGGACTATTCACATGTTCTCATATACGCATTGAGGTGGACCTTAAAAAATGTCTTCTAGAAAATTTGGAGTTAATTCATGACGTATTCAAGTGGTTAAAAGTTCTAGATTATGATAATATGGAATTCTAGTGTGGGTTTTGTCATCAAAATGGCCACCTTCAAGAGGCTTTCTTTCTCAATAAGACTCAAAAAAATAAACAAGTAAATTCTTTGCATTCTAAAGGTTAACGACCATTCACAATGCATGGCATCAAGAAAATCATCTCCTAGAAGTTTTGAGACTATGAGTGAGGATATTTCCCCTCTGGAAGTTACTGGTAAAAGATATCATGTCTTTGAATCTTCTAAATCCGGTCAGAGTAGGATCGTCCTTTGCACGATACTTTGTTTGTTTTTCCTTCCCAACCCAAAAATTGGACTTTTTCACGAAGTCTAAGGAGAAGAAATGTGTAATGCACCATTTGGCGTTACCCAATTCCGACTCTAATGACCCCTGTTAATAAGCATGGGAAGGTGGTGTGTGTGCTCCCATTGACCGTTAGTCAACCTCGACCTTGTCACAGAGAAGGATTAGCATCCTTCCTCCTGTCTAGTCTCCACGTGTCCTTGTCAATGCTTTTAGTATAGGGCCTCCGCAGAACCCTTTTTGATTATGCTATTACGGAAGATCATGTTCTTGAATCCTAATAGGTGGTTGGAATGGTGTTTTGGTGTTGTTAGGGCATGTTCGGTTAAAAGGAATATCCATAATAATAATTATTTTAAATTTTTGATCTTGACTACCGACCATTGTGATTATAATTAATAATTATTTTGTAAGCTGTAAAATAATTATAATAATAATAATGACATTATTATTTTTTATTATCGATCGACGATTATATTTTATTATTATTTTAATATCGATTGTTATCAATATCATCCTTAGTTATCATTAAACTATTATATTGTTTTGTTGGTCACTTCCGCTGACCAAGCCTCATTTACGTAAATAAAGAAGAACTTGTTTTATTGGTGGCACCATGGTTTGGGAGTGGTGTTCACGTTTAATATTTTTTTTAAGTCTTCAACCACCGCTTTCCACCTTGGTCAACCAATCCTTCATGCTTGGGATTGTTTTAAATTGCTAAATTTAAATGTGGATTTAATGTGCCCCCCATTGACCTTGCCTCTCTCTTTTGATCATTTTTGTACCATGTTTGGCGTGAGGGGGGGATGTAAATCTTAACTGATTATTTTGGTTCCTTGTTTGGCTGGAGGTGGGTGGATTTGATGGCCACTTGCCATTCCATTAAACCTCCTAAATGCTAGATGTGTTGGACATGCCTTGTGGGTGGCTGCACCTATGTCATTTATTGTTTTGATTTGCAAATCTGCCATGACCTTGTTGTCTAACTTAACTTCACGATCTTCTCTGGCTGCATAAGCTCCTCTTATGAAGGATTTTCATAGGGGTCATTGATTAGAATTTGAAACTTATTATATATGTTGGGATCCTGTTTATTACAAGGTTTTTTAGTTAAAATTTCTAACTAATCAGTGTTGAACTTTTGCTCATGCCATTTTTAAATTGGATACATGAGAGATTTTGGTGGTTGAATGCACCTTTCATATTACACGGAGTGTGTTTGAGGGATTCGATTTGGGGTCAGTAGATTGTGCATCATTTTTTGCATGCCAATGTTGTTGGAATAAGTCTCCCCCCTACCTATGTCAAATTTCCTTTTTAGCACTGGAAGCGTGCATGTTGGTAAAGGCTAGTTGAACAGATTAGACACCTATTTGGTTATTTTTGGTGATCCAAGATTGTTTATAAGATCCTCCTGTACATATCCTACAATTGTGGCATTCCTGCAACCTCATCTCTTTGAGGCTTTTTTGTCAAACGGTCCTCCTACCTTGTGTTTGCTTACACATTTTGCATACGTGGCCTCTTAGGATCCTTTGACTGCAACTATTTAGAAAACAATTTTCATTGTACTTCGATGGATGTTCTTACCCTATTCTAAGCTATTTTGGAGACACTTTTTTACTTTCCCGTATTCTTCGGGCTATTCCATGAAAATCCACCCATCGCTTTGTGGCATTTTATCAACGGTTTTCACGCTTTATGGATGCTCCCACACTTTGCATATGTTGTTTTGGAGGAAACTTATTCTACACCTGAAAATATTCATGTTCCTTTATGCTCGTTGGGTGTCGATACCCTTCTCTAACAGTTCCTTTCTTAATGCGGTGTGAGGATGTTCCAAGGTTGTGGAGTATGGATATATCCTTGTTTGTCATGTGTGTACTTGGGTCTTTTTCAATAAACCCATTTTGTTGTATACCACAGTCATGGTAGTCCATGAGACCTCTTTTCTTTCTTTTCTACGTTACTTATAAAATGGAGCTCTCTACCCATGCTAAACATAGATGGGAATGGAGTTGGAGCTCCTAGGTAATAGAAGTGGGGAGATTACACATGAAGATTGTTGTTTCTTGTCTCGTGTGGTGTCCATGGGATTGGTATAAGTGGGAAACTAAGAAAGATAATTCTACTCATTGCTACATTTGCTAGATTTAAAAATATCATGAAATTGAACCACCCTTTCCCCGAATTTGGTTTATCTTTTCTTCCTGTGTTGTGGGTTTGTTTTCCTTGCTGGGAAATCTCTCCTTTCCTCTTGATATCTTCTTGTTTTAGCTACTAGTGTTGTCAATGTGTTAGTGGACAACATATATGTGTTTCCTCTCCTCTGGGTATTATTTTTTCTTTCTCGGGTGATCAACCTTCGAGATTTTTATCTTCATTCCCTCATTTAAGTATCAAGTTTATAATGTTTTTTATAGCTAGTAATTTATGTTTGGCAAGCCAGCCTACGGTAACGATGAGCATCTTGCTTTTCACTCAAGCTTATCATCCTTTTTGTTGAAATTTTTTAGCTCACTCTCAAGACCCTTTGATAACCTTTTGATCCCGAGAAAGAAAGGTTGTAGGATTGGAGTGATCAATGTTATGGCTAAGCCGAAATGGAGTTTTGGTTTTAAAAACTTTTAGAAAGTATACATTTGAGGAAAACATATTTATATCTTGCTTGTTTATAATCCCTATTGATCATCGGACTTGTTCATAGAATTTTAAAGTCTTCCTTATGAGGTACCTTGACCGTCCTCATCGAGCTTGAACCGTAACCGGTTTTGAATCACCTAAGTTCAATGTTACAATTGTGCAAGTCCAATACCCGTTATTACTAGAATTTCTTTGGTCTAATTTCCCTCTCGGGAAGATTTTTGGTGGAATATTCTATTGTCTATCTTCTTGTTTTCTCTTTTATCATGTTAATGTTGTTACTTAATATTAATAAAATTTCTATGCATATAAATACCTTAATGATTTGCAATGGAAATCGATATAAAGGTTATTAACATTTGGGGTAAAATAAATATGCATCGATAATATTATTGAGTTATAATGGATGGTTTTGTTTTGATAAAGGCACTTAGTAATATAGGTTATGTTAGAATGGATTTTAAAGATTTTGTGTTGAGAAAGAGTTAATTTTTCCTTCTAATTAAACCGAACCTTATACTTTTTTGTGGAGGTTTTTGAATCCTTAGTGTTATAAAACTTGGATGATGTTTTGAATTCTCTTGTTTAACAGAACTCCCTTTTTCTCTCGCTTTTCATTACTAGCCTATAAGGGAAGTGGACTTTTCTTGAATGATTGTTAAATTCCTTGGATTCAATGGCCGAAACTAGTATTAATTGCCTTCCCTTTTTAAACAATGTTGAGTGGTGGTCATGTATTAGATTTCCATCCTATAATCTATATTATTACATGATTAAAATTTTAATACACTCGACCTTTCGTGTTAACCTTTGAAGACATGTTTCCTCTTGAATTCATTGTTCAATTTTTTTTTTCAGAATTTAGCATCGTAGCCTATGCTTTGGTACCTTTTGATGATTTGAGATTGTTGTTTTGAATATTAGTTCTCAATCTTATAACCTAATTGTTAATTCAATGGAAACCCCATTATACTAGACTTTGCTTCAAACTTATCAGGCCAATGTTCCCTTATCAAATGATTGTTAATTTTTGTTGCTTTGAGACAATGAACACAATTGAAGTATAAGGATTTCTTCTTAGATTGGCATGGTGGAAATATTATTTATCTTAAGGGGTTGTTAGTATTTAGAGCTTCGAGAAAATTCTTGGAATAGAATGTTTCCTTTCTTGATATTGTTAAATAGTAGCTTATTGTTGCTTTGTGTAGTCTTATCTTGTTCAGTTCTCATGATGACATAGGTTATTAATTATTGTAGATGACTTATGTGAGTAGATGAGGGAAAGACTTGTATAATTTTTCATCAAACTTGGTTGTGAAGTTATTTTGTATGAATACTTTTATGTTGTAAAACTCTAGGATGGGCTATGTGGGGAATTTAGAAGAAAACTAGTGGCTTAGTGATAGGTGTTGTGGAGTATTGTTGTCGTAACTATTGAAACTTTGGATTGTTTTTTATCATGGAAAATATAAAATTTGATTACCACATGGTTATGGGAGATTCTAATCTATTATATAAATTCTAATAATAATTATAGCGTGGCATGACCAATGTTATTACTCTCTTGTTCCCTAGTCCTAGTTCCATAGAGTTGGTTTGTCCCTTTGGGTTGTGCGTCGTGTTTGAATGAATTGATGCAACCATGTACAGTTTTCACAAATGAGTAATGGTAAACTTTTCTCTTATGATAAAATGTTGATTTGTAAACCCTTCTAAGGCATAGTAACAATGTATTTATAAGCATAATAAAATGGGTTGGATAATCCTTATAAAATTTAAACTAAAATATATATACAAATAAATTAATGTAGATGTGATCTACTTGATAACATTTGAGCCCCTAAGCGATCAAAGAGGAAACTATATTTGGTAATAAAAATATTTATATACCTTGTTTTTCCCAAGCTAAACTAATCAACATTATCCTTTTATGGTGAATTCTTAAATGATCTTATGGTGTAATCATTGATTAGTTTTTGGAAGATAATAAGGTTGTATAAGTAGGAGGAAATTTATTAAGAAACCCTTCAATCTCTCTCAATCATTTGAAATGTAAATTGTTTTCCTTTGTCAAACTTAATCAAGCAAAGTCTAAATGAAAATTTTAACCAATCTTGATAAATTCTTAGCCTCAATAAAAGGCTAGTTAATAAGCAATGAGACCCTGAAGCTGAATTCTTTTTGACATGTTTCCCTTAACCCTTGCCTTGGTTCATTGTGATATTTCTTAAGTAATGTTAAATTTTTATCCTTAAACAAAGAAGATTATTGTTCTGAACCTAAAATGGTACTTTCCCTCAATCGAGCTTGTGCTTGTCACCTGTTCAATAGAGGTGTGGAACAAGTTTCAGTGGATTGAGTAAGATTAAATAACCTTATGAGAAATGGAAAATGTTCTTAAATCAATGCATTAAGCAAGTTATTAACATATTGTAGAATGATTCTCCTTCAAAAAACTTGGTCTTAAGCTAATTAGTCAATAGTATAAAAGAAAGAAGTTCACCTTTGTAGAAGAATGGTGTGAATAAAAACATGAATCTTCTAGATCATAAAGTCAAGTTTGAAAGACATTTTTGTAAATACTTAACCTTAAAAATTCTACACCATGGATGGCCCGAATCAGAATCGTAATGTGTTTGGACTTTTACGTTGTGCCTTGTCGAAGAGAAAATTGTATTGTTCATATTGGGTGTTGTATTATTCCTTGTTGCCTATGCGGTCAACATTGCGTCAAGATTATAGAGAGTTGGTCGTATCCCCTTCTGGTCTCCTTTGTTGACGTGTAAACTCCAAGAAAGTCAAAAAAAAGGTTATACGAGTTTTTTAGTATTGTATTTGTGTGTGTTTAAGTGGGCATTACACTTGGTATCGAATGGAGGTTCATGCTCTCGAACCTCTGGGACAGATTGGAGTTGTGATGGTGTTGTGCGATGGTGGTGGATATTGGAAGAGTAATGTGACATAAGTGTGATGTGAACTATGTCATAATTGTGATATAGTGAGTGCACATGTTGTGTATGTGACTTAGTGCGTAACTGTTAGCATGTTGATGTGTTGGAGATGAGAGTATTCTTTCTTCTTTTTAGAAATTTTTTGAGAATTTGAGTGTGAAACATTGTCTCATTGTGTGTGTGGAAGAAATGTTATTGTTTATTTTAGAGTGTTGGATCCTTTGGGCATTTTTGATGTGTGGATGTGCTGATATGTTGTACAACTAGGTTGGTTATAGTGAACTAGATTTCTTAATGATGTCATTATCATTTGTGTAGAAATGTATGTATTCCCATGTTTTATGCCAGCTGATTGTATGTTGTAATTTTCTCATCATAATTGTAATTCATGTAATATGTAATGATTCATATCATGATTTAGGGACATATAGTGGGTATATGATCCCTATCGTATAGTGATTGCACTTTGGGTGCAACATGTGGTGATGTGGTGTGTTGTAAACTATGAATGTTATGTATGTGATTTACCTTGTATCGGTACCATGTGTAAGACACTATAGTTAATGTGTGTGAACCACCATTTTGTTAGTGATGTAGTTGCATGTTATGTTGTGAACCTTACGCTAACCGACCTTGAGGGAAATCGGTAAAAGTGTATGTTTGGAGTGAGGGAATGTGTACCATGGGCTAGTAACTTGAGCTGACCTTAGGCTCAGTAGATGACGACATGTGCTCCTCTTTTTCTCTCTCCTTATGGTTGTTGTATGGATGCAACCTAAGTGTAGTTATGACTGTGTTTAGCCTTGTCGAAGTGGTGGCGAGATGATTCAGATAGAGATGATGACAGTTGTATTATTTTTATGATATTTTATGAGCTGAGGCTCGATGTTCTGAGTTCTAGAAACTCGTTTAGTACCCCCTTGGTGGCCAGATAAGGCCACATAGTCATCATAATGTGTTATTCTTATGTGTATTTTATTCGTAAATTGAACTTTTTATATTATTTTTGTAAGGACCAACAGTTTTCTTGATTGCAATATTTTATTTTATTTTTTTGGGCATTTCCTTGGTTTATGGTACTAACATGCAGATTTTTGCATTAACTACGGATTTTTAGGCATATCTTTTGCTTGGATTTGGATCTTCTTTTTAAAAAATTAAGATTTTACTGCCTTACCCAAGGCTTGTAATTTTCCACTTGGAATTTGTATCGGATTGCTATGTTGGTTCTACTATCGTGATGTGTGGAATAGGGTCATGGGATGCACCATGGAATGGTTGGACCTATGGACCCGCTTCATTGTATGGGAGTATGCCCAGAGGATTTACAAATAACTAGTGGGTTTCCTAACCATGAGTTATTATGTCACTTGAGTTAGGGGTTCCTAGACTCTATGTGCCTAGGGCGATACGGAGACCGGCCCCTTTGGGGAGAGAAAAGGAAATTTATTTTATTATTGCTACTTAAGGGAAGCATAAGAGATTGAGGGAGGCATAAGAGATTTGTGTGTATGATTGATGCTTCGAGAGGTATGTTGGGTTGTTGTGATGTCTTGGGAGTGGTCCTATGTTGTATGTTACTCATGTTAGTTGGATATGTTGTGTGATGATGTGGATATGAATTTGATGCCCTTGTTGACACTATGTACCTCATGTAGTTATTTTTCTATGTTATGTAAAATCTTCTTCTATGGAATTGTGGAAATTTCATGTTTTTGTAGTACACTTTTGTTCGAGTATTATATGTTATTCATAGATGTGTGAAAAGTACTATGTTATGTGAACCATGCCTATTCTCTTCCATAATTTGGTTAAGATCTTGTGATGTGGCACCGTCATGAAAGTATGTAAAATTATGCTTGTGAATCTTTAGTGTTTTGTATGACCACAGGAGCAGTGTTGTGATAATGGTTCATGTTGGGAACCATAAGAATGAATAAAATAAAACTCTTCGACAATGAAATTTTTAAAGAACTTGAGTTGGGAATAATGTAAGCGGAAAGAGGCTAATTAAATAATGAATATGAGGGAACTGCCAATCTTCACATAACTTTGAAATTTAAGCATTTTTCCAAAAAAATTCTAAAGGCTACCCCGTGGCCATGCCTTAACAACTAAAATTTAAACCATAGGGTGTACTTTCATCTTTATTTGTTCCTTGTTGTGTACCCCCTTTTCCTTCCATCAAGAGTGTTATGTCGCATCGAGGACGATGCTTTCTTTAGAGAGGAGAATGTAATGCCCCATTCGATGTTACCCATTTCTTTCTCCGAAAACCCTGTTGATAAGCATGGGAAGGTGGTGTGTGTGCTCCCGTTGACCGTTAGTCAACCTCGACCTTGTTACAAAGAAGGACTATCATCCTTCCTCCCCGTCTGGTCTCCTCGTGTCCTTGTCAATGCCTTTTACGATTACCCTTTTAAGGGAGATTATGTTCTCAAAGCCTAGTAGGTAGATGGAATGGAATTATGGTGTTCTTAGGATGTGTCCTAGGTTAAAAGGAATATCCATAATAATAATTATTTTAAATTATCGATCATTACTACCTGATTATTGTGATTATAATTAATAATTATTTTATTATTATTTTAATATCGATTGTTATCAATATCATCCTTAGTTATTGTTAAACTATTATATTGTTTTTTTAGTCACTTCCACTTTGAGCAAGCCTCATTTGCACAATTAAGGAACAACTTGTTTTGTTGGTGGCACCACGGTTTGGGATTGGTGTTCATGTTTAATATTTTTTAAGTCTTCAAGCACCGATTTCCACCTTGAACCACCGATCCTTCATGCTTGGGATTGTTTTAAATTGCTAAATTTAAATGTGGATTTAATGTGCCCCCCACCAACCTTGCCTCTCTCTTTTGATCATTTTTGTACCATGCTTGGTATGAGGGGGGGATCTAAATATTAATTGATTATTTTTGTTCCTTGTTTGGCTAGAGGTGGGTGGATTTGATGGCCACCTACCATTCCATTAAACCTCCTAAATGCTAGACATGTTGGACATGCCTTGTGGGTGGCCCCACCTTATGTCATTTATTGTTTTGATTTACAAATCTTCCATGACCTTATTGTCTACCTTCACGCAATCTTCTCTGCGCATGAGATCCTCTTATGAAGGATTTGCATATGGAGTCATTGATTAGACTTTGAAACTTCGATATATGTTGGGCGCTTTTTTATTACAAGTTTTTTTAAATTAAAATTTCTACCTGGATGTGTTGTAACCTGCCCATGCCATTTTTGGTTGGATACGTGAGAAATTTTGGTGGTTGAATATGCATTTCCTATTACACGTGAGTGTGGTGGAGGGATTCCTATTTCAAGTCTCAGAGATTGTGCACCATTGTTTGCATGCCAATGATGTTGGAACAAGTCTCCTCCTACCTGTGTTAAAGCTCCTTTTTAGCACTGGTTGCGTGCATGTTGGTAAAGGTGAGTTGAATATATTAGACACTTTTTTGGTTGCTTTTGGTGATGTAGGGTTGTGTATAAGATCCTCATATACAGATCCTACAATCGTGGCATTCCTACGACATCATCTTTTGTAGGCTTTTTTGTCAAACAATCCTCCTGCCTTGTGTTTTCTTACACATTTTGCATATGTGGTCTCTTAGGCTCCAGGTGACTCCAATTGTTTAGAAAATGGTTTTCATTATGCTTCGATGGATGTTCTTACCCTATTCCTAAGCATGGTTTGTATACTCTTTTGTGCTTTCCCTATATTTGTGGCTATTCCATGAGACCCCCCATTGCTTTGTGGCATTTTTTCAATGGTTTGCATGCTTTATGGATGCTCCCACACTTTGCATACATTGTTTTGGAGGTAACTTATTGTGCACAGCTCACAAATATCAATGTTCCTTTGTGCTCATTAGATCTACATACCCTTCTCTAACTGTTCCCTTCTTGATGCAGGCTATGAGGATGTTACAAGGTTATGGAGTCTTGATTTATCCCTATCTTTCACGTATATACTAGAGCTTCTTCAATAAACCCATTTTTATGTGTATCGCAATATGGCAATCTATGAGACCACTATTGTTTATGTTTAATTTTACTTATAAAATGAGTTCTCTTCTTGTGCTAAACATGGATAGGAATGGAGTTGGAGCACCCACCGGTAGAAGAGGGAGAATCGACCACGAAGATTGTTTCTGCTGGTCCATGCGATGTCCATGCAACTAGTAGAAGCTGGAAACTAGGCAAGCTAATTCTACTCATTGCTACATTTTCTAGATTTAAAAATATCATGAAATTGAACCACCCTTTCCCAAAATTTGGTTTGTCTTTGTTGCTTGTGTTGTGGGTTTGTTCACCTTGCTAAGAAATCTCTCCTTTCCTCTTGACATCTTCTTTTTTTATCTGCTAGTGTTGTCATTATGTTAGTGGACAACATAGATGGTTTTCCTCTCCTCTGGGTATTATATTTTCTTTTTCAGGTGATCAAAATTTGAGCTTTTTATCTATATTCCTTCATTTAAGTATCAAGTTTATAATGTTTTTATAGCTAGTAATTTATGTTGGGCAAGCCAGCCTGTGGTAATGATGAGCATCTTGCTTTTTACTCGAGCTCATCGTCCATTTTGTTGCAATTTTTAGCTCACTCTCAAGACCCTTTGATAATCTTTTAATACCGAGAAAGAAAGGTTTTAGGATTGGAGTGATCAATGTTTTGGCTAATGAGTTGGAGTTTTGGTTTTAAATAAACTTTTATAATGTAGATGTTTGTGGAAAACATATTCGTATCTTTCTTGTTTATAATACATATTGGTCATCGTACTTGTTCCTAAAATTTTAAAATATTCCTTACGAGGTACCTTGACCATCCTCATCAAGCTTGAACCATAACAAGTTTTGAATCACCTAAATTCGATGTTACAATTGTGCAAGTCAAATTCCAAGTTATTAGTAGAATTTCTTTGGTCTAATTTCCCTCTTAGGAAGATTGTTGGTGTCATATTATATTGTCTATCTTGTTGTTTTCTCTTTTATAATGTTAATGTTGTTAATTAAGATTGGTCAGATTTCTATGCATATAAATACCTTAATGATTTGCGATGGAAATTGATATGAAGGTTATTAACATTTGGGGTAAACTAAATATGCATCAATAATCTTATTGATTTATAATGGAGGGTGTTGTTTTGATAAAGGCACTTAGTAATATAGGTTAGTACCTATGTTAGAATGGCTTTTAAAGATTTTGTGTTGAGAAAGAGTTAATTTTTCCTTATAATTAAACCGAACCTTAGAATTTTTGTGGAGGTTTGTGAATCCTTAGTGTTATAAAACTTGGATGATGTTTTGAATGCTCTTGTTTAACAGAACTCCCTTTTCTCTCGCTTTTTGTTACTAGCCTATAAGGGCAGTGGCCTTTTCTTGAATGATTGTGAAATTCCTTGGAGTCAATGGCTGAAACTAGTATTAATTGCCTTCCCTTTTTAAAAAATGTTGAGTGGTGGTCGTGTATTATATTTCCATCCTATAATCTATATGATTACATGATTAAAATTTTAATACACTCGACCTTTCGTGTTAACCTTTGAAGCCCGTGTTTCCTCCTGGATTCATTTTTCAATTTTTTCATTTCAAAATTTAGCATCGTAGCTTGTGCTTTGGTACCTTTTGATGATTTTAGGTTGTTGTTTTGAATATTAGTTCTCAATCTTATAATTTAATTTTTTATTTGATGGAAACCCCTGTTATACTATATTGTGCTTCTAACTTATTAGGCCAATGGTCCCTTCTATAATGATTATTAAATTTTCGTTGCTTTGAGACAATGTACATAATTGAAGTATAAGGATTTCTTCTTAGATTTTCATTGTGGAAATCTTATTTATCTTAAGGGGTTGTTAGTATTTAGAGCTTTGAGCAAATTCTTGGAATAAAATGTTTCCTTTCTTGATATTGTTAAATAGTAGCTTATTTCGCTTTGTATAGCCTTATCTTGCTTAGTTCTCGCGCACCGACACATGTTATTAATTATTGTAGATGGCTTATGAGAGTAGATTAGGGAAAGAATTGAATAATTTTGCATCAAACTTGGTAGGAATTTATTTTTTACGAATAATTTTATGTTGTAACACTCTAGTATGGGCTATGTTGGGAATTTAGAAGAAAACTAGTGCCTTAGTGTTAGGTGTTGTCAAAGTATTGTTGTCAGAATTTGAAACTTTGGCTTGTTTTGTTATCGTGGAAAATATAAAATTTGACTACTGCATGGTTATGGGAGATTCTAATGTATTATATAAATTCTAAGAATAAGTATAGTGTGGCGTGACCAATGCTATTACTCTCTTGTTCCCTAGTCATGGTTCCATAGATTTGGTTTGTCCCTTTGGGTTGTGCATCGTGTTGGAAAGAATTGATGTAACCATGTATATTTTTCACAAATGAGTAATGGTAAACTTTTCTCTTGAGATAAAATGTTGAGTTGTAAACCCTTCTAAGGCATAGTAACAATGTATTTATAAGCATAATAAAATGGGTTGGATAATCCTTATAAAAGTTAAACTAAAATATATATACGAATAAATTAATGTAGATGTGATCTACTTGATAACATTTGAGCCCTTAAGCGATCAAAGAGGAAACTATATTTGGTAATAAAAATATTTATATACCTTGTTTTCCCCAAGCTAAACTAATCAACATTATCCTTTTATGGTGAATTCTTAAATGATCTTATGGTGTAATCATTGATTAGTTTTGGAAGATAATAAGGTTGTATAAGGAGGAAATTTATTAAGAAACCCTTTAATCTCTCTCAATCGTTTGAAATGTAAATTGTTTTCCTTTGTCAAACTTAATCAAGCAAAGTCTAAATGAAACTTTTAACCAATCTTGATAAATTCTTAGCCTCAATAAAAGGCGGGTTAATAAGCAATGAGACCTTGAAGCTGAATTGTTTTAAACCTATTTCCCTTGATCCTTTCCTTGGTTCATTGTGATATTTCTTAAGTAATGTTAAATTTTTTATCCTTAAACAAATAAGATTATTTTTCTGAACCTAAAACGGTACTTTTCCTCAATCGAGCTTGTGTTTGTCACCTATGCATAGAGGTGTAGAAAAAGTTTCATGGATTGAGTAAGATTAATTAACCTTGTGAGAAATGGAAAATGTTATTAAATCAACGAATTAAGCAATTTATTGACATATTGTAGAATGATTCTCTTTCGAAAAACTTGGTCTTAAACTAATTAGTCAATAGTATAAAAGAAAGAAGTTCACCTTTGTAAAGAATGGTGCGAATCAAAACATGAATCTTCTAGATCGTAAAGTCAAGTTTGAAAGACATTTTTGTAAATACATAACCTTAAAATATTTTACATTGTGGGATGGCCTTAACTATAACTGTGTAATGTGTTTGGACTTTTACGTTGTGCCTTGTCGAAGAGAAAATTGGATTGTTCATATTGGGTGTTGTATGTTTCCTTGTTGCCTATGTGGTCAACGTTGCGTCATCTTATTGAGAGTTGGGCATAGCCCCTTCTGGTCGCTTGTGTTGACGTGTAAACTCCAAGTAAGTAAAAACAAGGTTATCTCGAGGTTTTTAGTATTTTATTTGTGTGTGTTTTAAGCGGGCGTTACAAAAGGGCACTTTGAGCCTCCTATTATTAGACTAAATTTTACTCATTCATTAATGGCTTTGTAAGCTCCAATTTATTTTGGCTCCCTGAATCCATCTAGGCTTGGACCTTTTTAGCTCTACCTTTGTGGAATTTTTTTTTTTGTTGTGCATTCTCTATTTCCTTTCTGGATTATTTGGGACCATGATTTTTTTAGTGAGTCCCTTACTATGTAACTCTCTTTATTTTAATTAATATAAAGGGTAGTTCCAATAGTAAAATGATCATTTAGTGAGTTCACTAGATTATGTTACATTATTTATTTGGTCATATTTATGGAGATCATTATTTGATCTTTAATAATAAAATTATATGCAAAATTTTATTGATGACATGTGAGAACGTCACAATGTACTCTACTTTATTTCGTGCAAACTAGAATTATTGAGAACATGAGTGCATCATTCCCTTAGTGGATATGTATACCCATTGTAACTTTTGTAAGGAAAGAGGGTGCAATAAACATGCCTCACGTAAAAGTAGGAGAGGTGGAAAATATTTTTCCACAATGTATTAATATTTTGTATAACAACTTAAAGGACATAATGTACTCTTATTGTTCAACCCAGTTTCGATACTTTCCAAGTCAAACCGGTTTGGATTTGTATGCCTA
Source organism: Taxus wallichiana var. yunnanensis (assembly GCA_018340775.1). Lineage (NCBI taxonomy): Eukaryota > Viridiplantae > Streptophyta > Pinopsida > Cupressales > Taxaceae > Taxus > Taxus wallichiana. The sequence continues at coordinate 209,878,003 of CM031237.1, read as the reverse complement.
ATTATATACCCCTCTAAGTTTGGTAGGAAAGTTGCTTAACCTCCATATGTAACACTTTAGGAAAAAATTTGGTTATTGACCCAAAGATAGAGGATTTTGAGAACACTACTTTTTCTTGAATTTTGGTTGATATAAACATTATGGTAGATTTTACAACCACTATTGAACTTGTAACGCCCGCTAAAACAACCCACTTGAGACCCAAGAACAACCTAGGATTAGTCAGACAAATTATGGGATAATTTGTTTTTTTTTAAGGTGAGACTACAAACAAGCCTTGAAGCAACAGTTGTCACAAAGAATATATCAAGGTCAATTATGTTAAGAAGATAAAATTTTCCATTATAACAAACATTAAAGATCACAATACAATTAATGAGTAGAAATAGCCAAGTAGAGACTAAATTTCCTTTAGGTACTGATTTATCAATTAATTATATTAACACTAAGATTAAACATTCCCTAATAAAATTCAGAGGGTTAAAGGGGTTAAAAATATTAAATACCCAAGGTATTTAATTCCACTAGGTCTAAAAATAGACACGGTTCTCATTTACATGGGGTTAGGAAAACATTCACTTACCCCATGACATGACCCCTTTAAAGGTCAACCCATACTTTAGAATTAACATTTTAAATTAATGGGGAGTTATTTCCCACTTACCCACTCTTAGGCTTACCTTTCACTTTAACCTGATTTTTCACATATTTAACGCACTAAAATTTTCCTAAAAACAAAACCATTAGATAGGAAATTTCCTCACCTTTCTGGTGATATAAAGAAGTCTTCCTAACTCCTCATATTTCTCAAGTTATGGGTCGGCGAACCTTGGGAGGAAAATTTTCCCAAAAGCAGTCTGGGCCCTGGGAAGAAATTTTTCCTATGCGCGGCTGGAGCGGGAGAGTTTTAGTGCATTTTCCTTTTCAAACAAAAACGTGATCTGCCTCTGCAAGCCCGAAGAGGACACGTGTTGGCATTTCTAAACTCTTGCGGAAAATCGGGTTGTCGAAGGATTTTAAGACAATGATCCTTTTTGGCTAAAAGGTGCTATGGAATCAAATGATCCATGCCTCCACCGAACCCCAAAACACCACGTGTCAAGCGCTGATTGGTCGTGGGGAAAAAGACTTGCAGGAAACTTAGAGATTTTAGACTTTAAGGTTAAAAGCGCAAAGGATTAAAATAGCCCGCACCTCCGACTTCCTCGAATGATGCCACATGTCAATCAATGATTGGTTGTGGCCCATTGGGCTATCGAGCAATTTAGCAAAATTTGACTTTTGCGAGAAAAAAAGGTTTATGGACTTAAAAAGCTCGGTCCCTCCGCATGACGCATCATGAAGACATGTGTCAACCATCCATTGGATGCGGATCGGTGGGCGGTGGGAGAATTTAGCTATTTTTTTCCAAAAATTTAAGCGCTAAGCTAGAAAGGGGATCCGCTCCTCCGCCGACGCCTTGTGATGCCACGTGGCAGCACCTAATGGTTACTGGTCAGCGGGCTAGTGGAGGAAACTAGAAAATTTTCCCAAATTATTTTAAAGGTTAAGTTAACTATTGCGGGCCCGCGTGGCCGTGAAAAATAACCAAAAAGGAAAAAGCGAGGCGGTCCATGGGGAAATTTTTCCAAAATTTCTCTTGAACTTAGGTGATTTTTGACAAAAGAAAGGCTTGCGGGTTAGCGAAGTGGTGGGGGAATTCATGCCTTTGGCATTTTTAACCAAAAATCCCTAAAGGAAAACTTGGGCCCACAGGTCCGCCAAGGAAATTTTTCCCAATTTTTTTTTACAGTTAGAATTATTTTTGACGCTAAATGAAGAAAAACTTCATAAGGCAATAACTTTTGTTTGGGATATCATTTTTCGGCAAATGAGGAATCTTTCGAAAGATCTTGACAACCTCTTGCACAGGACTCATTAATTTTTTCATTCTGATATTGTTTAAGGGATCAATTTCACGAAAACAATCTGGAGGTTTAAGAAAGGCAAGCTGGTAAATTTTAACTTATGAAATTTTAATCAATTGATCTTCTTCCTCTCTCAACATGTCAATTAGACATGGATAATTATTCTTAGATGGATTAGGATGGATTTGGAAGGTAAGTTTGTTTGATTGACTCCCAATTTTTTTAAAAAATTACAACTTTGACAAAGAAAAATGACAACAAATGATCTCGAGCCCAATTTTGCTAAATTTTCTAAGAAATTCCTTAAGTGTTTTTGTCCATTGAATTCATTTAGGGAATACTACTTGAATTTAATCATTTTATTTTTTATTTAATTGTTGGAGGTTTGAACTATGCATTTTTGGATAAAGTATTTGCTAGTTTGAAAATATAAAATAGAGATCAAAATTTAAAGGATCTATTTTCCATTTTAATCTTCCAAGTATTAGAATTCATTCCAATTATAATCTAATACATTTAGTTGACTCAAATCAAACTATTCATAACCAAAATGTAATTCTGATTTCCAATATTACACATTTCAAAAGACAGAGTTCTGTGTGTTCCTCAGATGCATTTCTTCCTTTCAAACAGAGATTTCAAATATATTTCAAACTCAGATTTTAAATAGTAGTAGTTCTAATTGTGGAAAAGAATGCAACTTTTATTTAAAAGACAATATTTCCTTCTTTTACAACTTCTCTTTTCTATTGATTTTCACAATACAATATACAAATTACATCTCCTTCACAAGACGAGAAAAAAGAGTATATCTCTCCTTTACATTTCAAAATTACAAATTTCATATTCATTACAACATATTTCCATTACAAAACATATACAAGTTCATCCACTTCAAGTGGGAAAGGTTGCAATAAGATTTCATTTCAACAAGGGACTGTCAGACCTTTTTTTTTTTGTTTTTTTCTCTTTGTTCCAAAACAACATGTAGATTTATCATTTTTCCAATTTTGATCACAAAAAGAGTAGGGGAAAGGTAACGCTCTCCACCCAAAAAATACATCCATTGAAAATGAGAATCCATCCTTCTTCATTGGCCCCTGAGCCCCAACCATAATGCAATAGAAGATGTGATTCAACTCATGGAAACAAAGTCTTCCATAACACACAAGAAGCATTATCACATTTAAAACATGGTCCAAAACAAAACCGTAGTTTACAACCACGTATAAAAGACAACAGAGACAACACTCAAAGCTTCCTCATGTAAGCCAAAGGAGCAAGAAACTATGGTGGATGTTGCTTATGCCTCCCAAGGGGAAATGGGTATAACCACCTCAAAACAATCGCCCGATATATATATATATATATATATATATATATATATATATATATATATATATATATATATATATATATATATATATATATATATATATATATATATATATATATCATTTCAAATCACCGACATGCCCTTATGTCTCCCCAAGTACCCCTTATTCCTCACATTTCCTTATGCCTCCCTATCTCTTTTGGCACCCCATAACGAGTAAAGATATGCAAGCTATTTCTTTGTAAGGTGGAACCTAGATCCCAACTCCCTCCACACTTATACCTCCCCAAAACACTTACGCCTCCCATAGAAATACCCCATAGTCTTCTCCTGCACCATCCCTAGGCCATCTACCCAAACAGCCCGCACACATGCCAAAATATTCACAACAATAACATTTACACAATTAGAAGAAGAGCATTTCAAGAGCCAAGCACTTACTTTTCAATAATGGAGTTTGTTCCAAGTTCCACCCAACAAGCTTTCCAATACAAAATATCCCAAGATTAACGAGACACAGTTCGGTAAAAGTCTGCAAACTTTCTCGAAAAGCAAGAGCTCCAAATAGCAAAGAATTCACCTCCAAAATGAAGTATGCAAAAGCAAAAGCAACCAAAAGAGTGTAACCCCAAACAATAAAATGAATTCCAATATATATAAGGGGGAAGAGAGGAGGATGAGGTGGATATTTGTAGGATGCCACATCACACCTCCTCAACTCCAACTCATAAGTCAACTTCAATCTCCAAGACACAATAAATAAGTAGGTGAATAGTATGACATTCTTACTTACACACTCAAATCAAGCCCATATCTCAAAGGACTGAAATTCATTTCAAGCAAGAAGCGCAATTAAAACATTCAGCTAGGCTTACAAAAATACATAATGAAAGATAGATTTAAACCCTCCAACCATAGGTAAGGTTGGTATGCAAATTTAAGAGGTATGAGACAAATTTTACTTGTCCCACAACCCTCCAAAATCAATCTCCAAGGACAATTTCGAATTCCAAAGAAGATGAAGTGTTTCAAACTCCAAATTTTACTTACATGTCTCTTACACATCACTTACACATTACTTACACATATCTTACAACATTTAATACAAGAGTCAACCAATCCAATAATTACTTTCTTATGACCCAATTTGATTAATTTATTTTAACAATATGATTACTCACATTATATACCACAATTTATTTAAGTAAAAGAGATAAACACATTACTTAATAAACACATACAAACATCAATAAAAAGGAACCAAATTAATAAATACACATAACCTTCCGTCACGTTTAAAATTGAACCCCCCCATGGGAATCCCTAACACAATCAGACACACAAACAAATACAAGTTGCCATGGTGACCTTGTTGAATTCATCTAGAATTCCAATGTGGTTGGTCTCCAATCCCCGATGTTTGTTTTGATATTTTAAACCTGCAAAATACAAATACCTCCTTCGGCCTCGTGGCCATATTAGAAAATCCAAATGAATATAAATATAATTTCAAGATCATCGACATATATGTGTATATGTAGATAGAATACAATGTGACAAGTCTTATATTGATACACCCATGGTGTTATACCTTTGTATGTTAAACGAATTTATATGACCCTTAAAAACATTGAAAACAATTAATAGTGACTCAAATTTGTATAACTTGGGTCTAGGGTCTATTAAGGCTTGTAGATGGAAAATCTAGACTCTTTAACTTGGATAAAGTGCTTCATACCTAAGTAATTGATGCCCTTTAAGATTTAGTTCTATTTTATGAAAAAATTGGAGATCTTTGTGTCTTTTAGAAATGTAATTTTTATACCTCTTCTCCTTATAATTGCAATTTAATGAAATGTGTGGATTAGAATTTCTTATTTAATTTATGTCCTAGATTTAATGTTGGATTAAGATCGACCCAAAGGAAAGAAAATAATCCATTAAAAGATATAAAATTATAAAATTAGTCATTAGTGAGAAGGAACGAAACTTTGTGAATCGAATCTAAACTATTATATGGTCTCGGGCCCTCCCACAATATACTATTTTAGATGGGAAAATTATGATGGTTGAGTAATATTCAAAATGAGATGCCTTAGACTAATATACTGCTATGAATGAAATTAATTGAATGTATGCATGAATGAGATAATCTAATATTAAATAAATTGACTTAAGAGAGAGAAAGATAAGTCATTTAAGCTTACTATATGTATATAATTTATATTGAAAATCCAAAGATAAACTTGTCATTGTCATTGCATACATTTATAAATTTATGTTTTTATGTTTACACAACTCTTGAAATTAACTGAATTGAGATTATTTTATATTAAATAAAGTGACTTGAAGAGAGGGAAGGATAAGTCGTTTATGCCTAAGATGTGTGCATAATTCATATCGAAATGGCAAAGACAAGCCTTGTCATTGCCAAATCATTAGTTTATGAATTTATGTATTTGATGGAATGGTTTACATCATTGACTTGAGGTTCCTCTTCCTCTTCCTCTTGTTCTATTTCAGAGTCCAATTGTAAGGAAGCCGACGAGGCGGAAGATGCGCGGCCTTGTTCGGTGGTCGTAGCAGACAGGCTCATTGGACTTTGAACACAAGCGCTGTTGGGGCTGTAATTACTGTTAAAAATTTGAGTAGGGGCAGGGCTCCTCGTCTTCCTCTCCTTCTGATCCATGTAATTGACAAAGCTCTTGACATGAGCGGAGATGGATGGGTTCTCTTGAATTGGGCTACGGCTATTGCGAGTATACTTGTAGAGGAGATGCCCTAAGAAAATCACCAGCGCTACAATTGATGCTGTTCCAGTCATAAGATACAGGCCCCAGAAGCTCTCCATGCTCAATCTATTCGACTGCACTTGTGCCCCGGCTTTTGTGCACGCCGTCATGTTAAACCATTTGCTCTGCATTCTCTGCATTTCCGGGCTCTCCGAAAGCTCCAACACAGACTCTGAAATCACTGATACCAGAGGAGACCCTTTTGGAAACACCTATCCAGAAAAATGAGGAAACAATTTAATTCATCCCGACAGTGATAAAATTTAAGCAGGAAATAGAATTCCTATACAAACTTACGAAACCGAAGCCCCCGGTTCTGTAGGTAGGGCCAACCATTGTATATCCACATTGGGTGGATAAAAAAACTCGAATATAAGGGAGCTCGTCAAATATAGCAGCCACTCCGCCATTGTTGGGTCCCTTTGACAGCGCTACTGAAAACTCTAATGGAGAACTATATGGCTTCACCTGGCTTTCATTGAAACCCAGCTGCTGTTGCAGGTAATCCCCTACGAATGACCCTAGCTGGTAACCCACTGGCGCTCTGCTCGCTAACAGAGACTGCACGTCAGTTATGGTTGGCTCCATTTGTTGTACAGTTAGCATCGAAGTGAGGCTCGCCGTGTAACTCGACGTCAATATTAGTACCACAAACAGCCAGATTATTAGAACTCCTCGGGCCATACTGCTCACAATCTTCTCCCCTGATGAACACAACCGATCAGGAATCATTTGTAAAGGAATTCGTTTTGATGTTTAACATAAAATTTGCAGTATAATATAATCGTTGTTACGTACGCTGGGAGAAATACAGTGTCGAAAATGAAAACCTGCGAACAAACAAGGGCTGGATTACTTATTTTTTTATAAATTTTAGTGTTTATATGGTGAAAAAATTAGAGTGAAATCTTCACCAGAGTAATGTAACGATCTGTTTCCCTGGCGTTCCTCTGAAGGTGTTGTTTTTCCTGTGTTCCAACACCCACACTACGATTCCAGTAAGCAGGAAAAATCCACCGGTTGCAATCCACATGCCTGGAGTGAAAGGCCGCAGAAACACCAACGCATTGCTGGAATCCGCTTTTTGTATCGGAACCACCATGACCAACCCTGACTCTGAATACGGCTGTGTGAAATCCACGTATTTGCTGCGGTTTGCGAGGATTGTAAAATCGCCCACCAATGCATCATAATCCTGCTAAAAGTAAATTAGAAGATTAGCCCAAGTTTACGAAGGTAGAAAAAGAAATCAAATAGATTTGGAAGAGGAACCTTTGTGTAGAGTTTTTGAATAAGTTCGTCGTAGGAAGGCGTGATATTGCCATTCCCGTAGGGGATAAATTTATACGGAAGCGCAAAGGGAAGAAATTTCTCAACAATCTCCTGAAATATGTCAATGGAAAAACCGCCAATGATCTCGGGTCTGTTGAGTTTGTCACGCGTTATATCCACGAACTGATTGAAGCCGAGTTTTTCAGGTACTCCGATTCTGAGCACCATGTTCCTGTTTACAGGCGTCGCCCACCCGCGGGGCACTGATTCGGATCCACCCGGCCATGTCACTGTTGCATTTTCGTCGATTGGTGGAGAAATACTACCATTTCCGTCCTTCCAGAAGCCAACCCTGCGGTAGCCACCGCCTGCTTGCCCTCCGACGACATTCAGAATTTCGTAAGGGGAATCCGCGAGCTCGCCTTCCCTCGCCCTCAACTGCCCACTTACTCCTACGTAATCCGTCTCAGAAAGCAGCTTCATTAACTGTGATCCCTGCCGGAAAATCTTAATGTCCATTACCTCCTTCCTGCTCAGCGGCGATGGCGAGAAGCTGAAACGGATGCCCTCGCTATGTAACTTGTAGACAGCGCGAGCGATTATAGAAACAGCGTCGTATGCATAAAAAGCGTATATATTGATTTTTGCAGGGTTGTCTTCCTCTTTCACAGGAAATTCAGCCATGAATTTGTTCCTCCACCTATTAACAAAATCAGCAGAGATGGGAATGAATGTTCTGGTTCCCAAGGTGCCCTTCATGGAGTCGATCGTCGAGGAGTTCAATACATCTAGAACGCTACTAAACCCATCTGTAATAATCCACACGTATTCTTCCCCCATCATTCCAATATCTTTAGCCACCGAGAACAGAGATATACCTGGCTCGGAAGTCATATGGACAACGAAAACACGCGGCTGCATCGTCATAAGCTTGTAAAGTTCCGCTCTTATGAAATCTCTCGTGGCATGAGTAGGAATGGGGCATCTGTAGGAAATCTGGGAGCCTACTTGTAGGAGGGCATCGCTTAAAGGCGAGAGCACGCCGGTGCCGTAATCGTTGTCGACATAGATAGCCACAACTTGCCTCCAGCCGTACTGCTGAACCACAGCTGCGATGGCCTTCATTTGAACGGCGTCGCTGTGCGGCAGGCGGATAAAATATGGGAAGCGGTAGAAAGACAACAAGGGATCTGTTGCAGAGAAGGATACCATGGGAACCTGCGCCGTATCACACAACTCCGCTACGAATCCCGCTTCTTGAGATGTCTGCGGACCTATTATCGCCACCACTCCGCTCTGCAACAGCTCCACGCCTGCACTAATCTTCTAGTTATATACATAACAAATCCTTTAATGGAAATATGAAATAGGTAAAAGGATTAGTTTATATACCGGCTGAAGCTGCACGGACTGGATCCCCTTGCGAATCCCGAAAGTGAAGCACCAGGCCCACCTGGCCAGTTCTGTTCAATTCTTCTGCCGCCATTTCAAAAGCGGGCTTGGCGACTTTACCGAACCAATCCAACTCAAGTATAATGCCTATGTTTACCGTTATATTTTCTAGTCCTAAAACGCAGGAGCAAAGCATGCAGAGGAACACGAAGATCCTGAACATTGACATTGAGAAGGCCATGAAGGAGCTCCGCCTCCCGCAATCACAAATATAAGTCTCTCCGATACCTTCGCAAATGGAATAGTAAATTAATTGGCTAGTTGGGTCTCTTTCCAATTAACGATAAGTTTGCGTTTGATAATGTCGGTACAATATTCAATTCGAAGTCAATACTCACTCACAACTATACCAGCGGCTAATCTTCACTCAATAGCCGCTTGGTCAATGCCGGTCAACGTATTATGACTGTTTATTTCACAATGGACGGCCTTGATGTGTTGACCAGAATCCACCACGTGCATATTGAGTGAAGGGTAGCTTCTTCCCACAACCACAAGGGGAATTGGAAGATTTCAAGTCATCCCACAAATTTCCTCACAAATAAATAAAGCATACACATCGCAAAATGTATCATCCCATCTCATATGGTCAACCGTAAAATTTTCAAAGCATGATTTAACGACCCAAAGTGTCGTAGGCGCAAAAGAGAGAATCAATGAAAAATGGTTGACGTTCTTGAATGGTGACCAAATTTGAAGGACACCCCATATTTTAATTTGATGGGCTAGGTCAAGCTTTACCATTACCCTTTGTAAATGAAATGAGATTAAACAATACATTACTAGTCAATAGAAAAAATGAAAATGTTAATTTCTTTTATTAATTTATATACATTATCATGAGTTATCATGTTCAAAAACAGCGATAAATATGAAAAAGTCAAATTTATTAAATATAGAACATCTAATAATAATTTTGAAAGTTATTCAAACTAAATAATCAAGATTCACAAAAACAATTACACAAGTTATAAGTTTGACAAATCCTTGTAACAAATTTATAAGTTGGTCGTAGAAAAACACAAAATTTTAGCATGAGACATGAACCTTAGGCTCACCAACTTAGGTAATCGTAGTGCCACATCTTTCAAATCATTTCATTCCCAGTAAAGTTGTCTTAACCGATAGAAAACATGGGTATGGAGGAGACACTGAGGAATCTCCAATTTAAAGATTATTGTTCTCAAACTAGATTGTACCTTCCTAAGGCAACAAATAGAACATTTGTGTAGAATTCGGGCATGCCTCTCATATATTTGTTAAAACCTATAATTCAAGAAGTACAAGGTTATTGATAAGATTTTTTTAATAAATACAATAGAATGCTATACATTGAATTAATAATGCCTTGTTAATAAATATATCAAGTAATATATTTACAACACCTTGAAATATTGTAGAGACAAGAAGCAATAGCAATTTACAATCGAGAAATAAAAATAATACAATTGTAGTGCTAATGTGTAAAATAGACATGTATTTAAACAAATTATACATTATGTAGGAAGTTGTTCCAAAATTCAAAAATATTTTATCAAACAATGTCTTGGCCAACACATTTACATTGATAATATTTTGAGCAACAAAACTCACTAGGACTTGACTTCACTTGTTTCTTGTACAAATTCTCACTCATGCATAAGGTTGTGGATTTGGTAATCAAACATTTATGAAACAAGTAATATTTAAATGACCACTTTACAAAATAAATAAGGTCATTGAGAATAATCCACCAAACTCAAAACATGATTTACAAGCTAGCAAAAGATAAAAAGAGATTATTGCTATTTTGAAAACAGAAAGTGTAAGGTAATTAGTTATTTTCTAGTGATTTATCCTTTTTCCTAGTGATTTTCTGCATGATTTGTGTTAAGTGAATGAAGATTTTTTAAAATAGAAAATAGAAAGCTAGCAAGCATGAATTTTGTTGCTCTAATTATTATTTAATAATTTATTTATTAAAATAAAGTTTAAAAATTATAAAATTTAACTTAGTATAAAATTTACATGTGCAGATGATTTTTTAGTTGCCCTTCTAATGTAAATTTATAATATTTTAATACCTTTTAGTATTGAAGTGTAATATTAAATATAAATTTTTTGAAGTGTAAATTTTTAATCGCCCTTCTATGACAAGCTGAAATACATTTCAAGGGCATTGAGAACTTCAAATTTGATCCATGGTTCTCATTACGCATTATTGGTTTATTTTTTTATTTAATCGGTGTGTGTTTTTAATATTTCTTCCATTCCAATCTTACCATGTATTTAAATTAGGCATCATTGGTTCAATAATGCACTTAACACTTAAGTGTTATACTTTATTTGTGGTCGAAATTTTCGATCAAAGAATGATAGCACCTTCTTTCTGAGATTCAAGCCCCACACTTAGTGTTTTTGATGTGTCACCTTAACCATCCAGTGAATGTGCATACATGTAATATAATCAACATTGGTTTTATTATATCGAATGCATGTTTATAGTCATATTATATGAACCGCACTCACCCCGCTCTAACATCCATACGTCAATGACACAATATTATTTTCATTTCATGTTTGTTTCACCAGTAACAACTGACCAAACCACTAGAAATGGCTAAATCCATGTTATGCAAAGAGTCCATTTCCGCAGTGTGGTTGTCCTCCACTATGAAAACTCAACAACCCCGCTTGCAGGGCATTACCACCTTGACCAAACAAATCTCATTGTGATTTCTCCATGGTAGCAGACCCATTGACGTATTTCCTTAATTGACTGAACAAGTTACAGGAACTGATTTGGCAAGACCCCTCTAACGATGATTTATGATATTATTTTTGCTTAAGTGAATACTAGTTACTCAATACTTATTTGATCATATTCACCCCCAAAGACTCTCCATATTTTCTCCTCCATATGGAAAATATTTTAAGAAGACCTAGATATATGTCAAAATATCTTCCCAAATTTGTGACCTCTCCAATAAATAGAGAAATAATTACTCAAGTTTAAATTGGAGGGGCTAAATTAACAATGATTATTTGTGTATCATGGTCCCCCATAAATACTCAATCTTAAAACTAAAAAAAGGAGACTATAAAATGCTACAAGAAGCAAGAATTGAAGTTGGTTTCAAACTTGGAACCTATTAGATTTATGGAATTATTTATTTTATCCCATTTAAGTACAAATTGTACTCACGTGAATGCAAGTGACATAAAGATGATATAGTGGACCATAGATAGAAAATGTTATTTAGGTTGGAATAATATTATCCATGGAACAAGTGCAAGACATGTAGGGTTTTAAATCCCACCTTTTATTTCCACATTTCCATTCATGTCTCTTCCTTTTCTATAAAATTAAACATCGTCCAATAAAAAACCTTAATTCCATAAAAATCAAAACTCTATTGGTGGATAAAATCTTCTTGTCACTCATATGTTCATCTGCTAGAGGGGCTCAATTACCAAGGATTGTTCCTACATCCCCTACTTTCCTCCAATTACTTTAGCTTAAAATTGAAAAACATGCCTACAATGTGCCACAAGAAGCAAAGAGTTTGGTTGGGTTTTGAACTTGAAACCTATTAAATTTTCACCATTTTTCATTTCCAAGTTTTCATCCATGGTCTTCATCTTATCTAACAAACTAAATGCCACCAAGATGAAAGCCTTAACATCGTACAAGGATAAATCTAGAAAAATAGATGGCGATTGATAGAAATGGTGGGTGGTTGTAGGAAACACAAGTTTCACATATATTCCCCGAAACATTTTCCCCTCCCTTCAACTAATCTTCTCTTCCACCTCATTTTCTATTGTTTCCACCCCTCCACCTTCACTTCTTCGATGCATCCCCTTCGACATTTCCATCACACATTTCACATCCAATGCTAGTTTAAAGTGTATGAAGTCAATAACTATCTAAATGTTGTTGACATTTTTACATGGAAACATTTGGGCGGCTTCTATGCGTGTTGTTTAAGGCTCCCAAAATCATTTGCAAATTCATATGGGATATCTAGAGTATTTGAACACTCTTAGAAGGAATGTTGTTGGTCCATTTTGGTTAAAGTTTTATCGTCCCTTATTCATATGCTCTCTTTTTTTCTCTATGCATTGTCGGAGGTTTGCTTTAATGAAAATTCAATTTTCCAATAAATACACAAGAATTATATATCGCTTATCATTTAACATGTATTCGCCATCAATTTAGTACTTTGACATTTTAAATATTTGACACTAAAAAGAGAATCCATAAACATATTGTTGAATTTTTAATTGAAGCATTGACAATGTTATAATATTTTCGTTGACATTTGATTCAATTTAAGTGTAATTATACAACATAAAAATTCCCTATCTGTGCTCTATTAACGGCAGGAGAAACAATGACATATAGTCTTCTCCTTATTTTGACTCCTAAGAGAAAGGGAACTATGTAGTATAATACGCTACATATGAGAATGTCTCAATCTATTGAAACCGCTTAAAATAACACAATTGAATGCTAAGAATTACAGATTAAAATCAGTCGATGTGAACCACTAAAATCATATATACGTTTCTTTCTTAATCATGTAATCGCCCAACAAACTAAAACATTTTCAGAAAAACTTAAGCCTTTCCTGATCCTTTCAAACGTCAAGCAATTTTAATGGCATTATTTAGATTTAAAGCAGTACTGCCATGAAATCAAGGAAACTTTTAGTGGAAAAACTTTATTAATTCATGAATGTTTTGGATTTCATGGAAATTTATAGGGGTTGGAAGCTTACTATTTCACCTAAATTTTCTACGTACAAGTTAATTTTAAGGGTCAATTAGTCTAGTGTTTATACCAATCACTAACTTTTTAAATTCAAATCGCCATTAGTCCAAAATAATCAATGTTGGTTTTATTATGTTGAAGGTATGCTTACAATCAAACTATATGAACTGCACCTACCCTACTCTTACATTTGTAGGTCAATGACATAATATTATTTTAATTTCATGTTTGTTTCACCTTGTAATGATGACCAAACCACTAACAATGACTAATTCCACATTTTGTAAAGAGTCCATTTCTGCAGACATGGTAGTCCTCCACTACGGAAACTCAACGACCCCCGCCAACAGGGCATTTCTAGCTTGACCAAACAAATCTCATTGTGATTTCTCCTGGTAACGGCAATTGACGTATTTCCATAACTAAAGAAAAAATTACAGGGTTGATTGGGTGACACCCCTCTAAAGGATGATCTATGATATTATTTTTATTAAGTTACATGTTACTTAATACTTTTGTCACCATATTCGCCCCAAAGACTCTCCATATTTTGTTCTCCATATGGATTTTTTTTTAAAAGACCTAGATATATGTCAAAATATCTTACCAAATTTGTGACCTCTCAAAAAAATATTAATTACACAAGTTTAAATTGGAGCAATAAATTAACAATGACAATTTGTGTATCATGTTCTCCCATAAATACTTAAGCTTAAAACTGAAAAGGGGGACTACAAAATGCTATAAGAAACATGCATTGTAGTTTTTTGAAACTTGGAACCTATTAGATTTTTGGACTTCTTTATTTTACCCCATTTAAGTAAAACTTGCACTTATGTGAATGTGAGAGACATAAAGATGATACATTAGACCATATGTAATGCCCACAAAAATTAGCATACTAAACTCACGTCAATTCCCAATAATTATTTAGTAAAAATTACATGAACTTTTTTTGTTTAAAAACTTATAAACATTAGTTGTGAACCATTAAGTTCTCGTGAATAAATTCTACGCCTTCAAGATAATCAAAATAAAATTAATAATTAAATATTACTAATTTATTTCCCAAAATGCATTATGGTTTACAAACCTTCTATTAATTTCCTCTTACTTTGTTTAAATACTTTCCAAAACAATCCCATTGTTTAATCCACTTATATTTAATAAAAGACATTTCCTAAACTGACCTTAGTAAATTTTCCTAAATACTTAATAACCATGCCCCAATTATTTATTAACCTATACTCTTACTTTTAATTATTTAAAACTCCCTTTACCTAAAAGACCCATGCACAATAACTTAATTATTCAACCCATAACTAAATATTCCTCATCCTATGTCCTAATGGGAGCAAGAAGGAAGAAACTATGGAGGAATTTACAAAATCAAGCTTAGTTTCGTCTAGGTTGTAGATTTATCGTTGTAATTTCTTTCATTTTAAGATTCGAGAGGGGGTTTCCTTTCCAAATCTGGTATTGTTACAAAATTGTTTTTAATTTGAGTTCCTTATTTAGGCCAAAACCTACCTCCATCTATATGTATAAGATTGTGTACTTTTAATTTACCATTTGAATATTTATTTTCTTTGAAAAATGAAATTTAACCATCATTTACTTCTGGAGGTTTCCTATGTAATTTATACAAGCTTAAATTTTAGTTGGACCAAGTTAAAATTTGTACAAGTGCAAATATGCATTTTTATTTATTAGTGATAGAACCACTACCCAAAGTAGGTCGAAGTCTTGGGATCACCACCCTATTGTTGATGAAAATTCACAACACCCTCGAATGGCCTCAAATCTGAGTGGGGCATTTGGTGTGACTCATAACATGGGACCATCTCTCAAGCTATGGGACTTGCAGACTTGAGATGGCCCTCCGAAGAAAGTCAGCTTCTTCTTCCTGATCCTAATGCTAAACTACTCCTAATGCAGAAATGACATCTAACTACACCTATCCTAACAATGCCAAGGAGACAGGGAGAGAGAAAGTGCATAAAGAGGGAAATCCTACACTAATGAGGTGATAGCACCAAGAAAAGGGGAGTGTTGGTCACAATCTCAGCTGCCTGAAATGGAGAGAGTTGAGTAATGGAGAGGGTGGATAAGATGCACCATAGACCAGAGATGAAGTTCACATGGAACACCACTTCAACCCATTAAACATGGCTCCCAAAACCCGCATAGACATCAAGTATGCCAAGTATACCTTGTAATGATGAGAGGCAAGAAGAGACAATAAAATAAGGATGGAAAAATGCATCACAAAACATATTTTATGTAACGCCTACTAAAACAACCCACTTGAGACCCAAGAACAACCTAGGATTAATTAAGAAAATTATGGAATAATTTTTTTATTACAAGAATCTACATCAGGGTTACTAGACAACATTTTTCACTAACAAGTTCCGAACAATTCAAATCCACTAGGACATACTTTTCTTTTATTAACAATTATTAGAGGTCATAAGGTCCAAAATTTAAGGTTAGAAGATTCAATTAGGTTCAGAGGGTAATTACTCACCATACCCACTCTCTAACAGCTTAAAGGTTCAACTTGATGTTTTATCAAACTTGATGCCTTCAATTTTTCCCTAAATTATTCTCAATGGATAGGAAATTTTTTCATCTTTCCATTGATATAAAGAAGTCCTCCTAAATCCTCATATTTTTCGAGTTATGGACCAGCGGGCCTTGGGGTGAAAAATTTCCCAAGAGCGGGCCTGCTGGCCTAGGGGTGAAAATTTTCCCCAGGGCGGGTCGACGGTCGTGGGGAGACTTTGGAAATTTTCCCACGTGTTGCAAAAGCCAACTTTGTGCCCGCTCGCCACAAGTCCGCAAGGGAAACATGGCACCTCCAAAGCCAACGCAGGAAGGTAGGGTGACAGGGAGAAAAATAATTTAACACACTGAAGGGCCAAAAGGGTAGCATTCACCCACGCCTCCACCGGCACCTCGCAATGCCATGTGGCGCCTTCCCCGATTGGTTGCGATCTGGCGGGTGGTGGGGAATACTTAGAAAATTTTCCCAAAGTTTTTCCGAAACGTAAAGAGGCAAAAAGGGACCCGCTCCTCTGCCGATGCCTCGTGATGCCACATGGCATCACCTGATTGGTGCAGCGTGGCGGGGTGGTGGGGAAAATTTGAAAAAAATTCCCAAAAATTTCTCGGGAGTGCTATGCTTAAAAATGGGTCTGCCCCTCCGTTGACACCTCGTGGTGCCATGTGGTAGCCTTTGATTAGCTACGAGGTAGCATGAAAAATTAGGAAAATTTTCCCAAAAATTTCTGAAGTTATAAGGAAAAACTCCGCCCGCGGCCCGTCAAGGAATTTTTCCCAATTTTGTTTTGACACCAAGTGAAGGAAAAACTTCAGAAGGCCATAACTTTTGATAGAGGGCTCGAGTTTTGGAAAACAAGGACTTTCTCGGAAAGATATCGATGTCCTATTTTCACAGGATCATTAATTTTTGATTTTTATAAAGTTTAAGGGGTCAATTTTGTGAAAACGTTTTGTAGGATTTTACAGGTGTAAGATGGTAAATTTTAATTTGTTAAATTTGTTCTTGTCCCTCTCTCAACATGTCAAATAGACATGGAAAAATTGTTCTTAGGTGTATTTGAGAGAGATTTCAAGATTCAATTTGTCTGATTGATTTGCAATTTGAACATTTACATTTCTTGACAACACGACTGCAAAATGGTTTGAGCCCGATTTTGCTAAGTTTTATAAGAATTTCCTTAAGTGTTTTTAGCTTGGTTTGGGATCATTTTAGCCTCCTTAAGTCCAATTGATTTATTTCATTTTCCTCTTATTTATTTGCAGGGTTATTTGAACATTTGATAAAGGAGTTTTACAAAGTATACAATGAATTGAAAGAGGTGTATACATTTACAGAACAGTAAATTAACTATCTCCTTTGCCATGAAATAAAACATTAAATTCATTCCATGCTGGTCATAAATAGTTTTCTTTCTTTCAATCAAATATTAAAACAAGAATGCAGTTTCTATTCTTTCCAAAATCATATATTATAAACAAGGCAGAATAATACATTTTCTCCTCACGTGTTTCACTTTTCCACTTTCCAAGTAGGGATTTCATAGTGCATGTTAAACACAAATTTCCAATGGAAATAATATCATATGAAAATACAAAACCACTTCCATTAATTCAAATGAAACTCTTACAACTTCCTTTCCATTTGATTTCAAATACAACATACACATTACGTATCATTCTTTCACATTCTTTCCAAAACAGAATACAAAGTATAACTCTTTTACAGTTCAAATTTCAACTTTCATTGTCAATACCAAGTATCTTTCCATTACAAACATATACAAGTTCATCCACTTCAAGTGGGAAAGGTTACAATAAGATTTCATTTCACAAGGGACTGTCAAACTGTCCTTTTTCCTTGCTCCAGAACAACAACGTGCAAATTTCTCATTCTTCCAATTTGATCACAACAAGAGTAGGGAAAGGAAACACTCTCCACCAAACCAAGACATCCAATGAAGAGGAGAAGCCATCCTTCTTCATTGGCCCCCGAGCCCCAACCACAATGCAATAAAAGATGTGATCCAACTCATGGCAACAACAGGCTTCCACAAACACACAAGCAACACTTTCTCAATAAAAACACAGTCCAAAACAGAATGTAGTTTACAACTACATTAAAACATGACAAACATTATTGAGGCTTCATCAAGCAAGCCAAAGGAGCAAGAAACTATGGGGGATGCTGCTTATGCCTCCCAAAGGGAAATGGGTATCACCACCTGAGAAAAACCACCAAAATAAATATATATATCATTTCAAATCCATGACATGCCCTTATGCCTCCCCAAGTACCCCTTATTCCTCGCAGTTCCTTATGCCTCCCCAACATCTTATGGCACCCCATAATGAGTAAATAAATGCAAGCTATTTCTTTGTAAGGTGGAACGCAAATCCCAACTCCCTCCACCCTTAGTACCTCCCTAAAACGCACTTGTGCCTCCCACAAAATAACCCCATAGTCTTCTCCTACACCATTCCTAGGCCATCTACCCAACAACCCACAAACATGCCAAAACATTCACACAATAACATTTTCATAAACAAAAGGGAAGCATTTCAAGAGCCAAGCTGTTACCTCTCCATGATGGAGTTGTTCCACGTTCTAAAACAACAAGCTTTATCCCAATGAAAGCAATCCAAAATAGCCAAGCACAAGCATGCACCAATCTTCCAAAAAAATCTTCAAAGCAAGAGCTCCCAAAACAACAAAAGAATTCACCCAAGAATGAAGTCTCTAAAGTGAAGCAACCCCAAAACAAGGCAAGAAATTCAAATTTTATAGAAGAGGGAAGGGAAGAGGATGAGGCAGATCCACGTAGGATGCCATATCACACATCTTCAACCCCAACCCCAAAATTCAACATCATTCTCCAAAGCATAATAAATAGGTGGGTGAATAATATGATAGTTTACTTACACACTCAAATCCAACCCACACCCCAAAGGACTGAAATTAAATTATGTAAGAAAAGTGCAATTAAAACCTACAATTTGCCTTCTCAAAAGCATTATAAAATTCTAATTTCAACTCTCCAACCGTAGGTATGGTTGGTAATTAAATTTAAGGGGTATGGGACAAGTTTAACTTGTCCCACAAGCCTCAAAACATCCTCCAAGGACAAATTCAAATTTTCAAGAGGGTGGAGTGTTTCACACTCAAAAGTTAACTTACACATCACTTACACATCTCTTACAACACTTTAATTCAAGGCCAACAACTCTATTAATTACTTTCTTATGACATATTTTAATTAATTAACTTAACAACATGATTACTCACAATATTTACACACCATTTAATAATTAATGAAAGGGGTAAAAGCACCACAAAATAAACACATGCAAACATAAACAAAAGGGACCAAAATAAAAGAAATACATAAAACCCCTTGGTCACAATTAAAGGTGATCCCCCATGGGAATCCCTAACACACACAAACACGCACAAACAAATATTAGTTGCCATGGTGACTTTATTGAATTCATCTAGAATTCCAATGTGGTTAGTCTCCAATCCCCGATGTTTGTTGTGACATTTTAACCTACAAAAAAAAATACCTCCTTCAGCCTCGTGGACATATCATAACATCCAAAATAATACAAATATAATTACCAAAATCATCTAGATATATGAATCACAACAACATCAAAGCAATCTAGCAATATCATTTACAATTTTACTCAATAATTATATCATCATCCAATAATTTCCATTTCTAGGTCTACTCATAATATCCAAATATCACAAGTCTACACAACATCCATAATATAACCATGTCAAATAGTATACCATCATCAATATCCAAAATGCCTCTAATAATCATCATGCATCATAACTGAATCAAGCCAACAATAATCCATGATCTACATCTATCATCATACTATAATAAGGTCCATAATCATGTCTATAATATAATCAAGTAGTATCATGATTAGTATCAAAAGGTGTTAAAGGGAAGTGGGAACTACATTTTATTACTCCATGAGTTCACATAGTACATCATCAGTGGGCAAGAGGCAAGAAAATTCCATTACAGAGCCAAGAGAGGAGGCTTAGAATCCACATTATACCCTAAGGAAGAAAGAGAGAGGGGGGGAGAGAAAAGATGACCAACCTTTTGAAATATTCCCCTCCTTTATAATATATAGAAGAATGAGAGAAGGAGAGAGGGAAGAATTTGAATTCTACTTCAACCACCCCTGGAATGCATTAAATCCACCTACTCCAACAACCCCAAAAACATTAAAATTTTCCTATAACAATGATGAGATTCACTGCAAGACCCATGCCTCCATGTGTTGTTCCTTGCTAGGAAAGAAAGGAGTCCATTCTTCATCATGGTGGTAGGTGAGAGACTTGACAGCCTTGAAAATGGCGGACCAGATCATTAATGGTGGTAGGTGAGTAACAGTGCCGAGAGATTTCAAAAACCTCGGAAGCCCTCCCACTAAAATTTGAGTTCTCGGTCAAAAGTTATGGCTACTCGAAGGTGCTTTGGTTTGGGGTCTATTTGCATAAGGTCCACATGGCATCCCCGCGTCTTAAGATTTCACCCCCTCCTTTTAATCTTGATTTTTACCAAAGAGACATGTGGCATCGTCTGCATGGGCCTTCTCTATTTTCTTTGTATTCGCCTAATCCCTTCATATTGGCAGAGACACTATGTCGACCCCTGAACACGTGGAGAATTAGCGCATGTTTAGGACCCCGCCTCCATATTTTCCTTTGAAGTTTCTCGAGACAAGGTAGGTGGAGGCCTCCGTAGCGTTTTGGAATTTACAATGGTCGGCTCTGCCCCCTTTTGATTTTGACCACATGGAGATCCTGCGCTCACTTGGGAACCCACTCTTGATTCTTCCTTTGAAGTGACTCCGAGATGACATGTGGAGGCTTCACTGCTCATCCGCATTTAGCCGATTTAATGGCTAGCTCTGTCCCCCTTTTGACTCAGCCACGTAGCGAGCCTCGCGCTTGTTTGGGGACCACCTCCAGATTTTAACCTTGAAGATGCATCGTGCTAACGCATGGAGGCTTCCTTCAGCTTGTCCCAAGCTTGGAATTTTCAATGGCTAGTGTCCCCTTTTCGGACCTTGGACACGTGGAGGGCTGGCACTAGTTTGGGATCTCTTTTGGGTAGTTCCTTTTGAATTTATGTCGATGAGGTGCATGGCACCTTCCGCGACTTTGCTCTATACTTAGCTGATTCAGGGCCTTGAGTGAACACTCGCCTCATCAGTTTCGATCACATGGAGGCTTCTGCTGACCCTCCCGGAAACTTTGAGCCCTTTCTTCAATCTTCTTCTTCGAGCTCTAATCTCCTTTAACATTGTTTGGACCCATATCCCAACATTTCTCCTCCATTATAGAGCCGCATGCCCCTCGTATTTGGGATCGATTGCAAGCTTGCAGGATCTGAACCGACCCTTCTTATTTTATTCTATGCGGTCGTGTTTGATCAATTTTGTCGGGGGGAAAAATTGGGATAACACCTACCTAGTCGACGATTCACAAACCGCTGTCTTTTCTACGCGGTGGTTCTTATAACGTTGCCTTGCACGAGTGGTGGTTATGAGACCGCCGCTCTACACAGGCGTGATTATGTTCCTTAGAAATAGAACCTTCATTTCCGATATTTTTCAAAAAAAAATTCACTAGAGTGATTTAAAGTCATTTTGAACTTAATTTTATGTGCCTAAAGTTTCCAGTTGTAAGATTTAATTCATCTATTCATTCCATAGTAAAATTACTCAATTTAAGCATTTCCTATTTCAATAGTAACAACAACTACAAGATCATTTTCATTTCTTTCAACAAATTTTCTTTCAAATCCAAAAGTAGAAAAGAAACTAAATCTACTTCTAATGTTGTTGTTTTTTCTTACTACCAAATGCATTATTTCAACAAAATAATTTACTTAACATTTATAGCATCTTTCCATTTCCATTACAACTTATTTGTTCAAAACTAATAACAACTTTGTTCCACATTCAAGGTTTCCAAGCATACACTATTAGTATTCTACAATTTCTATATTCTTTCTTTTCTTTTCACAATACTATAACTTCAACAATGATAATGAACTTTCTTTTCCTTGAGCATAGCTCATTTCTTTTAATGCCAAGAACTTATTTTCTCACAATACAAACTATAACTAAAATTTTAAACATGATTACCATTTTGGTTCATTCCTTTACATACTACCATTTGAGGAGAAATAAAATTATACAATTCCTCAATGAGCTTCCTTCAAATAATAATACAACTTACAATGCAACATTTCCTTTTAAAAAAATAAAATATTACAAGTCTTCCAACTTAAGTAGGAATAACAAGAAGGTTTTCACAAGAAAATATTTCTTTTGGACACAAGAAAATATTTCTTTTAGACACAAAAAAATTCTCCAAGTTTCATATCACCAACAAGAGCTCCACCCGATCAACAACAAAAATGGGGGAGAGGAAACACTCTCCACCCAACCAATAATCCAATGACGAGAAGAAGGTATCCTCCTCATTGGCCCCCGAGCCCCAACCACAATGCAATGAAAGATGGATCCAACTCATGGCAGCAAAAGAAGATTCCACATCACAATACAAGGATTTCACAACCATACCAAAACACAATCAACTCAAACTACAATCACAAGAAGGAACTAACAAAATATACAAGGCTTCAAAATGTAAAGCCAAAGGAGAAAGGATCTATGGGGAGGTCACTTATGCCTCCCAATGGGAAATAGGTGCCAACCTTAAAACCCTCCAATATACATCTCAAAACTCTACATAACTCTTATTCCTCCTCAAGACTCCGCTTATGCCTCCCACATTCTCTTATGCATCCTTACAATATCTTATGTCTCCCTCATAAAAACCAAGTAAGAAATGCAAGAATTTTCTTTTCCAAGGTGGGGCACCCAACCCAACTCCCTCCAAAACATGAAATAAACTCTTATGCCTCCCTACATGTAAGATCCCCATAGTCCCCTCCTACACCACACTTAGGAAATCTACCCAAGCACCCAACAAGCATACCAAAACACTCAAAAACATACACATATACACAATATAAAAGAAAACATTTAACAAGAGTGTAGCTCCTACCTTTCCATGGTAGAGCTTGATCTAAGAGTCACACACAAAGCTCCTTCAAGCCCACTCCAACACCAACAAGCTCCAAAGAAATCCACAAGCACTCCAAAATTCTCCAACTCCAAAATACAAGAGCCCAAATCAAATGAAGTAACCCCAAACCAAAAAAATAACAAGAATAAATAGAAAAGGGAGAGAAGAGGGTGAGGTGGCTCCATGTAGGATGCCACATCACACATCCTCAACTCCACCTCACAAGTCAAACCTCAACCCCAATGCATAATAAATTGGTGGGTGAGAGGAATGACAAACCTCTTACACACACAATCCAAGCCCACACCCCCATGGAAAAACTTTAAAATCTCGGGAAAGAAAAGTGCAATAAATGCCACTTTTTGTCTTAAAAATACATAATGGGGTTTATTTTTGACCCCGGATCCATAGGTAGGGTTTGTATATAAATTTAAGATGTGTGGGATAAGTTTAACTTGTCCCACAAGCCTCCAAAATTGGCCCTTAAGGCCAAATCCTAATTTCCATGAAGAGGTAGATTTTACAACACTCAAGATCACAAAAACTCAATTTACAACACATAACCCAAAGAGCCATCCCATCCATAATTAGTTTAACAACAAGATTAATATACTAATCTAGAAACAAATTAAAGAATTAACAAAAGGAGAATACATCACTATAAAATCACATACTAAAATTAAATAAAAGAATAACACACAAACCCGTTGGCCATAATTGGAGGTAATCGCCCCATGGGGAACCCCTAACAACAATTCAAACATACAAAAAAAATACATGTTTCCATGGTTACCATAGTTGAATTCATCTAGCATTCCTATGTGGTTGGTCTCCAATCCCCATTGTTTGTTGGGATTACAAAGGATCGTAATCACAAATGATCTTCCATGAAATCCCATGTAATCTGAAAATCACATCAAGATATACCCGCGCCATTGCACTAGCTGTGTAGGTGGTCTTTACCATAGAAAAATGAGCCTCTTTTATCAATTTATTCACCATGACCATGATGGTGTCGTGCTTTGGTATCTCAACTTCGGTAACCCAACTATAACATCCATGGAAATGGTGTCCCATTTCCACTCTAGTATAGTGTGAGGTAAGAGAAGGCCACTCGATGTTGATGCTCACCTTCACCTTTTCGACACTCTAAATAGCATGACACAAAATTAGCCACATCTCTCCAAATTCCCTCCAAAGGTATAGGCTGTCTCAAAGTGGCGTGCATCTTCTTCACCCCCGTGGATGGGCTGAATAAGGTACATGATGAGCCTCTATCAAAATGTCCTCTCTCACGCCTCCATTTATAGGAACATATATATGACCTCTGTTCTCGAGAATGCCATCTACTCCAATGAAAATCCATCAAACTTCCCCTCAAGGGGTCTTTGAGACTCAATCTCTGTCTCCGGCTGCAAGGTAGAAGATTTTGTGAGGAAGCTACTGCAAAATCCTACTCCATAAATATGTACCCAATGAAGTAGCCATAGCCACATGTCTTTGTCTACTCACGGCATTTGTAACCATGTTATACTTCTATTTCACATGCTACATCTCCATTTCATACTCAAAAATAAACTCCATCCAACGCCACTAATGAGAGTTGAGATTGGGCTATAGGAAGAGGTGATGAAGACTCAAGTGATCATTCCAGAGTGTAAACCTCCAGCCAAGAAGGAAGTGTCTCCACTGTACTACAAGGCGTGCACAAACAAGCTACAAGATCAATATTATGAGTCGATAATTGAGCTCATAATCTTTGATTTTACGAGACTCAAACGTAACTACTCATTCCTCTTGCATCAAAACACGTCCAAGTCCTACCAAAGAAGCATCTGTGTAAACAAAGGAATCACCCTAAGGGTCTCACACTAGAAGAATAGGTGTTGTCGTGAGGAATTTCTTTAGTGTCCTAAAGGCCTACTCACATCTATCTTGACCATAGGAACTTCTTCCCTTTCCACTGAAGGGAAGTGATGGGGTGTGCAACCTGAGAAAATTCCTATACAAATATCCTATAATATCCTTGCCAAGCCCATGAAGTTACAAGCACCTCGATCACACTAGTGGGTGTTGGCCAATCCATAATAGCTCGAATATTGGAAGGATCAACTAGTGATACCTTCCCCAAAATGATGTGGCCCAAATATTGCACCCGTGTCCAAAGAATGGAAACTTCTCCGTGCACTCGTAAAGATGTTGCTCACGAAGGAACTAAAGAACCCGGCGAAGGTGCTCCTCATGCTTCTCATGCGTACGTGAGTATATTATAATTTTGTCGATTAAAATTACCACGAAGTGATCTAAGAAATTCTCGAACACCCATTCATCAAGCTCATGAACACTTTGGGGTGTTCATCAAACCAAAAGGCACTACCGTGAACTCGTAGGGGCCATATCTCATACTGAAAGGTGGTCTTATGAATATATACCTTCGTGATCCTCGATTGATGATATCCCACTTAAGATCTATCTTGAGAAAATTCTCGCTCCTTCATGTGATCAAATAAATCATCAATGCGTGGAAGGTGGTAATGATTCTTGAACGTTACTTTTTTAGCTGGTGATAATCAATACACAACCACGAGATCAGTCCTTCTTTGCAAAAATCACCGGTGTACTCCAAGGGGACACACTATGATAGATTAGGCCTTTCTCAAGAAAACCCTAAAGCTAACTGACTAAAGCTCATAGAGCTCTGGGGTAGGTAGTCATCGATAAGGTGCTCGTGAGATAGGCTCACCTCCCGGAACCAAATTTATGTGAAAATCTATCTCACGTTGAGGCGACATCCCCGATAGCTCCCTTGGAAAGAAAATAATGCACACACGGCTTAATATGCATAAAGAGAGATGGTGCAAATAGAAATGAGCCTCATAACTCATGCTATCACTTACTCAACTCCTAGATCATTTGTACAAGATCTAGTCTTATGTTAATAATCCACTGCTCTATGTGCATACAACCGATCGATACCCAAGGGAACGATTCAAAGATCCGAGGTAGTGTTGAAGGGTTCCAAATCAACTACACACTCCTTAACTAAGGATTCTATAGAAACTTTGGCTCCAAAATCCATCTTAATGTCCCAACTAAGACTATACCTAATCGCCACCACTTTGTAATGCTCTACTAAGGATGGTGTAATAAAAGAATATAATGAACTAGAATAAAAAAAAATGGAGGTAGGAATACCACCAATGCTACTTGTCATCTCTATCATGGTAATTTGGTGCTCATCTGGCAGTTCTCAAGCTGCTTGCATAGATCCAATGGCTATGTCCCATGTCACCAACAAGTAGGCTCAAAATCGCATCTTACCCTTGTTATTAGGGTTATGTGGGAACTCTCTCCAATGATGTCCAACAACTCCACACCATGACAGCTTCTTGGTCCTCTCTAGTAAGATGCAACTCCATCTGGTACTCTAGAGGTCTGCCGTGTGGATCCTAACGATCCGGATATGGGTGTTGAGGTTTCTACTAACAATCTCAAGCCGACCGAGCTCTCGATGCACCATATGTACTAATGGGACCCTTAGGTGGAGACCCCATACTTTGTCCCCTCTAAGTGTCGGGATATTTGCGAAGGTGTGAAAGGGGACGAGTCTTCTGCTGCTAGTGGCTTTAACATCTTGAGGTGGCTACTCTATCGAATGCGGCTCTTCACTCTATCCTCTGTCATGTCACATCTTCCTCCATGTCTCCTCTCATGCAATATAGGCCTTCTCCACAACCTCTACTAAGTTTTCTCCAGGGAAGTGAATGCACATCGCACCACCAAAATCCAAATTCAAGCCCCGAGGAACCTATGAATCTGTGAATCGCTCATCCTCCATATAGTCAACATACTAGAGTAGGTCCAGTAAATCGACTATCATACTTAGCTATAATCATAGATTCCTGATGAAGGTCATGGAACTCTGTCTATCCTCTCGTGGGATAAACCTCCTACATAAATGCTTGTTCCTAAACTTCTCTTCAAATAGCTCCTGAGTAACGTCTCTGAGTCAATATGGAGCTTTTTCTCCTTGGTCCTTTACTAGACACCTATTCCATCCCTCAGAAGATGGATCACAACATGAGCTTTCATGTTGCTAGTACAAGGCAAGCTTGAAGCATCCATTTAACCTCACCAACCAGTGCCTCTCGCCTAGAAACCACTGTATCTCTAGAATAGTGAGATGGACATAGCTTTAGGATCTCCTTGATTTGGTTTATAGCTGACTTGACCGATGACTCCTAGGTCTCACTTTGCATGCCCCTCCCTCTTCTTAGGGCTTCGAGATCTATCCTTGTGTCCTAAAATTATGTGTCCATGTCCCCTTTGTGGTGACTCCGCTCTGAATAAATCCATGCAGGAGTTTTCTACCCTATCCTCCTCGCATTGTCAAGGAGATGCACGAGCCTCCACCGATTGATCCCTATCTTGTCTATCAAGTCATCCTCCTAAGGACCCTCCACGTAAAGTGGCATTGACATCCTGAAGCGTCTGTAAAATCTGAGGTAGAATGGCCATTACCGCGTGATCTCAAGGTGGAAATTCTATATCTACATGTAATAACCCCTTGTTTGGTCCAGCACCTCCTACACAGACTAAGGTGAGAGTTAGTTCATCACTCTAGGTTTTATTTCAGTTTTCTAGGTTTTCTATATTATACAATTATCAGACAATGTTGTTATCTAGGTTAAAAAAAATATTTGCACTAGGTTAAATGTTCATGTCTCGTGTTTTTCTAGTGTGCCCAAGGGTCCAAGCTTTGAACCCACAACTCTAATACCAAGTGTAACGCCCACAAAAAAGACATTCTAGGAACACATTAAAATCTTAAACACTTATCCTGAAAGTTGCGGATTTTTTTTTTTGTTTTAAGTTAAAAGGTTACAAGGGTGTCAACCCCTAGTGTGCATTAAATTAATTTTCACCAATAATCTCTACTTTACAAAGGATGGACCAGGTCTAAGTTAAATGATTAAATATTCTTAATTTATCTCTAAGGTCAAATAATTAACATTCAACTAGGAAGGTGCCATAATTTAATTTACTTGGTTAAATGTTTTTCTCCTCCTTAACTAACATTCACACCCTAAAAATTTACCTTATACTTAGTTACTTTAGTTCCAAAATCTAAATAACTTAAATGTCCATTTCATTAATTTTCTAAAACATACTAGGAACTAAATTAATGACTTTACACACCAAGGTATTTGAATGGCCCCATTCACCCATCTACACATACCTTTAAATTTATTTAAAACATCTATAAAATTCATTCCTACCAAGAAATTGTAGGGTTGATCCTCAACCCTTGGATCAATTCAATTGTGGCCACTAGATCCTAGGGTTCCAAACTAACCCTAAATATCCTTATGATTTCTTATTAAATCCTTTTCTTTACCCTAGTCTCCTCATTTGGTAACTTTTCCTTTGTTTAATTTGTAGGTTGGAGAGATGGAATCCATGGGAGCAAGAAGGAAGAAACTATGGATGAATTTAAAAATCAAGTTTACGTTAGTCTAGGTTGTATATTTATCATTGTAATTTCTTTCATTTGAAGATTGGAGGGGGGGTTTCCTTTCCAAATCTAGTATTGTTACAAAATTGTTTTTATTTTGAGTTCCTTATTTGGGCCAAACCCTACCTCCATCTATATGTATGAGATTGAGTACTTTTAATTTACTATTTGAAGATTTATTTTCTTTGAACAATGAAATTTAACTATCATTTGCTTGCTGGAGGTTTCATCTATAATTTATACAAGCTTAAAATTTAGTTAGACCAAGTTAAAATTTTCACAGGCACGGATCTATGTTTTTCCACCGTTAGTGATAGAACCGCGCCCAAAGCAAGCCGGTGATCCTAGAACAACTTCCCTACCGGTTTATGATTCACGAACCATTTCCTTACCTGTATAGTGCTTATGAGACTGCCGCCTTTCCTAAGGAGTGATTATGAGACCGTCGATTTGCACTGCAGGTGGCGGTCATGTTACTTAGAAAGCAGACCTTCATTTTGATATTTTTCAAAAACAAAAATTAGTAGAGTGATTTAAAAGTCATTACGAACTTACTTTTATGTGCCTAAAGTTTCCACTTGCAACATTTAATTCATATATTCATTCCATAGTAAAATTACTCAATTTAAGCATTTCCTATTTCAATAATAACAACTACAAGATCATTTTTCATTTCTTTCAAAAAAATTCTTTCACATCCAAAAGTAGAAAAGAAACTAAATCTACTTCTAATGTCATTTTTTTCCTTACTACCAAATGCAATATTTCAACAAAAATTTACTTAACCTTTATAGCATCTTTCCATTTCGATTACAACTTATTTGTTCAAAAACTACTAACAACTTTGTTCCACAGTTAAGGTTTCCAAGCACACACTATTAGAATTCTACAATTTCTATATTATTTCTTTTCTTTTCACAACAAAGATAACTTCAATAATGATAACAAAATTTATTTTCCTTGATCATAGATCATTTATTTTAATGCCAAGAACTTATTTTCTCATAATAAAACTATAACTAAACTTTTAAACATGATTATCAATTATCCCAATTCCCCCCAGGAAAAATTTAATTTATCAAACATGACCTCGCACAAGAAAATCGGAAGGGCCGGCTCTATCAAGTGAGCTCACATTCAAATCCAACAATCAAGGGGTAGGTGGGCTCAAAAATGGAGGAGCAGGGTTAGAAAAGGAGGCCAACGGCATCAAAGGAAACTAGAGGCTCAACAGGAGAGAATCAAAGAAAGGGCTTGAAGTTTTCAGACTTCGCATATGAGTCGACTGGGGTAAAACAAAGAAGAGTCGTGAAAGGTGCCATGTGTCAACTCTGTGTAATTCCAAAAGGCACAGAAAAATAGAGACCCCAAATGAGCGCGAAGCTTTCGTGAGTCCAGGACCCAATGTAGTCACTCCTAAATAAGCAGAAGGGACACAACTGAAAATAGAGGTAGAGGAGCAAGCCCAAATCAGCTAATTACAACAAGGTTAGTGGAGGCCTCCACACATCTAATCAATGCATCTTCAAAGGTCAAGCTTGAAAGGCAGTCCTAAATGAGCACCAATCCGCCACGTAGTTAGGGTCTAAAAAGGGTCTCATTGGCCGTTGAGTTGGCTAAGTAAAGAAAATACCTACGGAAGTTGCCACATGGCTCATAGGTGTAATTTCAAAGACACGGCCCAAAGAAAGACCCTGAAATAGCGCTAGCCCTCTATGTGTCCAAGGTCCAAAAAGAGGAAATCGGCCATTGAAAGGTCACAACTCGAGAATGGCCAAAGGAAGCCTCCACGCGTCAGATGGCACATCTTCAAGGTTAAAATCCAGAGGTGGTCCCCAAAACGAACAGAGGCTTGCCATGTGACCAAAAGTCAAAAAGGAGGTAGAACCAACCCGAATCGGCTAAGCATAAGGCGAGGCACCGATGGATCAATGTGTCTCTTTGGATCACTTTCAAGAGGTGAATCCAAAGTGGTCTCCAAACATGTTCCAGCTTCTCAACATGTCTCGGTCGAGGCACAATGTCTCCGCCAACGAGAGGGGATTAGGCGAATACAAGGGGAAGAGAGCAAGCCCATGGAAGGTACCACGTGTCTCCTCAAGACAAATTTAATAGTGAAAGGAGAGGGTGAAATCTTAAGACGCTAGGGGCTACCATGTGGACCTTGCGTAAAAAGACCCCAAACCCAAAACACCTTCAGATGACCATATCTTTCGATTGGAAGCTCAGTTTTGAGCGGGAAAGGACTTTTGGAAAGATCCAAGTGCCTATTACTCACATGTCACTATTAATGTTTCGATACACAATTTTCAAGGCTATCAAGTCTCCCACTTGTTGCCATAATGAATAATGAGCCTCCTTTCTTGCCCAACAAGGAACAACACATGGTGGCATGGGTTTTGCAAGTAAAGCTCATCATTGTTGTAGATGTATTTAATGATTTCTAGGGTGGTTAGATTAGGTGGATTAAATGCTATTCTAGTGATGTTTGGAGTAGGATCTCAAATTATTTCCCTCTCTCATTCTCTCATTCTTCTATATATTGTAAAGGAGAGGCATTTCTCTAGAGGTTGGTCATTTTTCTCTTTTTCCCTCTCTTTTTCTCCCTCGGGTTGAATGTGGAGCTTAAGCCTCCTCCCATTGCTCTGTAATGACGTTTTCTTACCTCTTTCCCACCGATGATGTATTGTGTGAACTCATGGAGCAATAAAATCTAAATTTTTATCCATTTTGTCCATCCTTCCTTATTTTATTGTCTCTTCTTGCCTCTCATTGTTGCAGGGTATATTGTGCATACTTCTAATTTCTATTGTAGGTTTTGAGAGCTATGTTTAATGGGTTATAATTGGTGTTCTGTCTGAACTCTATCTTTGGTCTGTGATGCATCTTTCCATCCTCTCCATTATTCACCTCTCTCCACTTCGTGCAGCTAAGATTGTGACCAAAGCAACTCCTTCTCTGCAGTGTATCACCATTTTAATGTACGCTTTGTTTTCTTACACTTTCTCTCCTAGTCCCTTGGAAGGTTAGATATTATTATTAGATAGTTTTCCTGATTTAGAATAGCTTGTGGTAGGTAGTTTAGGATTAGGAACTAGCCTTCTTTGGAGGTCCATCTCAAGTTTGCATGTCCCACAACTTGAGAGATGGTCCTATGTTATGCAGTCACACCAGATGCCCCACTCATATCTTAGGCCATTCGGGGTGTTGTAAATTCACATCAATAGTTTTGGCATGCCCTGGTGGGACTAGATTGAAGAGATTTACATATTCATCTCGTAGGTTCGATGTGTTATTACTTAGATCCACCTTTGGAGGCATTTTTCTACACATCTAATGACTCCATCTGGTCAACAACCCATTCTCTAAATTTCAAAACTTCTTCTCCCATCCATTTTCATCCATTTTCTTTCCACATCTATCATTTTCTCCCATTCCATGAAGTTGTGCAATCATGACTTCATTTCCCACTTGGAACTCACACTTGCAAAGAACAGGTGCAATCCACCTCCAATGTATTTCACAACTCCTCCCGATCATAATTATGATTAGATTCGAGAACCATTATAGTTACCGATATGTTTAGTGTCAAAACTGACTTGGCTATAGATCTTATCAAGAACAAGAGGACACATATAATGGTAATAGCTTATGTGGAGAACGCTGATCTGCTGGATAAGATTCAAAGGATGGAGGCTAGCATGGTGAAGTCCAGGCTACAACATATGAAGGCATTCGGGGTTGGTTGCAAGGCACCTTTTCCATGGGTAGGCCCTTTTCCAAGACACTACAACCCACAAGAGAAGCTTGACTTCATGATTGAGATGCTGCCCCAACTTGCATAATGGAATGAGGAGATAGAGGCCTACGAACTTGGTGTCAAGGAGCCTTGTCAATGGGTAAGTCCTACACCATCATCTAGTAGTTTTCTCTTCATTCCCCAAGCAACACCATCTCAACCCGAGCTTCAGTTTCCAAGCTTCCCATCTACCCCCCAAGGTATTAGTTTCTCTTCTCCATCCCCTAGTCTTCCATCTCACCTCAATTCTTCTACCCTTTTCCCTTCCAAATTCAATTCCCCTCCATAAGAGCCAAAAGTAGTACCTTCCCCTCCACCAAAGATAAAGAAACAACTAGTGGAGACCCCACCCACCACTCCTCCTACTTTCCCAAGTCCATGTCGGGAAGAGACTCAAAAATCTAGCCAAGGAGAGCAACAAGAAGAAGAGCCAAGAAAAGAAGAAATAATTAGAAGCTTGGTGAGCTTGGCTCTTAGATTCGGGATTGATAAAATCCCCTTGATGGAGAAACCCATGGAGGAGGCTGAGGTCAAGCCACAAGTGGTGGAAGCTTCAGCTACAACACAAGAAAGGGAAGAAGGAGCTACTCCAAATCCAAAAGAAGAGGAGTACATTCTAGTTGTGGAGGAGAACCATATGGTTCCAGAGGCTTCAAGTGCGAGCGAAGGCCATAGAAGAACCTTAAGTTATTCCTTCCACTTCATCCCCTTCAAGCTCTAATGTTGAAGAAGAGTTTGAGCTTTCAAAATTCATGTTTGAGGATGAGGGGAACCATGGTGAGAAAATTATAGATCTGAAGGACACCATGGAGGAGGTCAAGCACACACAGTAGGACAATGAGGAGGAAGATTATCTATCTAACTTGGAGGATTTCTTTGATGGAGATGAACCCAAGGAGATCACATCATTTCTCCTCCATCATCTCTTCCAAAGCACATGATTCTGTTCTCATGGAGGAGAGAATTCAAGGACAGCAGCCTGTGTCTCATAGCGGCCCTCTAGAACCAAGGTTGGAGGATCTTAATCTTCCATGTTCTTCTTAAGAGGAGGAAGGAAAAAGCATGAGGATCCCATCTCTCCCACATCATTCACCCAGGAAGGTCCACAGAAGACTCCACTCTTGGAGTTGAATTTCAAACAATGGGCACATCCATTGGATCGACCAAGCCCAATCAGTACTTGGCTTCATTAAAGCCAAGGAGAAGACAAAATCACTCATGCTTACTCATGAGCATGAGGATGAGTATCAAAGCACCAAGGGTCACCATCAACACCTCTAGGAGTCCAATGCCAATCAGCTTGAGGAGGTATTTTTGATTGATGTTGATACCTTGATGATATGGGTGGAGGACCGGCCTCTTATCGGTTTTTCACTCATTATAACAGCCATGTTTAGTGCCAAATCAGATACATGGCTTCCTATTTTGAGAAAGGGAAGCTATTTCTCCCTACTTGTAGCAGGATTTGTGTAACTTTTCTTTGTTAGGGTTAGTGTAGGAGTAGGAGTAGATTTTCTTTCAGCAGAACAAGTTCCTTTGCACACTCTACATATCCCACTTGAGATATGTATGATTTTCAGTTTTGTACATAGCGGTGTTGTGGTGATTTGTTTCTCCAGGGTTGTATCACTATGCGGATTTAGTGTACCTCCAGGTGAATATTGTAATCCATTTCCGGGATGGGTGAAATCCCAGTGTCAATACAATTTTCTACTCTCATAACCTCACCTTCAAGACTATCTTATGAAAATTGAGAGTGCAAGTAGTTGGACTTGAGGTTCGGGGATAGGATCGCATGCAGCTATCATTCGCTATCATTCCTAAATGGATGCAACAAGGAAACTAGTCTCTTAATCTAGCAAGAAGATGTCCCTGTGAGTCGATAAACCCTTATCCCAATGTCCCCCTAGGAAAAATTTATCTAACATGACCTTGCACAAGAAAATCAGAAGGGCTGGCTTTCTCCTGCAAGCTCACATTTATATCCAACAATCAAGGGGTAGGTGGGCTCGAAAATAGAGGAGAAAGGTTAGAAAAGGAGGCCAACAGTGTCAAAGGAAACTAGAGGCTCAACAGAGAGAATCGGAAAGGGATCAAAGTTTTCGGACTTTGCATATGAGTCAACTTTGGGTAAAACAAAGTAGAGTCAAAGAAGGCACCACGTGTTAACTTGACACAATTCCAAAAGGTCCAAGAAAACAGAGACCGAAAGCGAGCACAAATATTCCACTTTTCCAGGACCCAATGTAGTCGCTCCTAAATAAGGTATGGGACCTAGCCAAAAATTGAGGTAGAGGAGCAAGCCCAAATCAACTAATTACAACAGGTCAGCGAAGGCATCCACACATCCAATTGGTGCATCTTCAAAGTTCAAGCCCAAAGGCGGTCCCAAATGAGTGCCACTTGCCCATAGTCGTCTGGTCTAAAAAGGGTCTCATCAACTGTTGAATACGTTAAGTAAAGAAATGCAGACCATGAAGGTGTCATGTGCCCCATTGATGTAAATTCAAAGGTGTGGCCCAAAGAAATACCACAGAACTAGCGTCAACCCTCCATGTGTCCAAGGTCCGGAAAGGGGACACACATCGTTGAAAGGTCCAAGATTAGGATAGGCCAAAGGAAAACTCCAAACATCAGCACAACACACATCTTCCAAAGGTTAAAATTCGAGGAAAGTGTAGGCTCGCCACGTGGCTAGAAGTCAAAAAGGGAGGCGGAACTAGCCCAAATCGGATAATCATAAGACGAGGTAGTGGAAGAAGCCACATGTCTCTTCAACACACTTTCAAGATGTGAATCGAAAAGCACTCCCTAAACATGCGCCACTCTCCATGTGTCTCGGTCGAGGCACGTGTCTCCTCCAACGGGAGGGGCTTTAGGCAGAAAAAAGGGAACATACCAAGCCCATGGAAGGTGCCACATGTCGCTCAGTCAGCAAAACTTCAAGGGTGAAAGGAGAGGGAGAAATCTTAAGACACCCGGGGCTTCCACATGGACCTTAAGCGAATAGACCGCAAACTCAACGCACCTTGAGACTAACATATCTTTTAATTGAAAGCTCAGTTTTGAGTGGGAAAGGACTTTTTGGAAAGCTCTCGGTGCCTGCTATTCACCTACTATCATTAATGTTTTAACCCACAATTTTTAGGTTTTAAGTCTCCCACCTGTTGCCATATTGAAGAATGAGCCTCCTTTCTTGCCCAGCAAGGAACAACACATGGGGGCATGGGTTTTGTAGTAAATCCCATCATTGTTGTAGGTAGATTTTAATGCTTTCTGGGGTGGTTAGAGTAGGTGGATTCAATGCTCTTCCAGGGGTGGTTGGAGTAGGATCTAGAATTCTTTTCCTCTCTCATTCTTCTATATATTGTAAAGGAGAGGCATTTTTCTATAGGTTGGTCATTGATTCTCTTCGCCTACTCTCTCTTTCTCCCATCGGGTTGAATGTGGATCTTAAGCCTCCTCTCATTACTCTCGTAATGGCATTTTCTTACCTCTTTTATGCTTGATGATTTACTTTTGAACTCATGGAGCAATAAAATCTGTTTTTGATGCATATTGTCCATCCTTCCTTATTTTATTGTCTCTTCTTGCCTCTCGATCATTGCAGGGGTATATTGTGCATAATTCGATGTCAATTGTAGGTTTTGAGAGTTGTGTTTAATGGGTTTAAATTGGTGTTCATGTGAACTCTATCTTTGGTCTGTGATGCATCTGTCCATCCTCTCCATTTCTCACCTCTCTCCACTTCGATCACCTGATATTGTGACCAACAACCTCCTTCTCTCGGTGTATCATCATTTTAGTGTAGGCTTTGTTTTCATGCACTTTCTCTCCCTGGTCCCTTGTAAGGTTAGATTAGGATTAGATATTTTCTTGCATTAGAATAGCTTGTGGTAGGTATTTTAGGAGTAGGAACCAACCTTCTCTAAAGGTCCATCTGAAGTTGGAAAGTCCCACGGCTTGAGAGATGGTCCCATGTTATGCGGTCACATCGGATACCCCACTCATATCTAAGGCCATTCGGGGTGTTGTGATTTTGCATCAACAATTACCATTTTGGTTCATTCCTTTGCATACTACCATTTGAGGAGAAAGAAAATTATACAATTCCTCAATGAGCTTCCTTCAAATAATAATACAACTTACAATGCAACATTTACTTTTTAAAAAAATACAATATTACAAGTCTTCCACCTTAAGTGGGAATAACAAGAAGGTTTTCTCACAAGAAAAGATTTCTTTTGTACACCAAAAAAATGCTCCAAGTTTCACATCACCAACAAGAGCTCCACCATGCTTCACTTGATCAACAACAAAAAAGGGGGAAGAGGAAACACTCTCTACCGATCAATAATCCAACGAGGAGAAGAAGTTATCCTCCTCATTGGCCCCTAAGCCCCAACCAAAATGCAATGAAAGATGGATCCAACTCATGGAAACAAAACAAGCTTCCACATCACAATACAAGGATTTCACAACCATACCAAAATACAATCAACTCAAACCGCAATCATAAGAAGGAACTAACAAAATATGCAAGGCTTCAAAATGTAAAGCCAAAGGAGCAAGGATCTATAGGGAGGTCACTTATGCCTCCCAATGGAAAATAGGTTCCCACATTAAAAACTCCAATATACATCTAAAAACCCTACACAACTCTTACGCCTACGTCAAGACCCTCTTATTCCTCCCACATTCTCTTATGCCTCCCTACAATCTCTTATGTCTCCCTCATAAAAACCAAGTAACAAATCTAAGCATTTTATTATCCAAGGTGATGCACTCAACCCAACTCCATCCAAAACGTGAAATAAACTCTTATGCCTTCCTACATGTAATATCCCCATAGTCCCCTCCTACACCACACTTAGGCAATCTACCAAAGCACCTAATAGGCATACCCAAACACTCAAAAACATACACATATACACAATATAAAATAAAAATTTAATAAGAGTGTGGCTCCTACCTTTCCATGGTAGAGCTTGAACCAAGAGTCACACACCAAGCTCCTTCAAGACCACCGCAACACCAACAAGCTCCAAGGAAATCCACAAGCACTCAAAAATTCTCCAACTCCAAAATACAAGATCCCAAATCAAAAGAAGTAACCCCCAACCAAATAAAACAACAAGAATAAATAGAAAAGGGAGAGAGGAGGATGAGGTGGCTCCATGTAGGATGCCACATCAATCATCCTCAACTCGACCTTACAAGTCAAGTCTCAACCCCAATACACAATAAAATGGTGGGTGAGAGGAATGAAAAACCTCTTCCACACACAATCCAAGCCCACACCCCGAGGAAAAACTTTAAAAATCATGTAAGAAAAGTGCAATAATTTCCACGTTTTGTCTTACAAAATATATAATGGGGTCTATTTTTGTCCCCCCAATCCATAGGTAGGGTTGGTATAGAAATTTAAGAGGTGTGGGACAAGTTTAACTTGTTCCACAAGCCTCCAAAATTGTCCCTTAAGGCCAAATCCGAATTTCCATGAAAAGGTAGAGAGTACAACACTCAAGATCACAAGCACTCAACTTACAACACATAACCCAAAGAGCCATCCCATCCATAATTACTTTAACAACAAGATTAATATACTAATCTAGAAACAAATTAAAGATTTAACAAAAGGAGAATACATCACTATAAAATCACATACTAAAATTAAATAAAAGAACAACACACAAACCCTTGGTCATAATTGGAGGTAATCCCCATGGGGAACCCCTAACAACAATTCAAACATACAAAAAAAATACATGTTGCCATGGTTACCATAGTTGAATTCATCTAGCATTTCTATGTGGTTGGTCTCCAATCCCCCATTGTTTGTTGTGATATGTTTACCTGCAAAACACATAATACCTCCTTTAGCCTCGTGGCTGCATCAAAACATCCAAGATAAAATATACTTGATATAAATCCATAATCATCTACATGTGAATTAAATCATTATCTAAGAAAGTAACATTATTATTTTTAATTTCTACAAAATCTCAATTCTACATTTTATCAATATCAATAGGATGACAAGATTAGTTCAATTGTTAAGGTTTACTCAAAGATGAAGAAAATATCACATATCATAAATATATAACTATGTCAATAGCATATCATCATCAATATAAAATGTCTCTAGTAAACCACACACATCATACTATGAATTGAAATCCAACAATAGTCTCAGTATCTCTATCATCTAACATCATGCTAAGTCAAAATGATACAAAATATCCATAAGTATAGTCAACAAGAATAACAAAATCAATAGTAATAAGTGTCGAAGGGAAGTGGGCACTACAAAATGCCTAAAATAAATGTGACCTCTTGGATCGCAATGTTGCATAGGATATGCAAAAATGGGTTTGTTGAAAAGGTTTAGATACTTTCAAGCAAATATAATTTCCAAGTGTAAATCCAAAGTCCAAAACTTTTGTCATCATCCCTCTAGCTTACGTCTGAGTGGGATATTCGAACAATGTATGGATATAAATGAAATCATAAAGGATAGAGGAATATTACCGAGATGTTTTAGTGTAACCCCATGAAATACCTGTATGCAAAATGTGGATGAAAAATATTATTACTTGGGTTCGAGACAAATTATTTTGGCATGTTTGAAGCCATCATCCTCAACTTCCACCCAATTTCATCCTATATCATATGGGAGTAAAAGGGGGTGATTCATTTGTTTGTTTCAATGGAAATTAATCCTTAGAACAAGAAGGCAATATGTGCAAACACTAAGAAATATACCTATGTTTCTAACACCCAAGTGAGACACATGGTCTCATGGAGAATGCTAATTGCAATCTCTGCAAAAGGGGTTTATCAGATAGAAATGTGGGTGGAAAAAAGTGTCCAGGTTTCAGAGAGAGGACGTTCCCAAAACATATCACATCCACTCTACCATCTCTTAGTACAGTCATCTTCGCAAATAGGCATGTAGTGAGAGTCATGCACATGATTTATTATCTCTTGTTGGACCGTTGAATGGAGGGGAGCCAAGAGTAGGCTCATGTGCTATTGGTAAAATGTTTGGTGGGGATGTAGAATCAATCTCCATAGCTTGGGACATTTCATTTTCTCTAAGGCATGGTTCATCTCTCCTTATCTTTCATAATTCTCATATTTTAGTTTTCCATTTGCAATGAAATAAAATTTTAAACCCTAGGATTATCATACATTTGATTTTTTTAAATAAACTTGTTTGCAAAATAATAAAACATCATATCATAACTTGCACAATCCAAATAATCCCTTGGTAGTCAACCATGGACTTAAACCCTCATTTTGAGATGATCTAACAAAATTCATAACCAAACTAGATTACTACAACACCCTTTTTTATTAACAAGTCAAGGTTGAGTTCCTTGTAAAAATAACTAGTAAATCATGATTTTCGAGACTCACAAAACTACCTTTGGAACCCCAGAAAAGAGGTGTCAAGTATTGTATGTGCTCCTTGTTATGAAGAGAGTCACATCAAGCTTTAGAATGACCCCAATCGACCATTTGTGCTATCTTCTCCTGCTCCTCTAAGAGCCCTGTTACCATGTTTTGCAATTTTAGGACTTTTTAAAACTAAAATGTTAGGTTTCATATCGGCTCGATGTGAGGGCCTTGAAAAAAATAAATGCTTGTTTGCCTCTGCAAACCTTGAGTATTTTTACTAGAAATTTTCCTAGAACCTTGATTGGAAAAGGGGTTTCGTAGGCCTCCGGTCATCATTTGACTAGGTCAAACCGGGATGATTATGACTGGTGACTTTGGAAACCCACTCACCAATCACATACCATTCACCATTTATGAATTTCGTCAAAACCCCTGTGGATTCTTGGTATATAGGTGGACATCTAGGAATTCACCTATCATGAATTTACTTATTAGAATGAACGCACTTTCTTAGCCTTAGAGCCAAATTTGGGTGTCTTTGCAACTAGTAGGAAAATGTAAAAGAAAGTTATAGGACCTAGTCAGGTTAGCAAAACATCGTAGAAACTTATTAACACTTATAAATAACTGTTTGAAACTCTATCTTGTGACTTCTTGTGTGAAATTTGACTTTTGGCAAAATATTGTTCCTCTCTCCTCTCTCTTCCCTATCTCTTTCTCTCTCCTCCTTTAGTTAAGGAATGAAATGAAATGAATATATGCCCCTAATCCTCTCTTGTTGCATGTGTATTTTTATCATCATGTAAATTGAAAACCAATAATGTTAATTATGCTAGATTTAGGTGGATGTCATGCCAGCGATTTATTGTTGATTTCATGCTCACATGGTTTTGCAAGATGCAAGTAAGATGGTGAAACGACATGGTTGTAATTCACTGCGTATTATTGTATTTTATATTTGAAATAATGTAATTTAAGAGGCTGAATTTTTTTGTAATGTATTGAAAAACTTATTATTAAAATTTGGAAATATGAATGAGATGCTAATTTTAGGGGTGCTTTGGGAAATGTGCATTTGATTGTAGGTGTTCTTTTGAGTCATAATTATATATGGAAAAAGAGGGATATATGTATATGTTAACGGAAATTGTAGAAGATAGATCAACATTGTACAAAGTATTGGAATGTTTTTAGTGAAGTTTTGTAACATTTTAAGATACTAGTGTTTAAGAGAAATTTTCATCTAAACATTGGTATTATTTTGATCTCAATTTTTGTATTGTAAAAGTTGGATATATGTGTTAAATGAAATTGAATTTTGTGTACATGAATCAGTTAACAATGCAAAGGAAATCAAAGCTAACGCCTAATAGCTTTAATACAATGCTAACTTGATCAATAAACCATCATGCTAAGAGATAAACATGTAATAGACATCAAAACTATGCATTAGAACCTTGGAAATAAACCTCACACTAACATTTATTGCTCTACTATTTATAAAGATAAATCAATGAAATGGACCTAGGTTGAACCTTTAGCTATCAAAGGGTTGATATTTGTTTCTTGATCCAAGAGGATTGAGGATGGAGGTTTATCAAGTCATGGAAACAAGGAATTTCTTGATTAACTCCATTGATCTTCATAAAATAACTTGGATGATTGAATGCAAATGGATTATTCTTAGCTCCACTCGATGAAGAATGCTCTAAGATGATAAAATTGCTATAGCATATGGCTCTATGCTCATTTAGGTGTAGGTAGAAAGGTAGGAGGAGGGATCCTTGTATATCCCATTGGATAAAATAATCTCTACATCCATTTACATGTGGGATAATAGAGAGATTAGGATAATTATGGGTAAGGAAGGTTTAGGGAGGGTTGAGTCAAACTTAGGAGAGTTTAATTTATCCTTTAGTGGCCCATGGGAATTAGGGGTTCATATAATAAATCAAAGGTGATCAATTAATAAGGAGGTGAGCCTATTAGGCTAGTTTAGAAAAGAATTAACATGATTTAGGGGATAGGAAGGATTAAATTAGATAAATGAAAGTTTATTTATCTAATAGAGGAGGAAAATTAATTAATTAGAATTAATTAATTAATATAGATAGAATGGGGTTTAATTAACGAAAGGTCGTTAATTGTCATCTTTCTTGATAGAGGAGTCAGTTAACTAGCGTAATGTAGTTAATTGATGATGATAGAAGATAGAATGAATGTCATTTGACGATTTGTCGTCAAATTTTGAGGAAGAGTATAATTAGTGTAATTTAAGCATTTAAATTGCTTGTGTAACACCAACTAAAACATACAAAAATACAATACTAAATAACTCGGATAATTTTTTTTTTTTTGACTTACTTGGAGTTTACAAGGCAACCCAGTGACGAAGGGCTACAACCAACTCTCAATAAACTTGACACAATGATGACCACATAGGCAACAAGGAAACATACAACACCCAACATGAAAAATTCAATTTTATCTTCGCCCAAAGCACAACATAAAAGTCCAAACACAATAAACATTATAATTAAGGATGTCCTGGGGTATAAAATATTTTAAGGTTATGTATTTACAAAAATGTCTTTCAAACTTGACTTTATGAACTAGAAGATTCATGTTTTGATTCACACAATTCTTTTTACAAAGGTGAACTTCTTTCTTTTATACTATTGACTAATTATCTTAAGACCAAGTTTTCTAAGAAAAAGGATCATCAAA
This sequence comes from Taxus wallichiana var. yunnanensis, assembly GCA_018340775.1. NCBI lineage: Eukaryota > Viridiplantae > Streptophyta > Pinopsida > Cupressales > Taxaceae > Taxus > Taxus wallichiana. Next base: position 209,835,349 of record CM031237.1, on the reverse strand, counting down.
TATACGTCAACAACTTGATTAATTTGTTTGATTTATAAAGGACATTTTCCTTTCCTCACAAGGTCATTTATTACTACTCTAGCTACTAAAACTTGTTTCCTACCTCCATTACACAAGTAATGAGCAAAAGCTCCAAGCGTGGCGAAAGTGTCATTTAGGTTCGGAGAGCAATAATCTTTTATACACAAGGATAAAAATTTTAACATTACTTAATAAAGATTACAATGAACCAATGCAACGGTTAAGGGAAAAAAGTCAAAAATAATTTAACTTCAAGGTATCATTGCTTATTAACTAGTCCTTTATTGAGGTTAAGAATTTATCAAGATTGGTTAAAGTTTTCATTTAGACTTTTCTTGATTAAGTTTCATAAACGAAAAAAATTTACATTTCAAACGATTGAGAGAGATTGAAGGGTTTCTTAATCAATTTCCCTCCTACTTATATAACCTTATTATTTTCCAAAACTAATCATTGATTTCACCATAAAATCATTTAAGAATTCACCATAAAAGGACAATGCTGATTAGTTTAGCTTGGGGAAAAATAAGGTAAATATATATTTTTTTACAAAGCTAGATTCCTCTTTGATCACCTAAGGACCCAAAATTTATCAAGAAGCTCACATCTACATTAATTTATTCATATATATATATATATATATATATATATATATATATATATATATATATATATATATATATATATATATATATTTTAACTTTTATAAGGATCATCCAACCATTTTATTATGCTTAGAATACATTGTTACTATTTTATCTCAAGAGAAAATTTTACCATTACTCATTTGTGAAAACTATACATGGTTACATCAATTCTTTCCAACACGACGCACAACCCAAAGGGACAAACCAACTCTATGGAACCATGACTAGGGAACAAGAGAGTAATAACATTGGTCATGCCACACTACTATTCTTAGAATTTATATAATACATTAGAATCACCCATAACCATGCGGTAATCAAATTTTATATTTTCCATGATAACAAAACAAGCCAAAGTTTCAATAGTCATGACAACATTACTCCACAACACATAATACTAAGGCATTGGTTTTCTTCTAAATTCCCACATAACCCATACCCAAGAGTTTTACAACATAAAATTATTCGTAAAAAGAACTTCACAACCAAGTTTGATGTAATATTCTACAAGTCTTTCCCTCATCTACTCGCATAAGCCATCTGTAACAATTATTAATCCGAGTCATTTCGAGAACTGAGCAAGATAAGACTACACAAAGCAACAATAAGCTACTATCTAACAATATCAAGAAAGGAAAACATTATATTCCAAGAATTGGCTCAAATATCTAAATACTAATAACCCCTTAAGATAAATAAAATTTCCACCATGCCAATCTAAGAAGAAAGCCTTATACTTCAGTTATGAACATTGTCTCAAAGAAACAAAAATTTAACAATCATTTGAGAAGGAATCATTGTCTGATTAAGTTAGAAACAACAGTCTAGTGTAACAATTTCCATCGAATAAAAAATTAGGTTATAATATTGAGAACTGATATTCAAACCAACATTCTAAATTCATAAAAAAGGTACCAAAGGCACAAGCTATGATACTAAATTTCTGAAACGACAAAATTGAACAATTAATCCAGGAGGAAACACGAGATCCAAAGGTTAACACGAAAGGTCGAGTGTATTAAAATTTTAATCATGTAATCATATAGATTATATGATGGAAATATAATACACGACCACCACTCAACATTGTTTAAAAGGGAAGGAAAATAATACTAGTTTTGGCCATTGACTCCAAGGAATTTCACAATCATTCAAGAAGAGGCCACTTTGCCCTTATAGGCTAGTAACGAAAAGCGAGAGTAAAAGAGAGTTCCATCATACAAGTTAACATTTTAAACATCAATCCAAGTTTTACCACACTAGGGATTTCCAAACATTCTCTATAAGTCTATAGTTTCGGTTTAAAACAATGTGGATCACCACTTTCCATCACAAGTCCTTTTAAAGTACCCCTTATTAACATATTCAAACCATTCAAAAAGGAAAATTGCATTTATAAGTATCACCAAAAGCCATTAAATTAACATTAACTTCAAATATAAATCAATAATGCATCTATATATAAATACCCCAAATATCCCTAATGCTCTTAACCATTCTATAATAATTCAACAAGATATCAACACACATATGTCATCCAAAAGTCAATAAAAATCAGTGAGATGCACAATTATAAATATGCCACAAACAGTTATCACAAGTAGAATTATGCCAAGGTAGTTTTGACAATAAAGGAGTACTATCCATAACACACACATGAAACTACAAATCTTGGTGATGAAAACATTTGTTACCATTTGAGCTTCATAAGGAACAGTCAAAGTGCCCCTTAGGGAAAGAACTTAAACATTTTTGAACAATACATCGAAGATCAACATGCAATAAGGGTATACGTCCAAAGATCATACACAATTATGCAGGAATACTCAAGGTGTAAGACAACTAGTAATTCGGTACCTTAGCCAAGATACACCCTCCAAGCATAAATCTAACCACAAAAGTCAACCACACATATATTTTTGCAAACCTACGGGATAGTTTGAAGGGAACATTTAATTGGTTCAAGAAAAGAGAACATGGAGGTCTAATAGACCTCGAAAACCACACCACTCCAAGGTTGGGCAACACCAAAGAACAATTGACATTACGAGATTGTTGACATAATCCAAAAGGGTGATTAAGTTTCCATAAAATGATAGTCAACCCGGAAGGGACATCAATCGATAAGGTATTTGTTGACCAAAATAAGCTCACACTTATTTTGGGTCAATCGACACCATTTTCACCCTTTTGTGCTTTGATATGAATTTGTACATATTTTCAAAGGGAGCACTTAAGGCCCCCTACAAAAATTTATGTCAGATAGGTAATTCTTCTCCTTTCCAAACATATAAATAAGTCCTTCTAACTCCTCATATTTTGCAAGTTACAGGCCGACGGTCCTTAGAAGGGTTTTTTCAAAAGAGCCAGATTGCCAAGGGAAGACTTTTTGACGATGGAAATTATGGACCGGTGGAGCGCAAGCGGAGACATTTTTTCATTTTTACACTTTTGCAAAATGCACAAGTATAATTTTGGGCCCATGGGCCCTAGAAGGATTTCTTATGAAAAGTGGAAAAAGCGGGCCGGTGGGCCCGGAGATGTCTTTTCACCAAACGTGGAAAATGCGGGCTGGTGGGCCCGGGGATGATTTCTTTTACCAAAAGTGGGACTATGGGGCCACAGGGGAATTTTTACCAAGTGTAAATGAGGGCCAAGTGGAGTCCGTGGGGACTTTAGAACTTTTACACTTTTCACAAAATGGCACAGTTTTCAAGTGCAAGCCCGTAGGGTCTCATCATCCTTTAAAAAGTCATAGACCCATGGAGGGTGCCACATGCCTTATCGTTGTAACTCCAAGGATAGAATCCAAAACAGAGACCCAAAAAAATTCCAAGCTTCCATGTGTCCCAAGTCCAAAAAGGGACAGGTCGATGCGATTAATAAGTCAAAATAAGGGAGAGCCAAAAGAAGGTGCCACGTGTCAATCCTGAAACTTCAAAGACCAACTCCAAAGGTGGATCCCCAAACAAGCACAGGCTCACCACGTGGTTAGAGTAAAAAAGGGGGACAGATCCACCGTTTAAATCAGCTAAGTATAAAAGGTAAGCGGAAGCCTCCACGTGCCTCATTGACACAATTTCAAAAAGAAAATCTAGAGGAAAACTCCAAACAAGCATTGGCCCTCCATGTGTCTAGAGCTCGAAAAGGTAGAATCTGTTGTTGAAAATTTTTAGTAGAGGTAGGCTAGTGGAAGGAGCCAAGTGTCAACACTCTAGCATAACTTCAAAAGTAAAATTTAGAGCAGGTTCCCAAATGTGCGTTGAGCCTCCACATGTCCAAGGTCAAACTTATGGCCCCGCCAAGAAAAAGGGACTTAGCCAAAATACAAAGAAATAGGGCAGAGCAGCAGAAGCTTCCACATGTCTCATCAGCACAATTTCAAAGGTGCAACCCAAAAGGTAGTTCCAAAACAAGTGCCAACTCGCCACATGGTCAAAGTCTCGACAAGGTAAGGTCACCGCTGAAAATTCCAAAAGCTCGTGAACTTCGATGTGTCTCATTTGTACAAATTCAAAAGTAAAATCTTGGGGTTGTTTCCGGATGAGCGTGGGGCCTCCACATGTCTCGGTCCGCACAATATCTCCACCAATAAGAGGGACTCAGGTAAAACACAAAGGAACACAGAGGAACCCATATAAGCCACCACATGTTAGTTCGGTGTGATTTCAAGATCAAAAGGAAGGGGTTGAATCTTCAAGATGCGCAAGTCTACCACTTGGACCCTATATGGACAGAATCTTTAAATATTGTGTACCCGCACTCCCGATCTTAAGAAAACCATATCTTCGACTGAAACTCAGATTTGGGTAGGAGAGAAATTTTTGGAAAGATCTCAACACCGGCTTCTCACCTACCTCCATTAATGTTTCATCTTTCTACTTTTGGGGGCCATCAAGTCTTCCACCTACCGCCATGATGAAGGATGGGTCACTTTCTTTCCCAACGAAGGGACAACAACGGAGGCATGGGTGTTGTAACGAGACTCTTCATTGTGGCAGGTGGAATTCAAAGCATATCTTAAGGTGGTTGAAGTAGGATTCAGATTTTCCCTCTCTCCTTCTCTCTTTTAGTAGGTAGAATTCAATGCATTGTAGGGGTGGTTGGAACAAAGTTTGATTTTCCCTCTCTCTTTCTCTCTCATTCTTCTATATATTATAAAGGAGGGGCATTTTCAAACGGTTGGTCATTGTTTTTTCTCTTGCCCATTCTCTCTTTCTTCCTTAGGGTAGAATGCGATTCTAAACCTCCTCTCATAGCTTTGTAATGACATTTTCTTGCCTCTTTCCCACTAATGATGTACTTGTGTGACTTATGGGGCAATAAAATCTGCTTTCATGATGAATTTGTCCATCCTTTTCTTATTTTGTTGTCTCTTCTTTCCTCTCATCATTACGGGGTATTCCATGCATACTCGATGTCTATTGTAGGTTATGGGAGCCTTTCTTATTGGGTTTTGAAGTGGTGTTTTGTGTGAAATTCATCTTTTTTGTGGTGCATATTTTCCACCCTCTCATTGCTCACCTCCTCCACTTCGTGAAGTTTGGATCCGTGATTAGACACTTCCTTTTCTCGGTGTATCATCGCTTAGTGTAGGCTCTCCCTATCCCCTTGGAATGGTTAGATTATGATAGATTAGTTTTGGCCTGCACTAGAGTAGCTTGTGGTGGGTAGTTTAGGAAATAGGAACCAACCTTCACCGGAGGTCCATCTCAAGTCCGCAAGTACCACACGCCTTAAGAAATGTTCCAATGTTGTGCAATCACACCGAATGCCGTATTTCAAACTCGAGACCATTCATGGGTGTTGTGATTCTCGCACTAACAAAGTGACTACTTGAATAAACCAATCTAAAAGTTCACAAAAAGAATAGGAGAAACCTGATTATTTAGGAAGAAATCTAATCCAAAAATTACAAGCTCATAAGAAAAGTAAGAGGTTTGTAAATACAATAGGCTTTCCTTCACAACAAAAAACACCAGTTATAAAAAGCATGAAAAAATTGATACTCAAACCCAAGAAATGTAGCTAATAAAGGTAGAAGGTTAATCATTCAAGCATGAACACACAACAACCAACGTAGGAGGAAAGTAAATCTATGCTATCCACTTTAACACCAACAACAATTAAATCCAAAATAAGAAGATTACAAGAGGAAGGGAGATATTTTCCACAAGGTGAACAAACCCACAACAAAGGCAGTAAGGACAAACCAAATTCGGGAAAAGAAAGTTCTATTTCATGATATTTTTAAATTTTAGCAATTGTAACAAAGGTAGGATTATCTTTCCTATTTCTCCAGCTTCAACAAGGCACACAAACACCCCAAATTCCTACAAAGAACAAACCTCTAGTTTAATCTCCATCCAAAACATGCTAGGCACCAAAACTCCACTCAATCCCACATTGGCATAGGCAGGGAGCTCCCAAAACCATGAGCTTCAACAGGAAAGGAATGTGATCTCAAATATTGCCATGACTGTAGTATATACACCAATGGGTTTAAATAAAAAGGACCAGGAACTTCAAAACACGTGAGACAGGGGAGGGGAAAAGCTAGAATCCACAACCTTGCCAACATCCTCACATCCTGCATCTGAAATGGGATGGATGGAGCAGGGTATGGACATCCAATGAAGCACAAAGGAACATGTGGTCTCAAGAACTGTAATGATTGTAATCATGTGCAAAAATGGGTTTGATTTATGACCTTGATTCCACCATATGTTACCAATAGGTGTCTAACCTACTCATCCCACCTTCGCAAACATGCACGTGGCTAGATTCAAGATAGAATCTCTTAAAGAGGAATGGACCTCCACTCAAGAATAATGGAGAAGAGACTTAAGTAAAAATTTTAGCTACAAAACCTTGGAAGGAAAGTAGGAAAAATGTGGGAGATAATACACGAGGCGGAGTAAACGAAGATGGCAAACACCTCAAAGATATGTGGTCTCTGGAAATGCCATGTTGTAGGATGAGAACAAAGGGATCTACAAAACTAGACTATTCGAGGGTTGTAATTCCAGCATATACATAGCCAACACAAGTTTTTCCTTTCTCTCCAAAGAACATAGGAAGAACTTCTTCCTAGAGTAACCCGTGTAGCTTAAAACCAAAGTAAGGTGTTGTAGAAGCTAAACAAGCCGGCTGAGGCAGAAAATAATAGGAGATAATCATTCCAAATCATACGATGTCGCACTAGAAAAGGTGTTTTAGCATGCACAAAAAAGGCCCTAGTAAAATAATGAAGCAGACTTCACAATCCCATGCTAAGCATGGCATAAATGAAAACAAAATAAAGAAGAATAAATTAAAACATGTTTATGCTAACGTGTGTATATCCACCAAATAGATCGATCACAATGGAAATAGACTTGAAAAAAGGTTGCAGGTGCAGGCACCTAGGAAGGAGTGCAAATGCATGCACAATAAGGAGTATGTTTAATGGCCTCATCCCTTCACCCTCATCTATATATCTCTCCATCTCACGTGACCATACCAAAAGGAAAGAGTCAGTCAACAAGGAGACAAGACCGGGCATGTTAGAAGAATACAAGGCTGAAAAATAAAAAAATGAGCCCACTCAACAAAACTAGCAACTAGTAAGGGAGAAATATGGAGAGGGGAAGAATTTAATTGCATTAACAAAAATTGGAAGGAGCTCAACCACTCCCACCCACTAATGGGGCTAAGATTTTCCCCATGCCAAATTAGGAAAGATAGGATTTCCATAAAGGATGGCAGGTCACTAGTTAGGTTAGTAAAGTCCGCCACTGAAATTTTATTAAAAGAAGAGACATGCGTGGAGGCCTAGAGGATAATAAAATTAAAAAAATTAAAAATTAAAACCAGTAGTCCCACTATGACGGGCATTACATTCTCCTCCCCTTAAGGAAGCATCGTCCTCGATGTGACATAACACTAGAAGGAAGGAAAGGTGGTAATCATCAAGGAACCGATAAAGATGAAAGTACACCCTATAGTTAAATTTCAGTCGTTAAAGCACAACCACGGGGTAGCCTTAGAAATTTTGGTAGATTATTCAACTTTCATTGTTTTGTGAAGATTGGTAGTTTCTTCTTATTCATTATTTCATTAATCTATTTTCCTTTACATTATTCCTAATTCAAGTCCTTTAAAATTTCATTGTTGAAGAGTTTTAGTTTATTCCTTCTTTTGGGTGCCCAACATGAACTACTATCACAACACCCTACTAGGGTCATACACAACACTAATGATTCACAAGCATAATTTTACATACTTTCATGATGGTACCACACCACAAGATCTTAGATAAATTATGGAAGGGAACAAGAACGATGCACATAATATAGTACTTGTCACACATCTATGACTGACATATAATACTCGAACAAAAGTGTACTACAACAACCAAAAATTTCCACAATTCCACATATGAAGATTTCACATAACTCAGAACAATAGCTATAGGTACATAGTGTCAACAAGGGCATCAATGCCATATCCACAACATCACAAAATATATCCAACTAACATGAGTAAAAATACATAATAACACCACGACTAAAACATCATAACAACTCTCCATACCTTCCGAAGCATTAATCACACACACACAAATCTCTTATGCCTCCCCCAATCTCTTATGCCTCCCTCAAGTCTCTTATTCCTCCCTCAAGTAGTAATAAATAAATAATTTTTTTTTTTTTCTCCCCAAAGAGGTCAGTTTCCCTATGGCCCTAGGCACATAGAGTCCAGACAACCCTAACCCAAGTGACATAATAACTCGTGGTTTGAAAAACTACTAGTTATATGTAACTCCTTGGGGCGTACCCCCATAAAACAAAGTGGGTCCATAGGTCCAACCATTCCATGGTGCATCCCATGACCCTATTCCACACATCATGAAAATAGAACCATTATAGCAATATGATTCAAATGTTAAGTGGTAAAGTACAAGCCTTGGGCAACGCAACAAAATCTGAAAATTTTAAAAGAAGATCCAAATCCAAGTAAAAAAATGGCAAAATAGCCATAGTTAGTACAAAAATCCACTTTGTTATTACCACAAACCAAGGAAATTCTCAAAAATATAAAACATTGCAATCAAGAAAACTGTTGGTCCTTGAAAAAATAAAATAAAAAGTTCAATTTAAAATAAAATACATATATAATAATAGCACATTACGATGACTTTGTGGCCTTATTTGGCCACCAAGGGGGTACTCAACGCGTTCTTGGAACTCAAAAATCGATCCTCAACCCGTAAAATAATATATCAATAGTACAACGGACATCATCTCTATCTGAATCATCCCGCCACCACTTCGACAAGGCTAAACACAATGATAGATACACTTAGGTTGCATCCATACAACAACCACAAGGAGAGATAGAAGGAGACACACATGTCTTCATCTACTGAACCTAAGGTCAACTCAAGTTACTAGCCCATGGTACACATTCCCTCACTCCAAACATACACTTTTACCAATTTCCCTCAGGGATCGGTTAGCGTAAGGTTCACAACATAACATGCAACTACATCACTAACAAAATGGTGGTTCACGCACATTAACCATAGCATCTTACGCATGGTATCAATATAGGGTATATCACATACATTACATTCATGGTTTACAATACACCACATCACCACATGTTACACCTAAAGTGTAATCACTATATGATAGGGATCATATACTCATAATATTTCCCTAAATCATGACATGAATCATTAGATATTACATGAATTATAATTAGGATGACCTCAATTACAACATACAGTCAACTTTCATATAACATGGGGAAACACGCATTTCTATACAAATGATAATGAAATCACTATGAAGTCTAGGTAACCAAAAATCAACCTTAATGTATAACATATCATCACACCCACACACCAAAAATTTCAAAAGGGTCCAACACTCCAAAATTAGCAATCACATTCCTTTCACACACACAACAAGAAAAATTTTCACACTTGAAGTCTCATTGAATTCTTGAAAAGGAGGAAGAATAATTTCATCTCCAACACATCAACATGCTAACAGTTACGCACTAAGTTCCATACACAACATGCGTGCTCACAATATCACAATTACGACATAGCTCACATCATGCTTAAGTCACATTACTCTTCCAATCACCGCCACCACCATCATGCAACATCATCACCACTCCAATCTATCCCCGGAGGTCCGAGCGCATGAACCAATGCTCGATACCAAGGGTAGCACCCGCTAAAACACACACAAATACAACACTGAAAAACTCGAATAACATTTTTTTACTAAGTTAGAGTTTACAAGGCAACCTGGTGACTAGAAGGGGCTATGACCAACTCTCAATAAGCTTGACACAATGTTGACCACATAGGAAACAAGGAAACATACAACACCCAACATGAACAATTCAATTTTCTCTTCAACAAGGCACAACGTAAAATTCCAAACACAATACATAGTTACAATTAAGGACGTGCCATGGTATAAAATATTTTAAGGTTATGTATTGAAAAAAATGTCTTTAAATTTTGACTTTACTTAACTAAAGCTTCATGTTTTGATTCGCACAATTTTTTTACAAAGCTGAACTTATTTCTTTTATACTATTGACTAATTAGCTTAAGACCAACTTTTCTAAGAAAAAGGATCATAAAATATAACTTCCTTAATTTGTTTGATTTATAAAGGACATTTTTTGTTCCTCACAGGTCATTTATTCCTTCTCAAGCTACAAAACTTGTTTCCTACCTCCATTGATAAGTGACGAGCACAAGCTCTAGTTGTGCGAAAAGTGCAATAATCTTCTATACACAAGGATCAAAATTTTAACATTACTTAAGAAATATTAAAATGAACCAAGGCAATGGTTAAGGGAAACAAGTCAAAAATAATTTAGCTTCGATGTCTCATTGTTTATTAACCAGATTTTATCGAGGCTAAGAATATATCAAGATTGGTTAAAAGTTTCATTTAGACTTTGCTTGATTAATTTTGACAAAGGAAAACAATTTACATTTCAAATGATTGAGAGAGATTGAAGGGTTTCTTAATCAATTTCCCTCCTACTTATCTAACCTTATTATCTTCCAAAAACTAATCATTTATTTCACCATAAGATCATTTAAGAATTCACCATAAAAGGATAATGTTGATTATTTTAGCTTGGGGAAAAACAAGGTAAATATATTTTTATTACAAAGCTAGATTCCTCTTTGATCACCTAAGGACCCAAAAGTTATCAAGAAGCTCACATCTACATTAATTTATTCATATATATATATATAATTTTAAATTTTATAAGGATCATCCAACCATTTTATTATGCTTAGAATTACATTGTTACTATGTCTTAGAAGGGTTTACCACACAACATTTTATCTCAAGAGAAAAGTTTACCATTACTCATTTGTGAAAACTATACATGGTTACATCAATTCTTTCCAACACCACACACTTCCCAAATGAACAAACCAACTCTATGGAACCATGACTAGGAACAAGAGAGTAATAACATTGGTCACACCACACTACTATTCTTAGAATTTCTATAATACAATACAATCACCCAAAATGATGTGGAAATCAAATTTTATATTTTCCATGATAAAAAAATCCAAAGTTTCAATAGTCACGACAACATTACTCCACAACACATAATACTAAGGCACTGGTTTTCTTCTAAATTCCGCACATAATCCATACTAGAGATTTGCAACATAAAGTGTTAGTACAAAAAAATTTCAACCAAGTTTGATGCAATATTCTACAAGTCTTTCCCTCATCTACTTGCATAAGCCATCTGCAACAATTATTAACCTGATTCAGTTCACGAGAACTGAGCAAGATAAGACTACACAAAGCAACAATAAGCTACTATCTAACAATATCAAGAAAGGAAACATTATATTCCAAGAATTGGATCAAATCTCTAAATACTAACAACCCCTTAAGATAAATAAAATATCCACCATGCCAATCTAAGAAGAAAGCCTTATACTTCAGTTATGAACATTGTCTCAAAGCAACAAAAATTTAACAATCATTTGAGAAGGGACCATTAGCTTGATTAAGTTAGAAACAACAGTCTAGTGTAACAAAATTTCCATCAAATAAACAATTAGGTTATAAGATTGAGAACTAATATTCAAACCAACATTCTAAATTCATAAAAAAAGGTACCAAAGGCACAAGCTACAATACTAAATTTCTGAAATGAAAAAATTGAACAATTAATCCAAGAGGAAACACAGAATCCAAAGGTTAACACAAAAGGTTGAGTGTATTAAAATTTTAATCATGTAATCATAAAGATTATATGATGGAAATATAATACACGACCATCACTCAACATTTTTAAAACGGAAGGAAAATAATACTAGTTTTGGCCATTGACTCCAAGGAATTTCACAATCATTCAAGAATTGGCCACCGCCTAATAGGCCAAGAATAACAAGCGAGAGTAAAAGAGATTTCCATCATACAAGTTAACATTTTAAACATAAATCCTCATTTTACCACACAAGGGATTTCTAAACCTTCTCTATAAGTCTATAGTTTCGTTTAAAACAATGTGGATCATCACTTTCCATCTCAATTCCGTTTAAAGTACCCCTTTTCAACATATTCAAACCATTCAAAAGTAAAATTACATTTATGAGTATCACTAAAATCCATTAAATTAACATAAAATTCAAAAATATATCAACAATGCATCTAAATAGAAATACCCCAAATATCTCTAATGCTCTTAACCATTCTATAAATTCAACAAGATATCAACACACATACATAATCCAAAAGTCAATAAAATTGAACGAGATGCACAATAATAAATATGCCACCAAGAGTCATCACAAGTAGAATTATGCCAAGGTAGTTTTGACAATAAAGGAGTATTATCCATAACACACACATGAAACTACAAATCTTAGTGATAAAAACCTTTGTTATAGTTTAAGCTTCATAAGGAACGGTCAAAGTGCCCCTCAGGGAAAAACCTTAAATGTTTTGGAACTATACTGAAGATCAACATGCAATAAGGGTATATGTCTAACATCATACACAATTATGTAGGAATACTCAAGGTGCAAGACAACTAGTAATTGGTACCTTAGCCAAGATACACCCTCCAAGCATAAATCTAACCACATAAGTCAACCACACATAAAGTTTTACAAACCTACGGGATAGTTTGAAGGGAACATTTAATTGGTTCGAGAAAAGAGAACATGGAGGTCTAATAGACCTTGAAAACCACACCACTCCAAGGTTGGGAAACACCAAAGAACAACTGACATTACGAGATTGTTGAAAAAATCCAAAAGGGTGATTAAGTGTCCATAAAACGATAGTCAACCCGGAAGGGACATTATCCGATAAGGTGACTACTTGAATAACCCGATCTAAAAGTTCACAAAAAGAATAGGAGCAACCTGATTATCCAGGAAGAAATCTAATCCAAAAATGACAAGCTCGTAAGAAAAGCAAGAGGTTTGTAAATACAGCAGCTTTCCTTCACAACAGAAGACACCAGTTATAAACAACATGAAAAACTTGATACTCAAACCTAGAAATGCAGCTAATAAAGGTAGAAGGTTAATCATTCAAGCATGAACACACAATAGCCTAGTGTAGGAGGAAATTAAATCTATGCTATCCACTTTAACACCGACAATGATTAAATCCAAAACAAGAAGATTACAAGAGGAAGGGAGAGATTTTCCGCAAGGCGTACAAACCCACAACAAAAGTAGCAAAGACAACCCAAATTCAGGGAAAATAAAGTTCTATTTCATGATGTTTCTCCATCTTCAAAAAGGTACACAAACACCCCAAAGTCCTACAACAATAAACCTCTAGTTGAATCTCCGCCACAAACATGCTAGGTGCCGAACTCCACTTAATCCTACGTTAGCACAGGAAGGGAGCTCCCAAAACCATGAGCTTCAATAGACGGAAAGGAATGTGATCTCAAAGACTGCCATGATTGTAGTATATACACCAATGGGTTTAAAGAAAAAGGACTAGGAACTTCAAAACATGTGAGATAGGGGAGGGGGAAAAGCTAGAATCCACAAGCTTGCCAACATCCTCTCATCTTGTGTTTGAAATGGAATGGATAGATTGGGATATGGACATCCAATGAAGCATAAAGGAACATGTGGTCTCAAGAACAACAATGATTACAATCTATGCACAAAATGGGTTTGATTTTATGACTCCAATTCTAGCATATGTGACCAAACCTACTCATCCCACCTTCACAAATATGCACGTGACTAGAGCCAAGATATAAGCTCTGAAATAGGAATGTACCTCCACCCAAGCATAACAGAAAAAGATACCTAGGTAAAATTTTTAGTTGCAGCACCTTGGAAGGAAAGTATGCAAAACGTGGGAGATAATACACGAGGTAGGTAAATTGCATGAAAAAACACCTCAAAGAGATGTGGTCTCAAGAAATTCCACATTGTAGGATGAGCATAAAGCAATATGAAAAAAATGACTGCTTCAGGTTGTCATTCTAGCATATACGTAGCCAACACAAGCTTTTCCCTTTCACTCCACAAAACACAGAAGAACCTCCTCCTAGAGTAACCCACAAAGCTAACAACCAAAGGAAGGTGTTGCATAGTCTAAACATAAGTGAGGGAAGAACAAAATAGGGAAACAATCAGTCCAAAGCATACAACCAACATTAGAAAAGGGGTTATAGTATGCACAAAACAAGGCCCCAATAAAATAATGAAACAAACCCCCACAATCTCATGCCACACATGGATTAAATGAAAACCGAAAAAGAAGAATAACTTAAGCGGCTAGCAGTTTAAGCTTAGCATGTGTAGATCCACCAAACATGTTAGAACACAATAGAAAAGACTTTAGAAAAAGGTTGTAGTTAAAGCACCAGGGAAGGAGTGCAAACATATGCACAACAAGGAATATGTTTAACGGCCTCATCCCTTCACCCTCATCTGTATATCTCTCTCTCTCTCACATGGCCGGACCTAAGGGCAAGAGTTAGGTCAACAAGAAGAGAATACCGGCATGTTAGAAGAATACAAGGCTGAAAAACAAAAAAATGAACCCACACAACAAAACCAATGGCCAGCAAGGGAGAAATACGAGAGGGTTAAAATTTAATTGCATTGAAAAAATTTGGCAGGAGCTCAACCACTCCCACCCACCAATGGGGGTAAGCTTCTCCCCCATGCCAAATCAGGAAGGATAGAATTTCCATAAAGGATGGCAGGTCGGTGGTTGGGTTAGTAAATTCCACCACTGAAATTTTCTTAAAAGAAGAGGCATGTGTGGAGGCCTAGAGGATAATAAAATAAAATTTAAAAATTTAAAATTTAAAACTAATAGTCCCACCATGATGGGCACTACACTTGGGTCATTAATAAGTGTCTACTTTTACCCCTCTTTGGGGTGATGTAAGTGACATCACTTCAAAGATAGTAAACAAGTAAAATTTTGAAGGGGTAGAAGAAAAATTAGTAAAAGTGAGAGATGCACCCTCGAGTTTTGATGGGGTGATGAAAGAAGGCCATTGATGATCAAAAGAGATGAGAGAAATGGAAATAAAACAAGGAACTAGATGCCCCAAGTGAAGAATAAGAATGGGTAGGGGCAAGATGCCCTAAACGAAGTGGAAGAATGGTGTTGAGAGAAGAATGATATAGAATAAAATTGAAGAAAGAGATAGAAGAATGAACCTTCACCCATTACATTTTAACAACCATATTATCATCATATAGCCAAAGATCTATGTGATTGGTCCTTATTTAAAGATATAATCATACGACAAAGCATAAAATGACATGAAAATCCATAATACGAGACAATATTCCATTGCTTAAAACTAACTCAATGCAAAACACGAAATGCAATGCAGTACAAGAAGTAAACAAGGTCATTTAACATGGAAACAAGTACAAACACACATACTCAAAGTGACAATGGTCAAGACTCTTGCACAAATGTTTTTGTTATCAATCAAGACTTTAAATTCTCGTGATTGACGAAAAGGGATAAAAATTATGCCCCAAGAAAGAATATATGTGAGGGAAAGTAATGGAGGACACAACGGTCCAATGATAAAGCGTTGTGCACAACGAAATAGTATCAAGCAACTGGATGTGCCCCGTGAGTACCGACGAAGAAGGCATACTAGCTTTGTAAATGGTTGTAAATTTGATGATGAATGAGTCATTTAGTTTACAATCACATGAATATTCCAACAAGATATGGGATAAGTACCATGCGCAAGACACAAGTTTCAGCTGTTTGTGGGTTTTTACCTATTTTTGCAATTTTTTTGAATTTTTTACAATTTTTAATGATTTTTAATTGATTTTTTAAATTTTTAGATTTTTTTCTTGTTTGGATTATTAGATTTTGGTATAGAAGAAGTCATAATAACCATAAAGAGTCTCTTAGGAGTGAAATAAATGCCCCATGGATAAGGAAGAAATGTTGTGTGGTAAGTATTTCCCCAACGTAGTGAAAAATTAATAAAATAATTACTTAATAAAAATAATTATTTGTTGGAGTGTGTAGAAGAAGTGATATCGCCTAGAAGGAAAAAATAATGCCCAAAGTGAGAAGAACCGGTTTTAGGTGGAAAACAATTCCTCAACATGGTGAAAAATTAAACAAAATAATTATATAAGAAAAATAATTATTCACAAATGAGTAAAGCGAGGTTAAAATGAGAATGGTGATAAAAACATGCCCCTGAGCATCGTGGCAGGTGAAAATGGCTAGATATACCCCACGCAAGAGGGGGTAAATCATTACGATCAGTTCATTTGTTACGATTCCCTTCTCGAAAGTTACCATGAGACCTCCGAAAGTGATGAAGATGATGGTGATAGAATGATCTCTCAAGAGACACACCGAATGAGTCTAGGAGTATGTCCGACATGTAGACGATGGCTCCTTTGTGAGTAGCTTAACCTTGCTTTTGTAATTTCATGCATTTATTGCTTTATTAAATGTTTTAGACCTAGGAAAGGTGCACGTGCACACCCGGGGGCATAAGCATCCTCGTGGAACGCATGCACCAAAATAGTGTGTGCACGTATGCACACATGCCAAATTTTACTAACGTGCACGCACAAGACCACAACCTTGTGTGTGCAAGCACCCTGAGGGGGATAGACATATGTTCCTATGCGTACACGCGAAAATGGCCATGCAGATGCCCTAAGGTAGGTGCAGACACATATGGGTTAAGTTAGCTAGGAAAGGGCATGTATACACAAAGATGTGTGCGTAGGTGTGAAAGAAGGCATGGACACACACCATGTGTACATGCACCAAACGGGATACGCACATGCCCAAATGGGTGCGTTGGTGCCAAAAAGGAATAATTTCTCTACGAAAAGAAAAATATAGGAAGAAGTAGAAAATTTTAGAAAATTTATCTATATAAGAAACTAAAATTTTTGCATATGGTACAAAATAAAAGAAATGTTAGTGCCTAACACATGTTGTGTTTTAGAGACAATTGTCTGCGCCGCAGACTAGAGAAAGGCATAGCCAGTATTGCCAAGATAAAGGTGAGCTTGCCTTGGTGAGATCATCATGATATGGCGGTATTGTTAGAGGTTGTTGGATTAGGACACATAGAAAAGATGCCATCTATCACATTAGATCATGGCCTTCTTACGGTGTTAATAGAGTGATCGCACATCGAGAGCCGTGCTTTTCGGCTCCCTACGGGGAGATGAATGTTACTATGGAGGATATCTAGCGCATTCTACACATCACCATTGTTGGTTCCTCGAATGAGTATACTACAAACTTTAGACAGATCACAATGGCTATTAGTGATGTATTCTACAGCGAGAACATTCCCCACCAGGGTATGACAATTTACTTACATTGTTTCATTTCTGATCCTACTATTCACTAGGGACCTTTATATCTAATGTCTTTTATCGGTGAGTTTTAATCACCGATAAGACAGGATTTCACTTCCATTTGGCCTAATTACCATTATTCATGGCCTATACAAAGTGGCGAGAGATATTGTTGAGGACAATGCATATTGGCACATCTATACTGGGACCTTCATTTGATCACATACCATTGTCGAAGATGGTGGGACCTACTTCATTACTATAGATTTAGTCATGGGACCACATAGCCATTGGTCATCCTATTAGCGTATTAGCAGAGTGCGAGCTCCTGGAGGAGCCGAGAGTCATGGTCTGGTTTCCTAATGGGGAATATATCCAAGGGCACTTGGGAGATATATATTATTATCATCAAGAGTTTGATGATCTACAACAGAGAGATGTTATCTGGAGGCCCTACAGGCATATACAGTGGCCAGAGGATGGGGTAGAGCTCAGTGTTTACATGGTGGAGAATATTCTTATGGGCAACTAGAGCTATATTAAAAAGTTTTATAGGGTTTATTGATGCAGGTGGAAGTTTGGTGCCATTCGGGGTGTTCCCACCTAATATGTGGTACGCCCGCCATGATGCTTTGAGAGACAGACCATGGGCCCCCATATTCAGATAGCTAGAGCAAGGGCCAGCTTTGATCAGATGGTACCACAAGTTTGGTCCCCATTATGACATATTAGGGACCACAGGACTACACAGATTACCTAACTTTGTATGCCACAATTTTTCCCCATCGACTAACTATACAAGATGGTGCATGGGTTGTAGGTGTGAGGCCACCACCAGAGATTCCTTACAACAGTGATGAGGGTGATGATGTAGAGGGTGGTGATGGGGGATGTGATTGGGGAGGTAGTGGGGGAGGAAATGATGATGAGGACCCTTTTGATGGACAGGGTCTAGTGTAGGGTCCTAGACTTATGCTTTCTGCATAGATAGAGGCATGTCCTAGTGATACAACATGTACTAGCCATACCAAAGGGTGTGAGACATAGCCCTCCTCATAATCTTCCGAGAGGAGGAGAGGGTACATGTGATAGTGGATAGTTAGTTTCTTTACGTAAGCTTCAACAGCAGGTCACAAAGTGGTCCAACTTCGGTAGCGGTTGAGAAGGATGAGGCCTTGACCTGATACAAGTGCTTAGAGCTAAGTGGGACCAGGCCGCAGCTCGCACCGGTGCAGGGAGGATATGATGTTATTAGGTTTCAAATGATATGAAAGATGGCCTCATAGATGACTTAGATTATGGGTCTATTGCAATAGTTCCAAGTACAAGCGTAGTAGTTGAATACAGAGAGGGACCAACTCGAGCCGAGAGAGTAGTGGGTTAGGCGAGGTTTTTAGACTATCTAGAGAGATAACATATTTTTGACATAAAAATGTGGCTATGGTGACACCATGCATGTGTAATGATTTAGTGATAGCTAAGGGTAGATTCTCCTACTACCACTCTTTGTATTATGAGGTCATTTCAGAGAACCAATGGGCACCGAGCTATATAAATCAGTCGAGTGGATCGGCGAGGTCACAAAGGCCTGTAACATTAGGCACATCAGTTGAGAAGATGCGACCGCATCTGACATGCCATCATAGGACACAAGTTATGGGTCCTCCCCCATATTGCAGGACACGTAGTCCCCATGAGGGTTTGAGTCGACGTGACTCCTATATGCATTTGTATATTTGCACCTTTTTATGCATGCCTCTTATGAAGGCTTTATTATTTTTTTAGCGATGTATATGATGTATCATTTTGATGTACGCCTTTGATGAAGACTTTATTATGAATTTTTCCCTTAATGGCCCCATTTGTATTGATGATGTATATGATTTTGAGATAGACATTTTACACATGTATATATAGACATTTGATGTTGTATACTGCCATGTTGTGATGCACCTCGTGATGATATTTAATTTGTTATGGATGCTGACTATATCATGAAGTTGTATGATTTTGTTTCACATGTATGTATCATTATTTACATTCATTATTGATGATGTATCACATGTGTTAGATTTACAATATATCTTTAGATGATATCATATGTTGTGGTCATGAGATACTTTATTTTGGTCTGTTGGGTATGGGATAATATGATGATATTGGTGCGAGGGGGTGGGGGTATATTTTTATATTTTCAATCCCTCTTGCACACATTTGATGATATGATGTACGATGATTATATTAGTATATATGTGTATGATCTACACTCAACTTTTTATTTCTATATGATGTATAGATGATGTTAGATGTGATGATATAGATGGAGATATGATGACGTGATAACAAAAATATGTATGTGCAATAAGCAAACACAAGAAAATGTTACCAATTCTACCAAATATACACATACTAAAACAACATGAATTAACACAACTATGCACAATTATTTCTAAGCATGAAAAATCACACTTCATATGTACAAGTAAGAATGAATCTTAATGTAAGCAAGAAAAGATCAAACTAAAGCAACATGTTAAAGAAAAAAATTAACAAATGTATAAGTAAGTAAAAACTATACAAACAATGTACACGTAACCAAACAAGAAAGAAAAAAAAAACAAAACAAAGAAATGAAGCAAGTAAACTAAAACTATGTTTTTGTGATATTATTTTTAATGTGTTTTGTTTTTTTAGGATTTATGTGAAACAATTTTCTCCTTTTTTGTATTTCCTAGTTTTCTAATATTTTTGGGGTTTTCTAGGGTTTTCTTCAAACTATGTACAGGAAACCGAGAAACGTGGATGCCTTCCATCGTTAGATGGGAATGTACTAGGGCATGTGCCACGCGTTTTAAACAGAAGGTGACATTATGAAGGTGCCCTTGAATTACATGGGAACATCAAAGAGAAATCCATTCACTGATTTATAAGAGGGGAAAGATCCGAATCAAGGCTTGATAGGATAGGATCACAAGGAATCTTAGATGCAGGTGTGGAACTAGCCCTAGAGCTAAGTAAAAGTACCCCTAGATGCAAGATGCTTGTGAACAACGAATCCTCCCAAGGCACCGGAAGTTGGTTTTCACCAAGGAACTATCCAAAGTGCCAAAATTTCATGGTTTTCATCGATGGATGACCTATGTTCTCTTTTTATTTTTCTCTTTTTTGATTTTTTTAGTATTTTGATCCTTTTTTACTGTTTTTGTTGTTTTATTTTTTTAAGAGTCATGTTCAAGCATATAAATGCTTGATATGCATGGAATTCATAGGTTCCCAAAGCTCATTTCCATTATGATGAGAAAACCTGTATGCTCCCGACCCATACTTTGCTACAATGACATAAGGTCCTAACCAATGAGGTTCAAAATTTCCTTTCTTATCTCTTTTTGCCCTTGTATTGATCGATTATCTTTCATGACCAAATATCCAACGTCAAACCGAAGAGGTGTGATCCTTTAGTTTAAGTTTGGGGAAACTCTATTTTGATAGACCTTGAGTTGGTTAAGGATGCGGATGCGATTTTCATCTAGGAGTTCTAATTCTATTAGCCTAGACACTCTGTAATCCTCATCTTTGTCCAGATAATCCCTAAGATATATTCTCAGGGAAGGAAGCTCTATTTCCAATGGGATGATAGATTATTTTTCAAACACTAGAGATTAGGGTGTCATAACAAGAGGAGTGCGGCGGAGGTCCTATAAGCCAACAGGTGGGTGAATTTACAAATGCCGCTTAGGACTTGTCTTACTCACCATCTTTTCCATGATCCAAACCAATGTTTTGTTAGTGGATTCAGCTTTCCCATTACCTTGAGGGTAATATGGCGTGGACCACTTTAATCTTATTTGAAATCGATGACAAAGATATTTCATTGTCTTTTTCTTGAATGATTTTCCATTGTCGTAATTATGGCCACAAGAATGCCATACCGGAAAAATAAGGTGATTCATGATGAAATTTGATATCTGAGCACCTATAACATAGGTCAATGGAATGACCTCTACCCACTTAGTGAAATATTTTGTGGCCGTGATGATGTGGGTATGACCATTAGATGAGGTAGGGGTGAGATTCCCTATTAAATCCATTTGGAAAATGGCCATGGTTTTGTAATTGGTTACAATGGTCAGCAACAACGCATGGATGAAATTTCCATACTTTTGACATAGAACACATTTCCTTACATGGTTACAAAAATTTGTCTCCATAGTAGGCTAGTAGTATCCTACCCTTAATAATTTCTTTACTAGGACCATTCCATTCGTATGGGTGCCACACACCCCTTCATGTACCTCCTTGATCACTTAGACCAACTCTGCTACATCTAGACAGTGAAAAAATTCCCATCATAGCCATGAGAGTAGAGTGTACCTCCTAAGATGGTGTAACGGATATTTGGTGGATAAGGATTTGTTTTTCAGATCAAGAGATGTTAGGAGGAAAGGTACTACTTTGGAGGTAGTTAAAAATAGGTTCATACCATGGGGAATAGGGACCAACAACTTCACATGCCAGAATGATTCCAGCATGTCGTATGTAGGTTGACGTAGATTTTCAACAAAAAATGGCATATCATTATTTTCAGTGGAATCCGTAGCATAGAACCCACTGTTGCCATTGCATCTGCAGATCAGTTTTATGCCCTTGGAATTTTCTCAAAGGTGATGCACACAAAGTATTCTTTCATATTTTCCACCAACTTTTTATATGGGATGAGTTTATCATCCTTGACCTTGTACTCATTATTGAATTGTTTGATGATCAATTGTGAGTCACCAACAACCTTAAGGTGGTGAATATTCCATTTTATAGCCAACTTCATCCCAACGATGAGTGCTTCGTATTCTTCTATGTTTTTGTGCATGAAAATCCAATAAAAAAACTTCATGCGAGATATGATGTCCTGATGGAGTGATTAGTACTATACCTTATTTTGAACCATGGAAAGTGAACGATCCCTTAAAGTGGACTCCGCCACATGACATATTCCTCAATATACATTAGTGATGCATATGGAAGCTCTAAAACTATAGGATCTATTCTAGGAAAAGGTGCTTATGCTAATTAGTTGGCAAGCACTTTTCCCTTAACTTAATTTTCATGCACGTAGTCAATGTGAAATTCACTCAGTAGAATTATCTAATCAGCCATTCTTCCCGTAAGTGTGGTTTTTGACAATACATACTTGATTGGGTAAAATTTAGATATAATCTTTGTCTTATTGTTATTGGGTTTCGAGAATGGAACATGGCTATAAATCGTTGTCGGCGGGAAAAACGTGTCCCTCCTCTTTAATGGGAGAGGTTCCCTTATTGAAAACAGAAAAAACAAATGTGCAAATATACACCTCTCAATGTTTGGACCCTAATATTCGGAATGTTTTCATACTTAAAAGATTATCAATACGATGGATTAAAAGATTAGAGAGATGAAGAAGGAAGAAAAAAACAATGTTTTCGTGGAGATATAGGTAGTAGAATATATCCTTACATTAAACCAAGAAAATATAGGAAAACGATTAATCACTTCATCACCAATGTGAATCAGACACAAAGTTCTAAAGATTACACGTAAAAGAACACAAAGTCTATTTGGAATGCAAATACAAATGATCCATTAAATCGAGCAAGGAGAGAGAGATATATAAAGAGGAAATGAGAAAGAAATCTTCAGTATTGAATTACTTCCAAATTTACAACGTTCTAGAAAAATAGAATCATTTTTCCATGGCCAAAAAATGTTCTTATAACAATTATTGTACATCCATACTTCATCCATAAGAAAAGAATATCCAAAAGGAATAATGTTCCTTGTAAATCCATTTTTGGAAAGTGACATGAAACAAATGCACTCATGAAAACCGTAGGTTCAAGAAGGAGAATATTTCATCAATTCAAGGCATGATTACTTTAGCAAGGGGGGCATCTCATTATTTTCTTCTTCATGTGGTCCCGCCATTTCCACATTTTAACCACTTTCATAACACTCAAGTGCTTACTGGTTAGTTTTCCCTTTTATTGTGTATGCCCAATAAACTCCGTTTTATGATAATCAAACTTTACATTTCTTTAAACTTATCGATTTGGCTCCACAACAAACCAAAATTGGATCTCATGAATAAATGAAAAGGAAATAGAGACAGATGAATGAAGAATGGTTAACATTTGTATTCTTTGGAGATCTGGTTCGTTAATGGCATCAAAACTAGATGAGTACGTTTTGGCCACTCTTTCCCTTTGTCAAATTTGAAATTCAACCCTACGCATGGCAAGCTCCAAGAACGGTGGACCTAGGGAAAAACATCCACTTTTTAAGACATTTGGGAGAAAAAGCGCAATTTCTCATTTTCTCTCCCGCCTCTTCTACATCCCCACCGAAAGTCAAACACGTGGCACACCCTAATTTGAAATGGGGTCACGGCTCAAATTCTCATTCTCCTACATTGGCCCTGTCCCGATTTCATTCTTCAACACATGGCATCACCCAATTGGTTACGGGGATGTGCATCACTTTTATAGTTTACTTATTTTGAAAAGAAAATTCCAACTTTTCCCCGAAATTCCATGCCTCTAGCATTGAATTTTCAATGTAGGCCACATGTCCCTTTTGATTCACTCTAGGATTCAACTCAGAATTTATCCCTTTGAATGTGCGGGCCACGAGTCATTTTAGAACTTTTTGTAATTTCACCATAATTCCTTAAAGAATAAAATGGATCCATCACCCCGAACTTCGCCAAAAAACCGCTTTCTACCAATCGTGGACTTTTGGGGATGTGGGGCAAATCTGACATTTTTTCCAAAATCACCAAAAGTGATAAGTTCAAAAAGGAACCCGTCTGGATGCATCCAATGAGAAGAAAACACATAGCTTCACCTTTTGAGAAATAATTTGACGGGGAAAATAACGTAGAAAATTACAGAGAATGGGAAAATGCCATTTTTACACTTGATGAATATTTTCTTTTTGCACAAAGCTCATATGCAAAGAATTCAAGTTTCCACATCCTTCAAATGCATAAAACGATATCATACACCCTCCCATCCTTGAGAAATAGATAGAACGTTATAATGGCAAAGCACACCGAGGAAATGCATAAAACATCATGTGGGATCAAAATGAACACTTGAGTGGCCTCCGAAACACGAATTCCTCCATGGCAAGAATTCAATTTTCACAAAATTGGATTTCAAAAAAAGGGGAGAAATCTACGGATAATAGCTAGCTCCTTCGGGCATGATTTGGAAAAGGAAAGATGTAAAATCAAGAACCGTAGAGAATTTTGGGGATGAATGTATCAATGCCTTATCCATTGGAAAAAGGAGTAAAAACAATATCAACACGTAAGAAAACGCAAAAAAGGAAACAAGTAAAAAAAAGAAAAACAAAAAACAAAACACCATACAAAATGTACAAAGGGACCGCCAAAACTCCTAGGTTTTGAACAACTTCAAAAATTTCCCACTATAAGGAAGTGGGAGAGGAGAACCATCCATGTAATCTAGGTAAAAAGAGTTCTCACCAGAAAAAATGTCTAATTTTAAAAGGGTGAAGCCAAAGGAAATCAAATTCACCATGGCTACCTCAAGGTTCATGCCTTTTGTCCCAAATAAGAACACTGTCTCCCACTTGAAATTTTTTAAGTTTAGTCTTTTTGTCAAACAAAGATTTTACCTTGATTTGATGAGCTAATATTCTATCAACCACTTAGATATGTCTTCATTCAACTTCTGGATGTACATAATTCTTTTTGTCCAATGAATTGGTAAATTTGGCATCCTCAATGGCCTTAATCAAATGTAAGGCTGACAATTCCAATGTCACTGGAAGCTGAGCTTCAACTCCATATACCACTTGAAAAGGAGACATTCCAATGGCTCTCTTAGGTGTAATCCTATCTACCCGTAAAGCATCATATAGTTTCTTATGCCAATTCCTCTAAGATTCATTAGCAAGCTTCCAAAAATGGTGACCAAGTTCATGTTAGTTGATTCTACTTGTCCATTCCCTTGGGGATAGTAATTTGAAGAGTGGGCAAGGGAAATGCCATAGCCATAGTAGAAATCCATCATCTCAACAAAAGAAAAATTGGAAGCATTGTCAAGTGATAATCTTGTTTGGTATCCCAAACCTTATTAAGATGTGATCCTTGATGAAGTTGCATACTACTTCAGAAGTAGTACTTTTAACTAGAATGACTTCCACCCACTTGGTGAAATAATCAGTAGTAGTCAAAACATGAGTATGCCCTACACTTGAAGGTGGATTGAGTGTCCCAATGAAGTCCAAACCCCATTGTTGAAAAGGTTCCTCAATCACCACTAGTTTGAGAGGTAAAGAAGCCAATTTGGGTCTTCCAACAAAGGTTTGACATGTTTCACACTTGCCTACCCACTTTGATGCATCTTTGAACAATGTATGCCAATAATATTTGACATGGAGGATTTTGTGGGTTGTGACAGCAAAAGAGAAATGACCTCTACAGGCTTGGTCATGAAAGGATGAGAACAATTTCTTTTTCTACTCTTTTTCAACACATTTCAAAAACCTTCCATCTATGCCTCTTTTGAACAATTTATTTTCCCACAACACATATCCTGATTGCACCTTAATTTGATGGCTCTCTTATCCTTGGCACTCAAATGGGATGGAAATTCTCCATAAGTAAGAAAGTGTGTAATGCCATCATACCACTCATCAGTTGAGCTGAGGAAAGGACAACATGGATATCAACATACTCCTTGGATAATTTGGCATCAGCTCCTTTAGAAATGAGTTCACATAAGCCATTTCCTTGAGCTAGTTTGGTTGGTTAGATGTCAAGATCATACTCCTAAACTTTGTCTACCCAATTTCCTCTTTTGGTTCCAAATTCTTGTTATGTAAGAATGGATTTAATAGTTGTATCAGGCAAAAACACAATGTAATGAGAGTTAAGGATGTAAAATGAAATTATTTCACAGCTTTGACCACTGCAAAAGCATGTTTCTCCATCATGGTGTACTTCATATCATGGGATTTCAAAATATAACTCATGAATGCTATGGGGAGTTCATGACCTTCAACATTCTCCTAGGTTAACATAACAACTAGAGTAATTTTAGTAGCATAGCAATAGATAATGAAGTCTTTGTTATAATCAAGGCATGCCAAGATTGGAGTCTTTGCTATAGCTCTCTTGATGTCTTCAAATGCAACCTTTCCTTCAAGAGGACCAACCAAAATTCTACTTCCCTTTCATCATGTGGGATATGTTCAAAGTAAGTTTAGAAAAATCAGGTATGAATCTTCTTAATAAGTTGATCTTTCCAAAGAAAGAGTGCA
The DNA here is from genome assembly GCA_018340775.1 of Taxus wallichiana var. yunnanensis. NCBI lineage: Eukaryota > Viridiplantae > Streptophyta > Pinopsida > Cupressales > Taxaceae > Taxus > Taxus wallichiana. The sequence continues at coordinate 209,808,493 of CM031237.1, read as the reverse complement.
CACCCTTCTTGCTTGTGGGGAGAGGGATCTCATGGAATTACCTGGACTCTTTTTGGATCAATCTTGATTCCCTCCTTAGAGACAATGTGTCCCAATAATTTTCCCTTGGTGACAAAAAAGACATATTTCTTGGGATTCAAGGAGATGTCATTCTTTCTAAACTTTTGGAGGATAGTTTCAAGGTGTTGGAAATGATCAGCTCTGTTTTTGAAAACACAGTTAGATCATTAAGTTATATAACTATGTATTTTCCTTAGACTTCCAAAGGCCAAGTCCATTACCCCCTTTGAAAGGTGGCACCAACATTGATGAGGCAAAAAGGCATTCTCCTATAAGCAAAGGTGCCCCAAGGAGTGGTAAAGGCAGTCTTATGCTGATCTGCAACACTTACTTCTACTTGATTATATCTTGAGAATCCATCAAGCATGGACAACATTTCTGAACCTGTAATAGCCTACAACACTTGATCCATTACGGGGAGAGGATAATTATCCTTCAAAGAGACTTGATTCAAATTCCTTAAATCAACACAAATTCAGATCTCACTATTCTTCTTCCCGATAGCCACGATATTAGAAGTCCACCTTGAATGGGGAATGGGGAAAATGATCTTAGCCTTCAATAACTTTTGGATCTCTTGAAAGATTATATCAGCAATTTTAGGGTTATAATCGCCTCTTCTTTTTCCTCGAAGGGATTGATCCCAATTTTTAGAGGAATGAAATGTTCCATATCTTTTGGCTGAAAATCCTTGAGATCATCATAAGAATATGTAAGAACATTAGCATACATTTTCAACAGATTTGATGATTTCTCCTCTCCTCTTGTGTGCAACACTTTCCAATGTTTACCAAAGATGTGTTCATTAAGACTCCAAATGTTTATCTTTTCATAATCAATGAGCCGTTGAGATCCTTTGGAATTTTGGACTTGATGTACCTATCATGTTTATTAAATACCTCTTCTCAACTTACCACCCCTTTAGATATCTTATTACCTTTCAGCTTTATGCGATCATCATGATCCATTTCTTCTTTTTTATCTTCTTTGTTTTGGGGCACACACTCTCTAGGAAGATTTCCACTTCCTTCAAAGTACAAATGGTTAAAATTATCTTTGAGTTCAAGGAAGGAAAGCAAGTGTTGATCATCATTAAAGACTTGTCAATTGTTTACATTATCAGGTACACTATGCCTATGAATCATCTCAATGGTGAATTTATCTTAGGAGAAATATGGATGAGGGATCGAGAGACGCCGAGACAACCAATGAATCAGCCCTAGTGTTTCTTTCCCTTGGCATGGCTTCAATAGAAAAGGCATTAAGGAACTCAATGGAATCCCAAACCAGATTCCTGTAATGTTTCAACCTTCTATTCTTCACTTGAAAGAGATCTCTAACCTATTTTACAATCATCTTTGCATCTCCACGAGCAAGGAGATTCTTTATCCCCATGTATTTTTCCACGCTTAAACCGAGGATGAGAGCCTCATACTTAGCTGTATTATTTGTGTTTTCGAATTGAGGCTTGAAGGAGAAAGGATGAGTTTTCGCTCAGATAAATAAGCACCACACCAACTCCAAACCAGGTGAGGAGCAGCTCCACTCAAATTCCAAAATCCAAACACCATTAGGATAAAGAATAACTTCCTTAGTATGGTTAGTGAAATCTTGTGAGATGATCACGTAGTTACCATGACCGTCTGTCCTCATAAAGTATTTGTGCCTTTGGGTCATATTTGTTTTGCACAATATATTCAATTTGTTTATCGTGCGGTAGAGGGTTCTTCATTTTCCCATTCACTAGAATAAGAGCATGTGACGAATCCATCATGATTTCTCTTCCAAAGATCTTTGTAAAATTTCTAGTCAACAACATGTCGTAGGAAGGGGGAATTTAAGCTACCAAAATGGTGGCTAAAACTATCTTCTCTCGGCAAAGTAGAAAAGGCTACTTATGCATTCTTTATCCTTCCAACCAATGGTACTTCTCTACTTTCCATTGAGTAACATGAACGAAAAGAGTGGGTTAGGGTTAAACCTAGAGCATGAGCTACCTTAGTAGAAATCAAATTATCCGTCTGAAGCACTAGAATCAATAACATAGTTGGTGAGTTTGTGGCCAGCTATGAGGAGAGTGACATAAAATGGTTTGATCTTCTCATCAGATGAAGTTACTACTTCCACAAGGCTTGGTTGAGATGAAAGAGAAGGAGTGGGCAAGAGACCTTTAGAACTAGGGGATGAAGGCTTGGATTTTGAATTTACAAAGTCTATCATCTTAGCAAAGGCCTTAGAATGGGTTTGGTAGAATTCGGCTTTTGAGATCTGGATCTTAGTTTTCTTGAGATGATCAATAATGTCAAAAGAACCTGAGGTAGATGGAGCATCATTGATAGGAGTAGATTAAACTTTGGAATTATCAACTCTATCATTTGAATGGCAAGAAGTTTTAGGAGAAGAAACAAAAGAGGAAGGAACAATAAAACCTACCTTAGGTGTGGAAGAAGTTGGAATAGGAGCTCCTATCCTCGCAATCACCGGAATGGGTATAGGAGGTTCCTTAGATCTTTGCAAGAGCTACACCACTTTCTCCTTCTTGTTGGTTTTTGTTGATGGTGAGTCACAAAGACTCCCGAGTGTCCACAACTCGATGGGTTGAGACTCTCAAAGAAATTGCATAACATGGAGCTTTTCCCAAGTGTGGGACCTTGCGAAAATGGAAAAGCTCTCCGGATGAAGGCCGGTTCCTATTCCTCTATTCAGATGCACACATAAAAATGTAGAGGGTCTACTCAAAACCTAATCTAATTTTCCAAGGAGACAGGGTAAGAAGATGCATAAAATAAAACCTAAACTAAAAAGGTGATGCACCGAGGAATGAAGAACAACTGTCTTGCCAATAAACACAAGCCATTAAAATGCAATGCAAGATCATGCATAGATAACCAAATTTGTAGTGAAAGATCAGGAGGATACAAATGAACACAGAGAGGGTTGAGAATCATCCACATACATGCATTATTTGCTCCAAATATTGATACAATACACTACAAAATGCCAAGAGGCAAAGTTGCATTACGAGCTTTTAAATGGGAGGTTTGAACTCCATAAATCCGCCACCAAAGAGAAGAAGGGAGGGGAAAAACAAGAATGTCCAACCTTTAGAAAGAAGCCCCTCCTTACAATTTATAGGGAGAAAAAGAGAGGGAGAAGAGAGGAATTCGAAATCTACCCCAACCACCTCCAGACTGCATTTAATTCATCTCATTATGCCAGTAGGTGAGACCCCTAACAAACCCAAAAAATGGTGAACTGTATTTTACATTTTTGAATAACTTTTTCTCACCCAAATCAAGATATCCAGTCGTATTTGGGTAGAGGATGCCGAGAGATTTCCGAAAAGTCCAACCTTGCGTGAATCTGAGCTCCCTGTGAAAAGTTATGGCCATTTGAATATTCCCAAGTCGTGGTCTGCTTTCCAAATCGGGTTCGGGTTTCTCCTTTGATCCGTGCATCGGGTTTGGAGGGTGCCTCAACATGTTTTTGCCCCATGCTTTCCCGACTCCAAAACCTGATTTTCCTAGGTAGTGTTTTGGGTTTTTGAACTCCCAAGCATCGGGACATGCCTTGCGATTTTCATGCTTCATGTCTCATGTTTCCCGAAACCCAAAACCCGAAATCCTTTGTGTCGGGTTTTTGAACTTCTCCGGCATATTTTCCTTGTGTCGGGTTTTGAACTTCTCCGGCATATTTTCCTTATGTCGGGTTTTTGAACTTCTCCAACATATTTTCCTTGTGTTGGGTTTTTGAACTTCTCCGACATATTTTCCTTGTGTCGGGTTTTTGAACTTCTCCGGCATATTTTCCTTGTGTCGGGTTTTTGAACTTCTCCGGCATATTTTCCTTATGTCAGGTTTTTGAACTTCTCCGGCATATTTTCCTTGTGTCGTGTTTTTAAACTTCTCTCGGCATATTTTCCTTGTGTCGGGTTTCGAACTTCTCGCATATTTTCCTATTTTTCTATATTTACCAAGGGGAAAGATATATACAACAATTTTGCGACTCAACAGGATCACCTGCCTGCTAGGTAGAAGATCAATGGCCTTTTAGCAATCCATTGGGCATGGAGTCATAAGCAATAACCTAAAACCAACCTTATATCTGATCCCGAGCCTGATACCATAACTCCTTCTTCTGAGAGCACGCTGAACTGTAGAAATTCAACCTGAGAGCAAAAAAACCTATGCCGAAGCACTTAGGGAAACCAAAACCTAACTACAACAAGAAAATGCGTACATGCACTTAGAGGAATTTTAAATCTAGGCTAATATTTACAAGGGTAAACCTTTTCCTTTTAGTAGCAATGGTTAAGGTGGATTCCGTTAACCGAATCGAGTTCTTCTCCATCCAATGTAGACAATCGGAAGGCATTACTACTTTTACATCCTGTGACCATAGGGGCCACTCCAAATGGCATCAAACTTGGAATGCCATCCCTGGTTTTTCCCGATCTGCATCCCATTTCAGACTAGGTCCCCTTCCTAGAAGGTCTTTTCTCTTGCCTTATTATCAAACCATCTTTTTACTAAGGCCTGATCCTTCTCAATCATCTCGAATCGCATGTTCTCTTATTTCTTCCAATTCCATCAACTTTGCATACCTCGGCCTCCATTGGTTCGAACTCGCATAACTCCAACCGCCTCATGAGCTCTAATGCCGGCAATTCTAATGATATAGGCACATCGCCTCTTTCCCATAGACCAACTTGTAGGGAGAATTACTAGTAGACGTCTTTGGCGTTATTCTCACATCACCCCATAATGCTGATTTTATCTTGGTATGCCATGTTCTTTGATTTTCATCCAGAGTCCTTCTAATGATTCTTAGCAAATTTTTGTTCATGGACTCTGCCTGTCCATTACCTTGTGGGTAATAGTTGGAAGAGGTGCTCAAGTAGATTCCATTCTTGACAGCCCATTCTGTAATCTTGGAACCTATGAATGCCAATGCATTGTCTGATATGATAGTGGCCGGAACACCGAACCTAGTCACTATTCCTTCATAAAAGTCTAGTATGTTAGACTCATTTGCTTCTTTGAGTGCTACTGCTTCAGTCCACTTGGTGAAATAGTCTGTTGCCGTGAGAATCCACTTGTGGCCTTGGCTTGAGTTTGGGTTGATGACCCCGATGAAGTCCAATCCCCATTGCATAAATGGTTGGTCAACCAAAATTGGGTGCAATGGAAGTGCTGCTAGTCTTTCTTTTCCTGTGAAGAGTGCACATTTCTTGCACTTTCTTATCCATGTATAGCAGTCATTGAACATTATGGGCCAATAATACCCTGTCTTCATTATCTTGAGAGTCACTACTCATGGGGTGAAATGTCCTCCAGAATATCCATCGTGAAAATCTCGTAACACCCTTTTAATTTGATTTGTCCCAATGCACCTCAATAGAACTCCATTGATGTCTTTCTTGAACAAAACACCATCAACAAGCACATATGGAATAGCTTGTAATCTAAAGTATCTCCTCTTTGCTTTGCTCATTTCTGGAGGGCATAGGCCTGTCTGTAGGAAGTGTATCATACTCTGAGTCCAACAAGGAGTAGGCACATCATCGTTTTCCTGTTCTTGACCATCCTGTAGTACCAAGACAATCTCTTTTTCATCACCTGCTTCAACTTGTTGACTCAAGGCTAGCTGTTCACATAGTCCCTTTCCACGTACTAGTTTTGTGACCTTGATCTCGATGTCATATTCCATGACACGGGTTATCCATCCTGCACATTTCTCATTCAGATCCTTGTTTAGAAGGAATTCCTTGACTCCCACATGAGAGACCAATAATTGGATCTTGTTGTTTGAGACTAGGTGCTTGAATTTCTTTAAGCTCATGATCACTGCAAGGACATACTTTTCAATGAAAGAGTACCTAGTTTCGTATTCCTTCAAGCCTTGACTGAAGAAAGCAACTGGTTTTTCTAATCCTTCTTTGTTTTGTTGTACCAGGATTGTAGAAATTGTGTCTCCACCACCGAAGGCATATAGCACGAAGTCCTTAGAGAAGTCTGGATTGACGAGAGTTGGAGCTTGAGATACAACCTCTTTTATTTCCTCAAAACTTGCCTTGCCTTCAGATTTCCACTTAAATTCCATGCTCTTCTTTAACATCAGCGTTATTGGCTTTACGAGAGCTGCAAAGTTTGGAACAAACCTGCAGACAAAATTGATCCTTCCTAAGAAGCTTTGAAGAGCCTTCTTGTGACTTGGCAATGGCAACGCTTGAATTCCTTCAACTCTTTCTCAATCAATCGTCAACCCTTACTTTGAAACAATATGGCCTAGAAGCTTTCCTCGTGAGCCAAGAATATGCATTTTTGGGATTTAATGATACCCCAAATCTTCTACATCTCTGAAATACTTTCCTCAAATGACAGAGGTGATCCACTGCATTTTTGACAATACAAGATGTCGTCAAGATATATCATAACTATTTTATTGATCAACCCCTTAAACGCCATATCCATTGCCCTTTGAAAGTGGCTCCAACATTTGATAGCCCAAATGGCATCTTCTTGTAGGTATAGGTGCCCCATTTGGTGGTGAAGGCCGTCTTGAACCGGGTCATCTTCTTTCACCATTACCCGATTATACCCCGAGTAGCCATCTAGGAGAGAGAATCTCTCTCGAACCGAGATACTACTTGCAATATTTGTTCCATCAAGGAAGTGGGTAATGGTCTTTGAGAGATGCCCTATTGAGGTCTCGGAAGTCCACACACAACCTGATTTCTCTCGCTCTTCTTCTTGACCGAACCAAGTTTGCAACCCACTTGAGTCATTGATCGGGAATATAATGCTTGCCTCTATTAGCTTGTTTAATTCTTTCTTCATTAGAGGCTCAATGTGAGGGTTGATGGTCTCTCGCTTCTACCCGATGAGCTTAGCATCTGATCTAATTCTATGGTATGTTGTGCCAACTTTAGATTGAATCCTCTCAAGTCTTCATAGCTACAAGTGAAGACATCTGGAAATTCTTGGAAAAGTCAGTATGAAATCTGATTTCTCTTGCTCAAAGGGCCACTTTACCAATTTGAAGTGTTTTGCCTTCCCCAACCAGAATTGGCCTGAATCTTCTCTCTTGACTGTATGTTAGACTTTTCCTTACGGAACTGGTCGTTAGGGTTGAAGATAGACTCAATGCTACTAAACCCTTAGGAAGCTTGTTTGTCGTAGCTACACTACTTGATCCCCATACTCGCTGCTCTAGCCTCACCCGATTTCTAGCCGAGAATTCAGCGTCTTCTTGTAAAAAATTGACGATCTCATGATCATTCTCAAACACCTGCCACTTGTGTTATTATCTCTGAATCGCTGGCCTCACAATCACATGGATATGTGGTTGTGTTTTTCCCCTTCGATGTTGTTAACCACATCAAATTTTGCTCCAACTGCCGCAAGCCTATCCACGACTTCATTTTTCTTCCCGGTATGGACACAATGTTGAAAGCTTTGAAATCCTCAATGAGCTCCCATATCCTCGTTTTGTAGTTCTTCAACAAGTCATTCTTTGTAGCATGTTGTCCCCCGACTTGGTTGATGATTAGTTCGCTATCCCCGAATATCTGCAAGTTCTTTATGCCCTTTTTCTTGGCCCAATGAAGTCCATGAATTAATGCCTCGTATTCACCGTGTTGTTTGAACAGGAAAATTGGAAACGAAAAGCTGAAAAATATTTTATGTCTTGTGGTGAAATCAACATTGCACCACCTCCAACACCTTGTCTGCTTGAACCATCGAAAAATAGTTTCCAAACTTTGTTTTCATACTTTTGTTCAAGCTGAATGATGCCGTGAATGGGTGAATATTTTTCGTGTACACAATATACACCTAATTCAGATTCTTCAATTTCCTTGTATGGGTCAAATTCATGAATCTTGTTTGCCCATTCATCCAAAGTCAAATCAGAATTCCCTCGACCTTAGTACCTGTTTCTAGATCATTTGAACACTCCTCCTGATAAAAAGATGAGTAATTTGCATTGATAGGACTTGGTACATGAGGCTCAATATGGAAATTGGCAATTGGTTCTGACCTGATTGTTGCTTTGGCCCCATACCTTGTTCTGAAAATCATGTGTGACCAATCTACAGATAAATATCCACTAATTTTTGCAGTAAAGTCTCTTGATAGACACAACGCAAAAAGTGGTGGAAGGTCAATCACAGACACATCTTATAGAACTGTAGCATTAGGATAGGAATGTAGTGTTAGGCTTAACCCTTTTATGACCCCAACTATTCGAACTGCTATTCCATCCAGTTGTACTACTCCTTTCAACACTCGGCTCATACTTCGACTCCAATTGATCTGCTATTTGCTTTGCGGCATGAATGAAATTTTTGCCCCTGAATCTATCATGCAATTGTGTACCAAGTGGTTTCCAACAATCAATGACACATAGAATGGTGGAGGCTTCAAATTTTTGCTTGTCTGCCCCCATCATGTTGCACTGCATTAGTGAGAACTTTCTCATGTCCCCGGTTTGATTGATACATTTGAGGCAGACAATTAGCCATCAGAACTTGCAATAAATCTCGTTTCCCCGCGATCGCGAGTGATTCCCACATGGAAATGTTCACATGTGTCTTCTTCATTTGATCGATGATGTTGAAAGGGGATGAATTGTCCTTTTGTTGTCCCTTACTTGGCGTAACCTTTTCTGGAGCTTGAATAGGTGCGTGTGTTGCTACAACAGGTACCTTAGGCTGATTTTGCACATTTGGAGCTGTGTTTGGTCTACTGACCCCTTGTTGTGTAGGAGTGGGCTGATAAACAATTGGATTAGATGGTTTTCCCTCTTCTATGCTTCTCTTCTTTGACCGTGTGTTGGCCACCACGCCTTGAAAAGGCTATTGGTTAACTCCACAAAAGTCTTCCGTTTGCCAATTGGCCAATGTGGTTTCTATTGGAGGTCCTTCTTGTTGCGTTTCTTGCTGTTGATTCCCTTCTTGGCTTGGTTCTTGAGGCACACCAATGGTTTGTACCATCAGGGCTTGATTTAGTGCACCATTGAAACACATTGACTGATTGTGAGGTAGATTGCAAGGGTAACACCAATCGTACTCCTGTGCCATGTTGTTTTGTGTTGGAACCAAGGCTCTTGAGGATGTCGTTGCATTTGGATCATATGGTCGAAATGGCCTGGCAGCTTGAGGTTGTCCTTGGTTTTGGTTTTGATTTGCAGCTTGAGCTGGTGGTCTATTTTGTTGGTATGGGGGCTAGCTTAGCCTAATCTTGCGCTTGAGGCGATACGATCTAGCACTTTGAGCTTGCTATATTTTGATAGTTACCAGCTCATTTCCAATGTTCTCGCAATCGTTTCATAACCTCCCGCAATTATTTGAAGTATTTGAAGGAGTCGATGCCTCATTATTGCTTTGATTTCTAAGAGTTGGAATGGGATTCAACTCGTGCTTTACTTGGTTGTAGGATTTCCCATATCCGGATAGAGAGGCATTGGTGGCCTTGGTGCAAGCTTACCATCTTTGATCAAACAGTTCTATGCTCGATAGCCGTGTCATAGGCCCCCAGTAGCGTTGTTCCTCCCATTGATTGGATGATCATGGCTATGTCTCGAATTTATAGGCTTTAAGAAATAAAGGAATGCACCTTCGGCGGTTGGTCTAACAAATTGGAATCCTGTCCCATGTCCGTTGGAATCTAAAGTTGAAATTTGTCATTTGTTCGTTAGGAGCCCTTTTGATTGTTGTCAGTTGTTCCAATAAAGACAAATTATCTGCCTTCTCCCGAATTGGTTACAAAGAGCTGAACAAAGTTGGTTCCAATTCATAATAGACCCTACTGCTAGGCTCCTAAACCATTAGTAAGGCCTTACCTTTGAAAGATGAAGCCAATAACTTAACTGCAACATCCATTTCATTTATTTCGTGGATTGCACATACATTAGCAATATCCTGGATGTGGTCGATAGGAGTAGTATGATTTTATCCTATGAAATAGGGAATATTCTTTAAGCGCCGCACACGAAATTGATTATGAGCATTTAGGGCAAGTGGACTACTACCCGTGAAATTGACAAAGGGATTTGGTGGTAGATGTGCCATTATGATTGGCTTAAGAATCCTGGTTGATGCAAGAAAAGCTCTATCGGGTGAAGGTGTAGACAAAGTCTTGTTAGGTGGAGATGGTGATCTTTGTGGTCTTCTTCCTCCTCTGCCCGGTGATAGTTGCAAGTGGACGAATAGCCCCTATTCTTGAGTATTAGACCTGGTTCGAATTCTTCTCATGTGCTTGGGCAACTTGTGTTGCTACACCGCTGAATTCTATCCCTTCGGAGTCGCCAGATGTGTTAGATAACAAGCCTCAAAAAGGCTAGATTTTGCCAAGTTACACACCAAACTTGACAATATTGAAAATGGAATTTAAAACTTTGAAGGACCCAGAGGATACAGTCTTCAATTCGAATTCGGGTCTTGTTGTGCAGCTGCGAATCCCCGAAAGGTACAGGCGGAACTCAAGTCATGCAATGCAACTTACAAAACCCGAATTGCCATGTGTCGAACTTGGGACATGCTCAACACCCCAGAAAACCTGAAATGACTGTTGTCGGGAATAGGACCATGTAATGCATCCCCCAAAACCCGAAAATGACTGTTGGGTCTTCTTTGATGTTCTCGACCTCGAAAACCTGAAACACTAAAAACCATTAAATTTTGAAAGTCAAAAAATAAAAAAACTAAGGATACCCTTTTGAAGATTACCCTCAGATCTACCAACTGGTGAAATTTTGACTTGTTTTGAGTGAGTTAAGCCCTTGAAAATTGATTTCGAGTTCAGCCTGGAAGGTGAAAAATCTGAAATTGTAAAACTTGCAATTTCTAAGTCCAAATTTCTTGAAAATTCCTTCAAATCTTATGAAATGACCTCTTGGTCCCACCGGCATGCCAAAACAAAGCATGTAATGGCGAATCACAAAGCACCCCTGAGTGTCTGCAACTTGATGGGTTGAGACTCTCAGTGCGATTGCATAACATGGAGCTTTTCCCAAGTGTGGGACCTTGCAAAATCGGAAAAGCTCTCCGGATGAAGGCCGGTTCCTATTCCTCTGTTCAGATGCACACATAAAAATGTAGAGGGTCTACTCAAAACCTAATCTAATTTTCCAAGGAGACAGGGTAAGAAGATGCATAAAATAAAACCTAAACTAACAGAGGTGATGCACCGAGGAATGAAGAACAACTGTCTTGCCAATAAACACAAGCCATTAAAATGCAATGCAAGATCATGCACAGATAACCAAATTTGTAGTGAAAGATCAGGAGGATGCAAATGAACACAGAGAGGGTTGAGAATCATCCACAGACATGCATTATTTTCTCCAAAGATTGATACAATACACTACAAAATGCCAAGAGGCAAAGTTGCATTACGCTTTTAAATGGGAGGTTTGAACTCCACAAATCCGCCTTCCAAAGAGAAGAAGGGAGGGGAAAACAAGAATTTCCAACCTTTAGAAAGAATCCCCTCCTTAGAATTTATAGGAAGAAAAAGAGAGGGAGGAGAGGAATTCAAAATCTGCCCCAACCACCTCCGACTACATTTAATTCATCTCATTATGCCAAAGTAGGGCAAGACCCCTAACAAACCAAAAAAATGGCGAACTGTATTTTACATTTTTTAATAACTTGTTCTCACCCAAATCAAGATATCTAGTCGTAGTTGGGTAGAGGACACCGAGAGCTTTCCGAAAATTCCAACCTTGCGTGAATCCGAGCTCCCTGTGAAAAGTTATGGCCATTTGAATATTTCCCAAGTCGTGTCCTGCTTTCCACGGGTTGGGGTTTCTCCTTTGATCTCGCATCGGGTTTGGAGGGTGCCTCAACATGTTTTTACCCCATGCTTTCCCGACTCCAAAACCTGATTTTCCTAGGTAGTGTTTCAGGTTTTCGAACTCCCAAGCATCGGGACATGCCTTGCGATTTTCATGCTTCATGTCTCATGTTTCCCGAAACCCAAAACCCAAATCCTTTGTGTCGAGTTTTGAACTTCTCTGGCATATTTTCCTTATGTCGGGTTTTTGAACTTCTCCGGCATATTTTCCTTGTGTTAGGTTTTTGAACTTCTCCGGCATATTTTCCTTGTGTCGGGTTTTTGAACTTCTCCGGCATATTTTCCTTGTGTCGGGTTTTTGAACTTCTCCGGCATATTTTCCTTGTGTCGTTTTTGAAATTCTCCGGCATATTTTCCTTGTGTTAAGTTTTTGAACTTCTCCGGCATATTTTCCTTGTGTCGGGTTTTTGAACTTCTCTGGCATATTTTCCTTGTGTCAGGTTTTGAACTTCTTCGGCATATTTTCCTCGTTTTTCTATATTTACCAAGGGGAAAGATATATACAACAGCTTTTCTCACGAGTCATGACAACATATGATTCATTGTTCATCTTTGCAACTCTTTCTAAATAATCATCCTCTTCATCTATACCTTTAGTGGTGATAAAATGGACATTATATCCACTCAACTCTTCTAATTCTTCATCATCTTACTCTTCATGTTCTTCAAAGATTTCATTCTCCTCGTTGTCATCAAGCTCCAACACTTCACATGTTACATTGTTTGAGGAGAGGGAAACTGATTCCTAGGCTAAAATTTCTTCCTAGAACATCCCGATAAGGAGCATGTTTGGTTAATCGCTTCTTGAGAGCAATGAGATCATTATCAAGTTTCTCTACCAACCGATCTCGCATTAGCTCTAGGAGAAGATGTGGAAGAAGGAAATGCTTTGGATTTGAATGATTCTCTCCTTAGCTTGCGTAACATGATCATATCATCTTCAACACCGACATAAAATCTCTAATCAACATCTAAAGTGGTAAGATTAGCTCTTCTAAGTGCATAACTCACATCAAGAAGTTTGGCATTAAGGAAGAAACATTTCTAAATCTGATGCATAGGGCATGTGTTTTGTGGGATCTTGTTAACCAACCTCATTAAATTTGGCCACAAATTCCCTCATGGGCTCATGTGACTCTTTCTTGATTTGAGAAATCTGGGGCCAAGAGGGCATGTACATCCTCAACAGGTTCGAAATGCTACTCAAACCGGGTCGTCACCTCTCGAATTTAGGGAAATTATTTCTAATGCCTCTAGGAAATTAATGCAATGGCTAGGGAAGAGCAAGAGGCCCAACCCTTTGGCCCCAAGGAAGAGGAGCTTCCATCCTTGGAAAGATTGTTTGGAGAGGAACTAAAATACCAAGAGAGAGATGAAGAAGGAAGATAAAAATGTTTTTAGGAGATATATGTAGAAGAATATATCCTTACTCACATTGAACTAAGAAAATATAGGAAAACTATCAATCACTTCATCACCAATGCGAATCTACTGACACAAAGTTCTAAATATTACACGACAAGAACTCAAATTTTCTTTTGAATTCAAAGACAAATGATCCATTGAATCGAGTAAGGAGAGAGAGAGATATATAATAGAAGAAATGAGAAATAAATATTCTGTATTGAATTACTTCCAAATTTATAATGTTTCTAGAAAACTACAATCATTTTTCCATGGCCAAAACATGTTGTTATAACAATTAATGTACATCCATAATTTGTCCCCAAGAAAAGAATATCCAAAAGGAATAATGTTTACTTTGTAGATCCATGTTTTGGAAAGTGACATGAAACAAACGCACTCATGAAAACCGAGAGGTTCAAAAAGGTGAATATTTCATCGGTTTGAGCATGATTACTTTAGCAGGGGGCATCTCATGATTTTCTTCATGCGGTCCATCCATTTCCACATTTTAACCACTTTCATAGCACTCAAGTGCTTACTGGTAATTTTTCCTCTTTTTATTGCGTATTCCCGATAAAATCTAGTTTCGATAATCAAACTTTACATCTCTTTAAACTTATCAATTTGGCTCCACAACAAACCAAAAATGCATCTCATGAATAAACGACAAGGAAACAAAGAGAGAAGAATGAAGAATGGTTCACATTTGTATTCTTTGGAGCTCTGGTTCATTAATGGCGTCAAAAACTAGATGAGTGTGTTTTGGCCACTCTTTCCCTTTGTCACTTTAAAATTGGACCCTATGCGTGGCAAGCTCCAAGAGATGACAGACTGGGAAAAAATCCACGTTTTAAGACATTTGGGAGAAAAGTGTAATTTCTCGCTTTTCTCTACCCTCCGCATCCCCGCCAAACTTCTCGAGACATGTGGCACACCCCCGATTGGAAATGGGGTCACAGCTCAAATTCTCATTTTCCTCCGCCAGCCCGCTATGATTTTTTAACATGAACACATGGCACACCCTAATTGGAAATGGGGTCATGACTCAAATTCTCATTTTCCTCTCGCCTGTCCCACTGTCCCGATTTCATTCTTCAACACATGGCATCACCCGATTGGTTGCAGGGATGTGCTTCACTTTTATACTTTATTTATTTTGAAAAGGGGAAAATTCCAACTTTTCCCCGAAAGTCCATGCCTCCACCATTGACTTTTCAATGTAGGCCACGTGTCCCTTTCTGATTCACTGCAGGCTTCAACTCAGAATTTATCCCTTCGAATGAGCGGGCTGCAAGTCATTTTAGAACTTTTCACCCTTTCACCATAATGCCTTAGAGAATAAAATGGATCCATCACCCGAACTTCCGCCAAAACTACTCCAGCCAATCAGGGACCCGTGGGGATGTAGGGCAAATTTGACATTTTTTCCAAAATCACCAAAAGTGATAAGTTAAAAAAGGAACCCATCCACCGCATCCAATGAGAAGAAAATGCGTAGCTTCACCTTCTGAGAAAGAATTTGATGGGGAAAAGAATGTAGAAAATTGCAGAGAATGGGAAAACACCATTTTTGCACCCGATGAAGATTTTCTTTCTACACAAAGTTAATATGTGAAGAATTCAAGTTTCCATGTCCTTCAAATGCGTAAAGAAGATCATAAACCCCTCCTATCCGTGAGAAATAGATAGAACGTTATAATGGCTACAGATTGAGGAAATGCATAAAACATCATGGGGGATCAAAATGAGCACTTTAGGGGCTTGAAACATGAATTCCTCCATGGCAAGACTTCAATTTTCATGAAATTGGATTACAAGAAAAGGGGGTAAAATTGAGGGGACAACAATTGTTCAATAGGTTAATGGAAGAATTTTTGAAAGGTAAAAACGACTGTTAGACAAGATTTTTCAATTTGGGGATAGTTGAGCTCATAGGAAATCAAGGTATGGCTAAGGTAGTACACAAATTTTTCTTTTGGACTAGATCATATTGTGCAAGAAAAGTGCCAATAGAAAATTATATAGCATATATGTATAATAAAAGTTTCTAACTGGGGTTTGAGGCATGAAGACATGTGGATTGACCGGTATTGTTTAAGAAAGGAAAAGGCCTATTATTTTTCTGGTCCCAAATGAAATCAACATCCTTCTTAAGAAGATGAGTAAAGGAATGACATTAATCATAGAAGTCAAAATGAAGTGATGGATGGCTTGTATTTTCCCCCATAGGATGTGGAGTTGTTTGATATTCTTGGGAGGAGGAATTTCAGTTATTGCAGTGACTTTGGTTGGGTCCACCTCAATCCCTCTCCTTGATACAATGAATCCTAGTAACTTCCCTAATAATACTCCAAACACGCATTTTGTTGGATTCAATTTGACCTTATATTCCCGCAAAAGTTTAAAGATGCACGACAAAACTTCAAGGTGGTCTTCTCTTGTCTTGGATTTTCTGAGGATATCATCTACATATTCCTCCATGATGTCATTCAACATATCATGGAATATTACTATCATTTCCCTTTGATAGGTTACACCAACAGCTTTTGAGGCCAAGGGCATTACCTAATAAGATAATGTTCCCCCGAGGGGATGTGAAGGTTGTTTAATGTTGATATTCTTTCGCTATCTTGATTTTATTATATAACGAAAATCCATCCATAAGAGATAACATTTCATAACCTCTTGTGGAATCAAAAATCATGTTAATGTTAGGAAAGGGAAAATCATCTTTCTGACATGCCTTGTTGATGTATTAAAAGTCTATACAAATTCTAATTCTGATGGGTTTCTTTTGTATTGGTACTACATTTGATATCCATTCTACATAGTCAATATGTCTAATAAAACCTATAGATAGAAATATTTATAACTCTTCTTTAACCAGAGAACCACCTGTGGATGAATTTTTTTCTCGTCTTCTATTTAATAGGATTTATACGTCTGCAAGGCACAACTAAGTTGTATGCTACCAAAGTTAGATCCAGCTTGACATATCTTTATAATACTATGAAAATATATCCATATATTCCCGAGAAGTAAGGTGAATGTTATTTTCTCTTGTCTTGAGAGTGAGGCTCCCAATTTGAGTACCTTTAGATCTTCTTCTGCTCGATGTTTACGCCAATGGTTTCTCCTACCATAATTTTTGACATATCCTCCATAAATGTAGGATCGGGAGGAAGGTTGAGATCTTCTTATAAGGGAATATTTATAATATTTTCACCCTTAGTGTGGTCAATTATCTTGTTCGTTGATTTTTTTACTTGTTTATCACCAACGCCTCAAAGATGTTTTCACTATGTGAATTGGAATTTTACTTTTTCTGAGGCTTTTCTTTGGAAATTGTTCCCTCTCTTTTCTTACATTTTATTTACCAAGAAGCATAGCTTCCTCCCTAAAATTGGTGCAATTATCTAAGTCAATTAAGAAACCTTTCTTATGGTCTCCAATTGGAATGTTATCTTGTATGCTCATGAATTCTACGATAGCCTCATCATTCTCAAAGAGGTCTAATGACACATGACATTATTGGTCCCAATTGACAAGGGTAGGGTATACAAGGTCAAATTTAGGTTCAGTTGGGATTTAAGTAAGGACAACAAGATTCTCATATTGGCTATAGTGGGAATATGTGTCATTGTCTAAATAATACGAGCTATCCTCACACTCAAAACAATTAGCATCTTGATCATTACGGTGTGATCCATAGGGTTGAATGTCAATACCATATCTTCCTATTTTGAAATTTTGAAGTGGAACTGCTCTCTTGGTACTTGCTCATTATTTCCACACCCTATGCCCTTATAGCCCATAAAATACATCATTCCACTAGATTTCTCACATTCACGTATTTGGTAATAGTTCGGAATAGTGTCCTTCGGGACCCAAGTAGGTGGATCCATCAATTTCTATTCTATAAGTAATCCCCATGTAAGAATGTCCCAATAGTTTGTTCATCTCTAGGCCTCTTGAAGTGATAATTGGGCCTTCCTCTTGTGTTTGGTGATAAAGATAAGTTTGAAACCAGGAGAGATTTTTGCACATTATATTCTCCACAACCATATTCCATAATTTTCATCTCCCATGAATTGAAGGGAGAAGTAGATGTAGAATCCTCTCAATCACAAGTGTTAAAGGATTCTAAATCAATTCGTTATTCAATAGCTTCGATTAAAGGGGAAAAACTATATCAACTAAGGACATACATATGTATCCTTACACGCAAAGCTATTGAGAGATTTGCAGTGAGCGAAGGGTTCTGATCTCCTTGTATTGTAATAGTGTGTCCCTCATGTTTTAACTTTATGCATTGATGGAATGTTGATGGTATGGCATAAATGAAATGAATCCATGGGTAGAAAAGAAGCATATTATATGGAAGTTCCAAGTCTAAGATGTGAAACTTGGTATGGTCAAAACTTGGTCATGTTATCTCTCAAAAGTGCATCTTGATTGAGAGATGACAATAGGGGTCCTAAGCTTGCTTGATCTCTCACTTTTGTAGATATAATGGAAACACCTGAGGTCTATGGGTATACCTATTATTGAGGTGATTCTCTGGTATCAAGGCCGGTTCCTTATTGATGTATCCTAAACTAATTTTTTGGGGTTTGGAGGGTAAAAGATGAATGTAACTGAAATTGAAATGGGTGATACACCAAAATTAGTGAGGTCTTTGACCGAGTATATGCAAAATAAAATTGAGAATGAATTTTAGATGCATGAACCAATGGTTTTCAATAGAATATTATGGCAAAAAAATTATGTATTGAGGGATAAATCACAACACAACAAGCTAAACATGCACACTAAAATTATGTAAAAAATACCAGATTTGCAGCAAGGTAAGATGATTAATCGGGAATTGAAATTCAAAAGATTTAATGCAAAGATACACACCACCGCAAAGAATAGGAAAGGCCAATACTAGTTCTCATTCAAGGAAAAACTAGAAGAAAATATTCTTTAGAACTCCTATGTCCAAAATTCCTCCCGCAAAATTCTCCTTTTTATTTGCTTTACTTATGCATCCAATAAATAGCAAAAATTATTCACCACTACCCCTAAAAATATACTCGAGTCTAACTCATACTTGCATGGTAATTTTAGCCTTTTCCTTTGAATAAATAATAAATAAGGCCTAAAATTACACATATTGTTACAAGAGTCAAAAATAGCCTTAATTTCAAAAATTACACTTTCAATTAAACTATAGTTGACTCCTTTAATCCTCAAAGCATGCAAGTGTATGGTAAATTTGGAAATATTAAGGTAATGGGTGAATACTAATTGTTAATTTTAATCTTTATTGATGTGAAAACATGCCCTTAAGGTACTATTGTCAATTTTTCCCCCTCGGTAAAAATGAACAATGAGGGTCTATAGACTAAACTATCAAATGAAATTATTACAGGCTCTCGAGAGCTCAAAATTGGAACATTGTGCTTGACATGGTTTGGGAGCTAGCTCAAGCCTTCATGATAAGTCTCTTCCAAGAATAGCTTGGTCGAGATAGGAATGAGCTCGACAAGTCTTAGACATGTTGGTGAAGTAACCATAATCGAGCTTGAGTGAGTCGATCAAGGATCAACGCCAAAGAACGAGCTTAAATGCAAACCCAACTCGGAGGCCAACTCAGGCTCAACTCAGTTGCCACTTGGACATGTTAACTCGGTATCATATAAGAGGGTTAAGGTATTGTATTAGCTTAGGTAAGATTTTGGATGGCTGGGTGAGCTAATATGCTCACTACTCAAAGGGTGAGTTGGTGGATAAACTCGGGCATGGTGAGGTTTCGAGGAGTCGGGAGACAAAGATCGAGTTGAGTTGAACTTGGTTGATGTGGAAAGATAGTTCGATGTAGAATGGAGAGATCGAATCAAACTCAGCGGTGAGTTCACGGAACCATGAGTAGTTCAAATTCAAGTGTATTTTATATAGGAGCGGATCATCGAGTTTTGGGTGTCATGAGGAAGCCCATCGAGCTTGGTATTTGTAATATACAGAGGTGTTGATGCCTAAATCATGGGAAAGAGGCTTGGTGAAGCCAAGATCAGCATGTAGCTAGTCGGAAGGAACAACTTGAGCTTAGTCGAGCTCATGTAGTGTTTCAGATTAGCAAGATTAGGGCTCGTCATGGTGTCGTGGAAGGGAGCCATGATGACTCAGAGTTGCAGGTTTTGGTCAAGAAGGATTGTTACCATAACTCGGAGCTCGGCTCATCTTGGGGTGGTAGAATGAAGGCCAAGTCGACTTCATATAAAATGGCATATGGCATAGGTACAGGCCCGAGTAAGTTGGTAAAGATTATGAGTATTTCGGAAAGTTGCGTAGAGGGATCCAAGCTAAGTTGATCGGGGAAAAATGGACTCGAGTTGGGAGATAGGTCTACCAGGGAACTTTTAATGTAATATATGAAGGACTCGGTAGATGTTAGCTCACTACGGTGGAGTTAAGGAAGAGCTCGGTGATTCCATGGAGGGGCTCGGTTGGGAGAACTCATAGCTCAAATCATATGGCAGAAAAATGAGCTAAAGGATATGCCTAGGGATGCCAAGCCTACAATGAAGGTATAACACCCATGATTGACTTTGGTAATTGGAGATGCGAGTGAGCTCGAGGATGGGTTCTACTCGGCGTGGATGGCCTCAGCTCACAAACTAGGCAAAATGAGCTCAGGTCGGTGAGCTAATTCAAAGTCATGGATAATGAGGAGGCCAACTCAGTCATGATGCAGTCATATGCTCAAAATCTTCAAGCCATGGAAGTTGTGGGGCACGAAAATTGTAGGCCAAATCAGAGCATAGTGAAGGCTAGCCCGAGATATGGCCGAGTTGGAAGACAAAGACCAAGCTCGGTCATGAATGGGATTTGTTACACGAAGCAAAGGACTCTGGGAGTCATGCGGTAGGGATGAGCTCATCATCATGAATGTGGAGGAAATTTTTTGAAGTCTGACTTGGTCACTATGGTATAGAGGTGATTGACGAATAGCCATGGCATTGGATTAGCTCGATACATGAGCTCAAAGTATGGAACCACTCATTGATGCAAATGGGAGATCAAGAAAATATTCGAGTAGATGGCTTAGTGTTGAATTCATAGCTCAAATCATATGGCAAAGGAACAAGCTAGACCGATTTACATTTTTCTTTCTAGATTTTTGTTTCGAGTTTTTTTTGTTTCCAAATTTTGGAATTTGATTTTGGGTCAAAAATGTTGGGAGAGTGGATACTTAAATCTCAAACTCAAAAATTTAGAGTTTCTGGTTTTCGGATTCGATGTGTTCGAGCTTCAGGGTGATCAGATCTTAAGTGGGAAGATCTTTTAGAACCCAAAAGATGAGCTCGGCTTCGGATCCTCAAAAGTCAGTCATTCGGTGATCTTAAAGATGGTTGGAGCTCGAAGAAGGAAGTGGTGATGTGGTGGAATGGTTTTGTTTAACTTAGTGAACCTCGAGTCAAAGGAGTACTTTTGGGTTCCATGGTGAGGTCACACGAAACTCGACATAGATTTCTCAAAGAAGATACAATCAGTCAAGCCGTAGTTACATTAGGGTGAAAATCAAATGCTTACCAAGTAAGCACAAGGAATAATGATGGAGGCTTGGAAATATGAACTAACTCATCATGATAGATAGAATGAGCCCATAGATGAGGAGTCAAATTAGTAGGATTTGGAGTTTGGCTCGCCGCATGATGGAGAAGATCAATGCAGTTAGCTCGAGTTCGAGCTCACCAAGTTATAGATGATGAAGCTCAACACAGGAGTTCTTTCTTGGCACATAGCTCTTTGGGATCATTGCTCATATAGTAGTAGATCTCATCGAGTTCGATGAAAGAGCCAACCAACTCGATAATTTAAGGAGGAGATCGACTCGGAATTTGTGGTGATGAGCTAAGGCGAGCTCAATGCGAAAGAATCCAAATCTTGGTTGATACAATGAAAGAAAAGAAACTCCAAATGAGAAAAGTTGAGGCCGATTCATCTAGTGGTGAGGTTTCAAGTGAGTTTGTTTGTCGAATCTCAAAAGGGAAGTTTGAGTCGAGGAGTAAATCGAGTGAGCGGATAAGGGTTAAGATCAACA
This sequence comes from Taxus wallichiana var. yunnanensis, assembly GCA_018340775.1. NCBI lineage: Eukaryota > Viridiplantae > Streptophyta > Pinopsida > Cupressales > Taxaceae > Taxus > Taxus wallichiana. Next base: position 209,787,079 of record CM031237.1, on the reverse strand, counting down.
TGGTATTGGCTTGAGTAAAGAAATGGAGTGAGATCACTCAACTTGATTCACAAATCGAAGAATAATTGAGTGGATTGGAGGTGAGAACTCATTGTAAGTGGGAATGAGCTCAATGAGAATTCAAGCACATCACTCAAAGGTATATGGTGGCAAGCTCATGCAAGAAGTGAGCCATTCTGATGTCATGTATGGTTTGACTTGCATGAGTTCGAAGAGAGAAAATAAATCTCAGTCGAGCAGAAATAATATACGAAGAGGAGCTCAGTGTTTCCATAGAAATTAACACAAGCTTGAGATCATATTCATTGTGGTAAGTCACTTCTTTAGAGACAAGAAATTTTGTGGATGACAGATCAGCTCGGAATAGGAAACTTAGGGAATTGGAAATAGGTTTGAGAGTGATTTACGCGGTGGAAGCTCATCAAGATACTACTGAGCCAAAAACATGTATGGAGCTCGGTAGAGCTTTCAAGTTAGTCCAAGTGAGTGGTGAGTAAGAGCTCAATAATTTTGGCAAGCTACTCTTTTAGTTTGTATGCGGCGATAAGGTGCTCATGGTTTGTATGCGGTGCCAAAGAAGATAACTCGGTCGATGCGATGGTAAAGAACTCGGCCGGTACACAATGCAGGGAAATAACCAACTCTCGGTGAGTTGGCTTAGTGATCCAACCACCGAGTTGGCCTATTTTTGGATTTTTCCATAATTCCCCTTTCATCACCAATCCTACAGGGTCCCCACAATTTTTTAATTAATTAATATTAATATTTAAATATTTTATAATAATATTTATTATTATTTAAATATTAATTTAAATGACTATGTCAACAAGGCATTAATGATGCATGATGGAACCTACTTTTCAGTGGTTCAACAAAATGTAATAAATGATACATCATGTGCCTTCCATTTAGGGGGAAATTTATGACTCCTTCTCTCCTCTCTCTCAATTTCTTCTATAAATGTAAGTTGGAAGGCTCATTCCAAAGGGTTCCAACAAGTAGGTTCCAACAGGTCATACAAGTTGGAAAAAGTTAGACACTTTCCAAGCTTCCCCTCTCTTCGCAAGCTGAGATGTTGTGATTTGTAGGATTTCAAGCCTTTCTTCTAAAATTGTAATGGCATCTTATGCCCTTTTCCCTGATGTAATGATGCACTATGCAAGTGCTTGAAGTAATGAGAATTATGTTTTGTGATCAGATGAATGTCCTTTCATGAATTTTCTACTTCTATTTTCCTCTCTCATGTTTTCAGGTGAACAGTGCAAGTTTAGGTTTCCATTGCAGGTTTGTGGAGTTTTGTGCTTATCAAGTGGTGGAATATTACATGTAGTTGAGTTGTGGTGCTGGTTCACCCTTCTCAAGTTCATCCTTTTTCACTAGGATATTGGTAGCTTATTGTCTGATTGAGTTTAACAAAAGGAATGCATGCTTCCATTCTGTGGTATTTTGTACCCTTTCCAAGTGGCAATAGGTGAAGGTGGCCAATGATGCAAGCATCCTACCCATGTTAACCCTTCTAGAAAGTTAAACATCCCTTTTCTTGGTGCATCACCACTTCTAGTTTAGGTTTTATTTCCTTGCAAACTCTCTCCCTAATCCCATGAAATGTTAGCATAGGACTAGTTAGCCATTTTTCCTGCATTAGAGGTAGTGTTGTGTTTAGTTTAGGAAGAGGAAGTTAGCCTTTTCTAGAGGTTCACCTCAAGCCCAAGTCCCACATCTTGAGAGGTGATCCCATGTGTCCCAATCACACTGAATGTCATGATTCACTTTCATTTCATTCGGGGTGCGGTGATTTGGTGACAACAGTTTTTGGCATGCCTAGTGGGAAAACAAGTGAAATTTCTACATTTCACAGTTATCCTATTGTAATATCTTAGCCACATTTTTAATAGGTGTGTTATTTGTGTTCATTTCATTTCATTAAGTTGTTGTGCTCTTAGTGAAATTTCATCCTTAGGAGGTATACCCAAGCACAACTGGTAACTCCATTGGTCTAAGTACCCTACTCTCTATGTTGTAGACTTTCATTTTATCCATTTTCCATCTAGTTTTCTTCCATATCTTTCCATTTTCTCTCATTCATGAAGTTGTGCAATCATGGCTTCATTTCCATAGTGGGACTCCCACTTGCAGCAATGGTAGTTCTTTCCATCTTCAGGCTATTACAATTCACCTCCAAACCAATTTCATGATGAATATCAGTTTGAGCATGCATGTTCACATAAGCAAGATGCAGGTCAATTTGGTTATCCACCAAACATGGGGGTTACTGAAGAAAAATGGCATGCAGATTTTGGAATCTATTCCACACCTGAAGAGGATCACTTGCAGAAGAAGGTTCAAGAGTTGGAGCATAACATGGTATGAATAAGGATCAATGAAATGATGAAGGAAACCTAGATTGGCTTCAGAATTCCATACCCATGGACTGGCCATATACCATGTGAGCTTAGCCCTCAACAAAAGCTTCAATTCATAATCAAGATGATGACTCAAGTTGGAGAATGGATCAAGAAAAGGAATATTTATGAATGTAGTGTTAGTCAATCCTGTCAATGGGAGGCCCCTGCATTACCACCTTACAACCCTCTTCCCATGTTTCCATCTATGTAGTTTCAACTTGAACCCCATAGTCCTAATCTTCCAGTTTCTACTCCTACTAAGAATTCCTTTCCTTCACTTCCTATTCCTCCATTTCATCATGAATCTTCCATGCCTCATCCTTCTAAAGTTCCCTCTTTTCTACAAGGGCCATCAGGACAAGAAGCAAAATCTCTTTCTCTTCCTCAAATAGTGAGGAATCGGTTGAATCCCAACCCACCCCTCCTCTTATAGTCCCAAATCCATTTTGGGAAGAGCATTGTCAAGAAATGAGAAAATGGGAGGAGTATATGGTTGAAGAGAATAGAAAAGGAGAGCATGCAAATAATCTGAAGAAATGGGCTACAAAACTTAACATCAAGAAAACCTCGTTCTTGACTAAACTTGAGACTCAAGAACAAGTGGAACAAACTAGTTTTGTACCAGAAACAAATCTAGAGTTGAACGAAGGAGGACCAATAGTCTACTTATTTAGAATGCAGTATTCATATTGGCTCAATTCCATTAGAGGAGTTTGAATCACCAAAGGTGGTAGAGTCTATTGGAGAAGAGAATGTGCAAGCTGAAGAAGAAAGACTCTCAAGTGTACAAGGTGATTTTTATGAGTGCAATGATCCTAATTGTAGGGCATGTTAATAACTTTCTGCATTTATGGATCATTGTAGCAAATTTCAAATATATTCATTGAATGCAACAACCAATCATAGCAGGATTCTTTCCATGGTAGACTCAGAGGTTTCAAGTGTAGATTATACCATGCAGAAGTTTCAGATTCTTCCCCTTCTTCATCTTTTCAAAAATCTATTTTCTTAGATGAATTTGATCTTGAAAATTTTATGTTTGAAGATGAGGAAGGTCATGAAGAATCAACCACTAATTCAGAAACATCATAAGGGAGGTTGAACCCTTTGCATACAGTCAAAGGATGAAGAAGCAGATTATCTATCAGATTTAGAAGAATGTTTTGATGGACAAGAGCCTATGGAACTTGACAATATTGTCATTCCATCACTTCTTTTCCACCAGAAAGTGTCAAGTGTTGCAGAGGTACATGCTCAAGAACAACTCATTACTCATAACTTTCCTTTGGAATCAGAATTGAGGAATTGAGTCTTCCGTATCCCTCATCACACGTAAAGGAGGAACACACAGGAGAAGCTAGGACTGATCTAGAAGCATTGAATGAAGATTATGTCATGGAGAGGTTTCTATTTTCAGTTACAAAACCTATTGTGGTTAACGAGTCTATGATGGAGGAAAGTATTCTTGAATATTTTTCTTCCCCCAACAATCCTCAAAAGCTGTAAATAGGAGGGTTTGACCTTTCAAATTATATGTCAAATGAGGGAGATGTCACTACAATACCATTCATCTAGGTGAAAGATTAGTTGTTTATAAATGGGAAACAAGAGGGAAATTAGGTCATGGATAACCATCTTTTTTGAGAATGTCTTTAGCAATACTTTCTTGTTAAAATTGAAGTTCAGACAAGAAGAAATATTCAATGGTTTAGACCATGTCCTATCAGGTACCTAGCTTCATTGAAGCTAGAAGAGAAGCCAGAACCAGTCACATTCACTTCAGAGTGTGAGGATGAGTTTCAAATTATGAGGATCATTTTTATGTCTCTACAAAAATGTAGAGAAACTAAAAGAGGAATTCTTTTTCTTTCCAGTTGATGTCTCAGTGGATCAAGTGGAGGATTGGGCCTGTTTCATTTTTTCACTCTCATTTTTCAGCCATGTCCATTATCACATCATTTGCATGGCAATCCATTGTGAGGAAAGGAAGCTATTTTGCACAACCAATTACAGGTTTTGTTTAGCTCACCTGTGCTTTTGGTTAGTGTAGGGTAGTATAGGTTTGATTTCAATAGAATAAGTGCATTGCACACCCTACATGTTTCAATTGGGGCATGTATGGTTTTCAATTTCATTGTGTTTTTTTTCCATTGTCATTCTTGTGTTGTTTATGCACATTGTTGCATCATTGGTAGGTTTCAAGGAGAAAGAAGGTGCATAGTTTCTATAAGAGTTTCATGATCTTCTTCAATCAAAATTATGCAGTGTTCCATAGATGCCAAGTATTCAATAGATTCGATATACCTCATTCTTAGTATTCCAAAAAGGGGTCCAAGGTCGGATTTCTCAAGAGAATTTCGGGATGCATCAAAGAGGATCAAATTGGTTTCAGATTGAAAAATATTGACTCCATGCCCAATGGATGAATTAAGGCTACTAGAATCATGCTTAGCAGTAATCATCCCCGAGAGGTCACAAAAATGTTGTCCATTTTTGCCCCTAGGTAAAAATGAACAACGAGGGTCTATAGACTAAATTGTCAAAGTAAATTATAATAGGCTCTCGAGCTTGAAATTGGAACATTGTGTTTGACATGGTTTGGGAGCTAGCTCAGGCCCTCATGATAAGTCTCTTCCAGGAATAGCTCGGTTAAGATAAAAATGAACTCGGTGAGTCTTAGTCATGTAAGTGAAGTAACCATAACCAAACTTGAGTGAGTCAATCAAGAATCACGAAGAATGAACTTAAATGCAAACCCAACTCGGAGGCCAACTCAGGCTCAACTCAGTTGCCACTCAAACATGTGAGCTCGGTATCATACAGGAGGGTCAAGGTATTGTATTAACTTGGGTAAGCTTGTGGATGGCTGGGTGAGCTAAGATGCTCACTACTCAAAGGGAGAGTTGGTGGACAACTTGGGCATGGTGAGGTTTCCAAGGAGTCGGGAGACAAAGATCGAGTTGAGTTTAACTCGGTCGATGTGGAGAGATAGTTCGATGCAGAATGGTGAGCTCAAATCAAACTCAGTGGTGAGTTCACGGAAAACGAGTACTTCAAATTCAAGTGTCCTTTATACAAGAGCAGATCGTCAAGTATTGGCTATCGTGAGGAATCCCATCAAGATCGGTGTTTGTAATATACATAGGTGTTGATGGCTAAATAATGTGCAAGAGGGTTGGTGAAGCCAAGCTCAAAATGTAGCTAGTCGAAAGGAACAACTTGAGCTCGGTAGAGTTCATGCAAGTGTTTCAGTTAGCAAGATTAGGGTTCGTCATGGTGTTGTGGAAGGAAGCCATGACGACTCGAGTTGCGAGTTTCGGTCAAGAAGGATGGTTACCATAACCCTAAGCTCGCTCATCCTGGGGTGGCGAGAATGAAGGCCAAGTCGACTTCAATATAAAATGGAATATGGCACGGTGTAGGCCTCACCAATCTGGTCGGGATTCTGAGTATTTTAGATGGTTGCAGAGGGATCCAAGCTGAGTTTATCGGGGAAAAATGGACTCGAGTTAGGAGATAGGTCTAAAGGAAAATCGAGCATAGTGAAGGCTATCCAGATACGACCGAGTGGGAAGAAAAAGATCGAGCTAAGTCATGAGTGGGATTTAACACATGAAGAAAAGGACTCGAGAGTCATGCGACAGGGATAATATCGTCATCATGAATGCAGAGAAACATTTTAAGTCTGATTTGGTCGCTTATGGTATAGAGGTGATTGACAAATAGCCATGGCATTAGATTAGCTCAATACATGAGCTCAAAGTATGGAACCACTCAATGATGCAAATGGGAGATCAAGAGAAACATTCAGGTAGATGTCTTAGTGTGGAATTCTTAGCTCAAATCATATGGCAGAGGAACAAGCTAGACCGAGTTACATTTTTCTTTCGGAGTTTTTTTTAGACAATTCCGTTTCAGATTTTGGAGTATTTTGGATTGAAATGTTGGGAGAGCTAGATACTTTCGAATCTCAAACTCTAAAATTCAGAGTTTCACATTTTAGGATTTGGAAGTGTGTGGGTTTGGATATTCAGGGTGATCGGAGCTTAGTGAGTGGGAAGATCAGTTTTCGAAACCCAAAAGATGAGCTCAGTCGGTCTTTGGAGGCAATTCAATGGAGCGCAAATCCCGACAAGTCATTCGGTGATCGTGAAGATGGTTAGAGCTTGGAGAAGGAAGTTGTGATGTGGTGGAACATTTTTGTTTAACTCGGTAAAGTTTAGTCAAATGAGTAATCGTCAAAGGGTTCCACAATTGGAGGTCAAACAAATCTCGGAAGAGATCACTCAAAGGTGATACAATGAGTAGAGCCATAGTTGCATTAGGGTGAAACTCAAATGCTTACCAAGTAAGCACAAGGAATAATGATGGAGGCTTTCTAATATGAATTGACATGTTGGGATAGCTCGAATGAGCCCAAAAATGAGGAGTCAACTTTGTAGGATTTGGAGCTTGGCTCGGTCGCATGAGGGAGCATATCAATGCAATTAGCTTATGGAGCCGGTTCGGGATCACCAAGTCGGAGATGATGAAGCTCTGTAGAAGTTTTTTCAGACAAAGTTCTTTGGGATATTTTCTTAGATGGTAGTAGAGCTCATTGGGTTCGATGGAAGAGCCAACCAACTTGGCGATTTAAGGAGGAGCTTGACTCGACATTTTCAATGATGAGCTCGGGGTAGAGCTCAATGCAGAAGAATCCAAAGCTTGGTTGATATGATGCAAGGGAAAAAACTCAAAATGAGCCAAGTGAGGCCGAGTCATCCGGCGGTGAGGTTACAAGTGATTTCGTCAAATGAATTCGAAAGGGAAGTTTTAGTTGGGGAGTAGATTGGAGTGAGTGGATTAGGGTTAAGCTCAATATTGTATTAGCTTAAGTAAAGCAACAGAAGCGAGCTCACTCAACTTGATTCACAAAATGAATAATATTGAGTGCATTAGAGGTGAGAACTCTTTGTAAGTGGGAATGATCTCAAGTTTCAAGCACATCACTTAATGGATGTATCGATGGTGAGCCCATGTAAGAAGTCAGCCAGTCCAATTGCATGTATGGTTTGACTCATGATGAGTTTGAAGAGAAAAAAAAATCTCACCAAGGTTAAAGAATATATGAAGAGGATCTCAAGTGTCTCCATACAAATGAACATAAGCTCGGGATCGATTCATCGTGGAGTCATTTATTTCAAGACCAAAAAGTTTGTGGATGGCGGATAGGCTCGATGAGAGGAAACTCATGGAAATGGAAATAGGTTTGAAATTGAGTTGCATTGGTGGAAGCTCACTGAAGATACTACCCGAGCCAAACAAATGCGTATGGAGCTCTACGGAGCCATCAAGTTAGTCTAGTAAGAGCGCCAGTAAGACATCAATCATTTTGGCAAGGTGCTCATCGGTTTGGATGTAGCGCCAAAGAAGATAAATCAGTCGATGTGATGGCATCAAACTCGGCCGGTACACAATGCAGAGGAACTTGGAACCAACTCGATGAGTTGGCTTGGCAAGCCAACCACTGAGTTGGGTTATTTTTGATTTTTCCATAATTCCCTCCTCATCACCAATTAATCAATGGGAGGGTCCACAAAATTCAATTAATATACTATTTTTATAATAATATTTATTATTATTATTTAAATATTTTATTTAAATGACTATGTCAACATGCATTAATGATGCATGATGGATCCTTTTCAGGTGGTTCAACAAAATGTAATAAATAGTACATCATGTGCCTTCCATTTAGGGGGGAATTTGACTCCTCTCCTCTCTCTCAATTTATTCTATAAATGTAAGTTTGAGGCTCATTCCAAAGGGTTCCAACAAGTAGGTTCCAATAGGTCATACAAGTTGGAAAAAGTTAGACACTTTCCAAGCTTCCCCTCTCTTCACAAGTTGAGATGTTGTGATTTGTAGGCTTTCAAGCCTTTCTTCTAAAATTGTAATGGAAAATTATGCCCTTTTCCCCTAATGTAATGATGCACTATGTGCAAGTTCTTGAAGTAATGAGAATTATGTTTTGTGATCAGATGAATGTCCTTTCATGATTTTTTTGCTTCTATTTTCCTCTCTCATGTTTTTAGGTGAACAAGTGCAAGTTCAGGTTTCCATTGCAGGTTTGTGGAGTTCTGTGCTTATCAAGTGGTGGAATATTACATGTAGTTGAGTTGTGGTGTTGGTTCACCCTTCTCAAGTTCATCCTTTTTCACTGGGATATTGGTAGCTTATTGTCTGATCGATTTTAACAAAAGGAACACATGCTTCCAGTCTGTGGTATTTTGTACCCTTTCCAAGTTGCAATAGGTGAAGGTGGCCAACGATGCAAGCATCCTACCCATGTTAACCCTTCCAGAAGTTAAACATCCCTTTTATTGGTGTATCAACACTTCTATTTTAGGTTTTATTTCTTGCAAAGCCTCTCTCCCTAATCCCATGAAATGTTAGCATATGACTAGTTATTTGTTTTTCCCGCATTAGAGGTAGCATTGTGTTTAGTTTAGGAAGAGGAAGATAGCATTTTCCGGAGGTTCACCTCGGAACCAAAGTCCCATAACTTGAGAGGTGATCCCATGTTTCCCAATCACACAAAATTTCATGATTCACTTTCGGACATTCGGGTACAATGATTTGGTGACAATAGGTACACGTAAAGCATCATCTTTATCTTCTTCTTGAATTTTCCACCATGCACCTAATCACTTTTTCATCTAGTAACACTTGCCTTTGCATGCATATAAATTGTCTTTCTCTCGATGTGACACCCGATGATATGTAAATTTGGCTTGTTCTTGGAGGCGCCACCTATAATTTTGATCATGTGACAATTTGACTACTTGTTCACATGCATTGACACTCTTTTATCATTGGAAAATAATTTGGATGTAAATGATAATTGTGTATCTCACTTTAATTATTTACACTTACAATTATGAAAAAGGTCCTAATGGTTAGCTCAACAAATTTAATTTAATCATACATGGTCTAAGACATGGTCAAGGAATATATAATAATCAATTATGAGTATTTGGTATTGCTTTGAATTTGATCATGCATGGTTTGAACCTCGTAAATAAGATGATGACCTAATTGAAAAGGGTTCCCCTCCCACGATGACTTCAACCCATGATATGTTGGTGGCGATGACCAACTCTAGATGAGTTAGGGTTTGACTGATGCTTCACACACACATTCTTTGTTGATCGTGGTTTAGTTTGGTAACTCGTGCCAAGTTAAGAAGAGAAAAAGGATTTGAAACCCTAATATTTTATTCATTATCATGAGCTCTTTCCAATCTAAGTAAACTTTGAAAAAAAAATTTCAAGAGTCATCATTGAATCTTGAAGCTTTTTGTGAAGGGTTAAAGAAATATTATGTCATTTTGGTGATTTTTCTACCTGTTGTTATGGCCACCTTTTCAATTACTTCACCCTGTTTCTTTGAGCATGAAGCTTTGGTATCATTTTGCATCTATTATAACCACCATTGATGAAACTCTTGAGCTCTCTCGAATGACCTCTCTACTTTTGAGATTTCGTTCATCTTTTCCACTATGTTGAACATTGAGGGCTATGGTTTATGATATTATGATGTCATAGAGATGGAAAATATACTTTAGACTATGATATTAGAAGCCATCTCAAATAGGTAAGTGAAGAGTTCTTCCCTATTTGCAACATTTTGCTCTATGGCAACCATTATCTCCATTTGAGTTCTCCTTCGATTTTTAGCTTTGAGAGTTTAAATGTTTACATGTGAGTTTCTCAAACTCGACTATAGCTTGTTATTTGTTTCTATAGCCACTTTTTGGTAGGCTATGACTCTCTCTATTTGGACTAAATTACCAATGTTTCAACTCGTGACCATTTCGTGGATCTAGAGCTTTGTTTTCTTTACATTACGTTCTACATGAGACTTTGGATTACATCATGTACTTTAACTTTCGATAAAAATGCTCGCTTTCACGGAAACTTGATTATGGGTTTTTAATGGCTTTATTGAAATTGTATTGTGCCTTGCACTATAATATTCACGAGTTCCATTATTCTTAAGTTTTCGAGCTCCATCTCTTACAAACCGAGCTCTGTATCTTATTTTATTTCTCGGGCACTTCCCTTTATTTTCCATTGTTGAAGGAAGGTATAAATATTCTGATTTTATTATAGAAATCATGATGAACCTTTGAGTTTGGTTTGAACTGAATTTGGCTTCAAATTTGTCAAAACTTTCCATCCCTTTGAAATCCTCTTGCTTTATTTTCACCATAAAAATTTTTCGACTTCCGAGCTACTACCCGCTCTCAAAGTTTTGAAAATGTATTCCACATTTTGTGTTATGATGATAGTCTAATATTGGTATATTTGCAATTGTATGGTTGTTGTATTTTGCTATTGCATGCAGCCATGGGTAACCTTTTTATAAGAATACATCCTTCATTGCTTATCTTTTTATTGCATGTATATCTTACTCCTTTAGTTCTTGTACCCAATGCTTTGGCTTATGGAAATTTGTTCCTATTAGTCATGCATTTTTAAAGTTGACTATAATTTCATCCTCATATTTCATGAATATGTGAGATACATTTTCGGAGCTTATGTATGAAAACACCGTATGGTAGGAGTTGTTTCTTGAACCTTCATGTCTTATAAGGAATTACTCGTATTGCCAAAATATTATTGATGTGTAAATTGGCATTATCACTATAGCTTGTTGGTTGTAATGGCATATGATGTAATTTTAAATGCACACTTGAAATTTGATGAACTTTGATGATTTCCTAGAGCACTTGAAGATTGAATAAATGACTAAAACTTATTTTGAAAGTTAACCGAAAGCATGCATTTATATCCGTGAATAAATAAATCCTTAAAATTGCCATTGTGCTATCTGAAATATATTCTTCAATACATTTTCATCTTGTGTTTGCATCTCATATATTGAAATATATGTACTAAATCAAACACATAAGTTTTCTATTATAACCACATTTGAGATCTCTAATGATGGTTAGAGGGCTCGCTTCCAACTTGTATCCTTTCCAAAACAATGGTTTATCTTATTTCACCGAATGATTTTCTAAAATAAATTTATTATGTAATGAGAGGCACATTTTGAAATATGTGTTCGACTTTCCCGGAGTTTGTAAAATTTGTTCAGCTTTATTCAATCGGATTGGTTTGAAATCTACACTATCCCACCCGTATGGCTGAATAGGATTGTAGTTTTAATTTCTTTCAAATAACTGAATTTATTTAATTTATGATGTGAAAACATCCTTGCAACATCTATGCCATTTGGTTCATTTTTTAACATGTACTTATTAATCGTAATTCTTGAATTTTTTTAAGAGGTACGTGTGATTCGTTTGTAAAGTTGTAACTTCGATACAAAATATAATCCTTGATATTTCTTCTTGGAAAACTAATTTCTTTTCCCTCTTGAAAATTTGTTTTTATTTGTAAGATCATAACTTCTGAGATTTGATGTCACATTATTCTTCTAAATACTTGTAATATTTGATAGAATTGTATACATTAGATTTCTCACGACATCCCGAAGTTAACTATGTGATTGTAATCTCCTTCTTGTAAAATCATACTTAGTTTTTTTTAATGATATTTTTAAATTGTATTCCTTCTTTTCATGATCTTCTTTACTCACCATTGTTTTCTTAGAGTCTCCACCATTACTATGCTTTCTTGTAGCGAATGAGTTCACATACCAATACAACAACAACTCATATCATATAGATTTATTATAAGCTAATAAAATGTATGATATTTGGGATTTATGTACTTGTGGTCTATAGGAAGCACTTGATTTATGATGTATCCCTCAAAATTTTATCTTTGTCACATCATGAAGACTCAAAGCTTGTGAATTTATGTAATCTGTACTCATATCTCGCTTCAAGATTTGTTATTTATGTTACACTTTGTGCATCTTGTTCTTCATTAGTGCAAATGTAGCTTTTCCATTCATGTTCTGGGATTCATGATAATTAGATATGCTTTTAAGTAGCAATTGTAATTGGTATTGTACCATGTTATTGATGTTGTAAGTTGATATTTGCTTCACCTGTACTTGCGTGTTGAGAGCATAATTCAATTCTATATAGTTTTCTATGTGATATTTTCTTTGTCCAAGATGTACCTTGTGGTATGCTTTTTCCCATGGAATGCTTCCCGATAATGACATTCTGCTATGTATTTTTCTTCCCGTAATTCTTAATTCAAGTTCAATTTAAGAAAATTAATTTGTTTAAAAATATAAGTACAATGGACATGGAAATCCTAAACTCTAACATAATGTTCTCTGTCTCTTTCTGTACAAAGGAAGCAACTAGAGAAGATGGTGAAGAGGGAGCAACGAAGACAACTAGAAACCAACTGGGACATTCCATCTGAACAAGAAATGATGGATCTCCCTTTCTATTTTACTCATAGCTTTACACACATGTATTTTCTTTTATGCACTTACTTTAAGTGTCATCCCCACGGTTGTGCTAGTTCACTGTATCATTATTCCTCAGAATAAATGAACTATTTTCATGTAGTGAGATGTATGTATTTATTTTCTGTAATTTTTAATTTCTATGGATAATAATGAACTTATACAACTCAAAACACTTAAATAATTCACTTAATCATGGAAATAAATTAAAAAAATCATACCTTTTGATGTTCATTGAAAATGCAAAACTGTTTGTAGAAACTACACCTTCACATGCTTCAAACCTGCAAGCAATCGAGATTGTTGCTTGAATGTAAATCCATGTTTATGTCATCTTTCCCATCTTCACCATTGCCTTGTAACAATCTTCCTAGGCTATTGCATTGTCTTGTTGAAGATGATACATTAGAGAGGTGGTATACACAAGGTTTTGCCTTTACGGAAAACACTTTTATTTGTTAATTTGATGCGGACATTCTAATTATGTCCAAAACCAAGCAATTAAAAATTGTATCCCTTTCCGAGATGGCTGCCCCAAACATAGTCAAACTTCTAACCCAACCAATCTAAGAAACTTAAAAGTTTTGAGTTGACCTTTTCACATGGGGTGCAAAAAATGTCAACATTTCTAGCGATCCTACAGGAAAGCTACCCGCTAGCTTAAAAGACCAGTTCCTTAATCTTTTCCATTGGGTATGGAGTCAAAATCATATAACCAAAATCCACCCTTTATGAAAACTGACACTTCAAAAACAAAGCTCGTTGACAATTTTTGCACTTGTGTAAAATGGGCAACTCAAACTTTGTTACGATGGATAGAATTGGTGAAGTATACCTAAGCTAGGGAGATTATATCAGATTATGTCATATCGCTGATTTATTTAAAATATTACATGAAATCTACAACTATGTGTATTGTTACAAAACGTAAAAGATCACATAGTCTCGCAATTTCATTACTATCCTTATGAAAAAGAACACAAGAACCAAAGGACAACATTGTCTTGATGAGGACATCCAATTGCAAAATAGATGAAGTGTAAAGTTTTGGACCAGAAAACATAATTGGTAGATCGAGTTCACATCGAATGTTATAAGTTCTAGTCAATGTTCTTTCCTTCATGATTAAGACATTCAATTATGTTACTTGAAATTTTTTAGTTCATTATATAATCCATACGTAAAGAAGAAATGCAGAAAGAAATATACAACTCATTTACATAATTCAATGTTATATTCATAAGGATTTTTGAAATGTTTCCCACACAAGCCGTGGGATGTAACTAAAAAGTAAAGTACAATTAATGAAAAGAAAGATACACATGCATGAAAGAGAAAGAAAAGAAGTATGAGTGAACCCATCATTTCCCGGGGTTTTATTTCTTCGATCGAAGTATATCTACTCTAGCCTTTTCTTTATCTCCATTGTAGAGGCCACTTTACCTAAAAAGAAAAGAGGTTAACCATCGCAATGAGCTCATGGATCAAACCATATTCCTACACTATCCTACTTTGTGCATATGAATCTTCCCTAACAGGGACATATTCTACTTAAATAATAGAACTACATGCATGCTTTATTCACTCGAAAGAAGAAGGAGAAATGAAAGAAGAAAAACATGGACCATAAGAGAGGCCAAAAACCTAATTATTTTCTAACTATTTTCCCAAGTGTGTAGGTACAGTTGCATCCAAAAGAAAATAGACAAGTCATAAGTACATGCAATAAAAGGAAGAATGTAACTAAAAGTTCCAATAATCTGTTACGAAATGGAAGAGGTTACAAAGAAAAAGGGAGAGTGGAAGATAGAAACAATTGTTTTAGTTATAGCAGAGAGTCGAATAAAATTTCAAGAGGTTGAAGCTAAATGGAATGAACAGACATACAGTGAAACAGGATGAGAGAGAAGATTTTGGAAAGTTTTTATAGGGCTTTTCCATTTAAAATGGAAATTTACAACTTTTCATCATGTTTTTTTCAAGTACTACATGCTTTAAGGAACTCTGCAAATCAAATAAGAAATAAAGGAAGCAAAAATGCATCACATGATCAAAATAAACAACTAGCATGTTTTCGCTTCTCAATTGCTATATTAATTCAGCAAGAAAAGTGTTTCTTTACGTATTCTGATCGAGTAATACACCTACTATTTCTGAAAAGCATTAAAGCAAAGATTCTAGATAATTTTTGCCAAGACTTCCCTTGTAAAACCAACATTTTAAATTTTTTTAGAATGCCATAAATGTTACTATAAAGAAAATAGAGCTTTTATCTAAAATAAGCAAGCTTCGAGAGATCAAATTGAATGCATTATTTACGCTTAAAAAAATAATGAATATAGAGATGCTACCATGTCAAAAAGGTACAACTATTTATGCAATGGAAAATATCAAGAAAAGATTAACATCAGTTCATCATAGAAAATCAAGACTTGATCTCAAGTTACAATAGATTAAGCATGAAGGAACGAAGCTCCATTGAAGGCGATATTTAGAGCAAAACGCATCTTAGAACACCGCTAAGTTACAAAAGGGTACAATTTATTTTCTTCAAGCAGATCTAGTCGGTAGGCAAAAGATGAAATAGGTAGTATAAATTACAGTCATAAATTGGCACAGATGGAGCTCCATGACATCAATCTGAACCAAATACTCGGTACCATAAAAGGATGAAGATCTCTAAAAGGATAAACAATGAATCCGGTTCTATTGTTCCACTCGACCAAACAAATAATAGAAACTCATACAGAGAGGAGGTAGAGGTAGATAAGAAGAGAAGTAACACCAAAATCATGGTGGCCCAAGCCACCCTTCCATTCTTTAAGCCTCCAGGAAGATAATTTACAGCTACAAAGATAAAAGAGTTCGAATGTACAATAATGGCTACTCGGATAATGCACATCCAAACACAAGGTTTGAAATGTATTGACTTAGCTTCATCCTCCAGAAAATACTCAAATCATGGCCATAGGAAAATGGTAATTTGAGAAGATCAGAACCCATATATGGGTAATCTATTAAAGTCGAGCTCGAAAATAAACAAATACGTAAGAAGCCTATAAAGCACGGTGTCAAATCGATCAAGAACTAGAAGTGTATATTTCATATTTCATACAATAATTTCCATGACAAATATCAGCCTAGGTAAAGCTTAGCATGAACTGAACTCATTTTCAGGGAATCCCATAAAAGAAAGTTGCAATGCCCGGAACAAAATAGAGAAGAATGTCAGTATAACAAACAACTACTCATTTTGTATGAAATAGAGTTTGAGACTCATATTATGGTAAAACAAAAGCTTGAGATGCACTCACCTTCCTTAATGACGGCTTTAGAATTAGAACACCCAAAATGATTTCCGAGCTCAGATATCAGAATGTAATGAAAATACAGAGACACACAAGGTTTTCGAGGTGTTAATGCTAATAAAGCTAAAACCGACTGAGATAAATAAGTTACAAACCAGGGAAGCAAAGTCTCACCTTCAAAAAAAAAAATCACAAAGCTCGCAGACTGCAGAGAAGGTATAATTTCGAGCTTCATGATCAAGCAAATGGAAGCTTCATAAATAATAAAAGGCTAGTTTTAATCTTTCCCGAAAGAAGTAGAAAACCCAAGCTCAAAAAGATCAATGATGGCGGCCAAGATTTGCAAGTAACGTCACAAAAAAATACATATGCAATACCTATTTGCAGAGGAAAAACTGAGTTCCAATGACCACACAGAGATCCCGAAGAGGAAGAATGACAGAGTCGAGCATAGAATCAAATCTATGGCATCTAAAAAATTTCCAAGGCTTCGCCCGCACAACCAAAAACCAAATGAAATGTGCTTGAGGGTCGAAGACACTCTTTACCATGTAAACTCAAGAGGTGAGTTTCAACCTGACTCAACCATGGTTCGGGTCGACGACCACAAATCGAAGGATGGAGATCAAAAGCCAAGGATCAAGCTCCATGATTGAAGCAACTAACCACGGTCAATCTTCACCGACCACATTTAATATCCAGTCAGAAACCCTAACCGAGGGTCAGAAAATCAATAGCTACAGGTTAAAAGGTACAAAGATCAACGGCCTGAATCAAGGCACCAACATTCAAAGTAAACCACCAGGGTTGTAATTAACCTAACCCGAGTTACATAAGCCACCAACCAAGTCACCAAGGGGTGAGTCACCATGGAGAAGGGGATAGCCCACGTGTCCACCAAACAAATCATTCACCATGACTTTCAATGTCTAAACTATAGTCCAAGCCAAATAATGCAAAATTTGAACAAATCATTATATAATGATCAAATAAAAGGTATTTCCAACATTTTCCCTTCAAATAATGCCAAGGCCGACAACTATGGGGTAGAAAGTATATACTATAGCATTTGTTACGAAGGTAGCTAAGTATGACATGATGGCCCTTTTTACCAAGTGACCCCCATGCACATCTAGACACAATAATATGCTAAGTCCACAAAGGTGGCCAACCATGGTGAAGTGCAGAGGTGGTCCCCATAGTTGGAGGAGTTAGAGGTAATTTGTAGAATGTCACCCTTGTGACCATTTGAAGCCAAAATATGTCAACATCAGAATATGTACACATGGCAGGTGGTCCCCTCATACAATGAATGTCTATATTTTGCAAATATTAGGAGTATTGTAATTATTTTGCTTACAAACAGGGGAGTTGTATTTTTGCATGCCTTCACAACATGACAGAATAGAGAAGAAGACAAGGTTGCATGCCATGGAGAGATACTTGCATAGAAAGCAACCTTATTTTTAGCAAATTATTCATCCTTCTCTTTCTTGAAAATAGATTAGTCAACTTTAGTTAACTATAATGTAAGTAAGGATAATAATGCCGATTTGTAATTGCATGGTCTATTTCTATTCCTTTATCTATTATTAAATAAAGGAGGATGCATGGGCTAGTACAAGCCTTAGGCTATTTTTAAGAAGAGGGTGAATTTTTTCGCTATATATTGTGTGCCTTTACAAAGCAAAAAAACTTCGGAGGACTTTTGGATATAGGAGTATTGAAGAAATTTTTGCTAGTTTTTCCTTCTCTCGTGTGAAGTATTTTCTGCCTTTCCAATTATTTGCAGTCTTGTGTATGTTTATATTAGTCTTGTGAATGCAAAGTCCCTGACCAATAATCTTACCCTGCTGCAAAATTCAGTATTTTCTACTTAATTTTAATGTGCATATTAACTTATCAGTACTGTTGTGATTTTCCTCATTACAACCAAGTGTTTACCCTTAAAAATTCTACAGAAAACTATTGGCTTGTGCATCAATAATTATTCCCATAGAAATCATGCACATACTCAGTCAAAGCCCTCATATAAATTTTTGTGTATCACCCCAGTCCAGTTATTTCATAGCCATCTTTTACCCTTAACCCAAGAAAATCAATTTAGGATACATCAATAATGAACCGACCTTGATACCGGAGACTCACCTCAAAATAGGTATACCCACAGATCTGAGGTGTTTCTATTGTATCTATGAAAGAGAGAGATCAATTTTGTAAGCTTAGAAAACCTGCAACCATCTCTCTATAGGGTGCACTTTCAAGAGATAACGAAACTAAAATTGGGAAAGGATCCGGTAAACCATATCACGTGCATGAATGCATATATTAAATTTAAAATCTGCAATGTGCATGAAATGAACTTATTGAAAGGGAAATCCTAATCTACCCTATTCTAACTAGTAGCGACTTGAGGATAAACAAAGCCCGAAACATGCAGGGAACAATAGCTTCCTTTTCTCTAGAAATGAGGCAATGAATTCAGCTTGTAAAACAAGTAACATGACATAACTGAAAATGAGATGTGTACCTTGAATTTGTTCCAAATATCATCTCAAACACAGATAACCTTTCTAACTAATCTGCAAACTATTCTCGAGGGGATTTGGAATCGATTCGTTAGGATCTGATGCTCATTTTTGGGCTCTAAGACAAGCACGAACTTCGGTACTATTATAACTTGTTGTGAACCAGCAAGGTACTGAATAGGAAAAGGTATCCAAACAGATGATAAAATTATTATCTTGTTTTATATCGAATCATGAACATCCTTTTTGATCATTGGCTCTTTCGGAAGCTAATTTGAAAAGTATTGAGCCTCTTCAAACCATTATAATTTATCAATCATGAAATTATAAAGTTGATTTGAAGGTTGTTTTACTTATTTAAACTACTTTGAAACATTTTTAGTATCTTCAAACTCTTGTTTATAATATTTAATTTTATGATCCATTACTCGCTATTATTGATATTTCGTGATTGATTTCTAGTTCTTCCATTCTATCCATATTTACCATACTTCCTGAACATTTAGTTTCCTCCTCAATGAAATATTGCTTCTCATGAATACTTGCAGTATCATTTGATAGTCCTTGTGAATCATTGCAAGTCCCTAATAACGTAGCTATCTCCATGCATGCAAAGATAATAAAGGTCTTCTCACTCATCTCCATTTCCTAAAAATCTTGAAACTATTCTTTTTCATTTCCCTTATCAAACTTGACATCTATTAAGCTGCAAATAGGTTTCTCATTCCCTAGATTAGTTGATTTATCTTCAGAACGGATCTGCAAATCCTCTTCAGGTTCTGAAAAATGTAATAAATCAATAGTTTGTATGAGTATGGTTCCTTCATGCACACTATTCTTAGAATATGCAGATTTATAAACATCTTGCACTTGCTTTTGATCTATTACAAAATCAAACTGTACCTTTTGAATAGGTTTCTTTTCTAACTCTATAATATAATCAAGTAAAATATAGAAATCCATTGCTACATGCTCTACAAAAATTCCATCCTGTTATTTTCTTCAGTTGGCTGCCCCTCCTGAATGATATTCTGATTCTCTCTTTCCTGGACTGGAAGTACGGGTAAAGGAGGAGGAGTGGGATTAATTTCAGCCTTAACTGGAAAATTTTGAACAAGAGGTTGGGTACAAGGTATGCATTTAGAGCAACATCCAAACACCATCTTGGACACTTTAATTTTGTTTCAAGACATGATTACGGGGTAGAAAAAGCGGGAATTATAGTAGCTTGATAATTTGGAAATGTAGGAATAGGCTACATTGGTTAGTAAGGAGCGTCTATCGGCCCGGAGGTTTATAGGGAAGGTAAGTGGGAACATCCCATTGATAGGGTTCCTCAACCTGATGCCTATCATTCTTCACTGCTAATGATTTCTCATATAGTTCCTTGACAACTAAAAATGATTGCTTAAGTTCATTAAGTTCAATTTAAAGATCTCTCTACCTTTCACAATCAGCATAACCCTCATATAATTTTACCTTGAACAACATAATAATCATTATATTGATAATCATATTGATTTCTAAGGTTTGGGTCATAAGGATATTCATTTTGATAGGTTTCATCGAACTTATCTCGAAGGGGAAAAAGCATAAAAAGGATGTTGGTTTGGTGATAATACACTCAAAATGAGGATTCATGGCTACGGAAATCATAAAATATTGAAGATATGAAAAATAGGCCTGATACTCATAAAAATAGTTGATAACAACAAAATAAAAGATCTTATTTTCTTGAAAAATACCTTAAAAAAACAACTTAAAATTTTAATGACGTTGAAAAGTGTTGTCTGATATGAAATAAGATATATGGAGTTCTTGATGAATTACGCTCAATCTTCAATTTTGAATTCATCAATAGTAGTTCTATTCGTAAGCTGGTATGCACAATTTCGATCTACTTGAATGATGGAACACCTTCAAAAATAAGAATTTAATCTTTATGAGTGGTCCCACCCAACGTACCAAAAAAATTTATCTCTCAAAAGTGCACCCCGTTGAGAGATGACAACAAAGGTTCTAAGCTTTCTTGATCTCTCACTTTCGTAGATACAATGGAAATAACTTAGGTATGTGGGTATATCTATTATTGAGGTGAGTCTTCGGTATTAAGGCCGGTTCCTTATTGATGTATTCTAAACTAATTTTTTGGGGTTTTGAGGGTAAAAGATGTCTCAGTAATCGAAAATTGAAATGGGTGATACACCAAACTTATTGAGGGCTTTGACTGAGTATATGCAAAATAAAATTGAGAATGAATTTTAGATGCATGAACCAATGGTTTTCAAGTGGAATATTAAGGCAAAACACTTATGTATTGAGGGATAAATCACAACAACACAACAAGATAAACATGCACACTAAGATTATGCGAAAATACCATATTTGCAGCAAGGTAAGATGATTAATTAGGGAATTAACATTCACAAGAATTAATGGAAAGATACACACCACTGCAAATAATTGGAAAGGCCAAAACTAGTTCTCATTCAAGGAAAACTCGCAGAAAATATGCTTTAGCACTCCTATGTCCAAAAATCCTCCTCTAAAAGTTCTCCTATTTCTTTTGCTTTTCCAATGCACCTAATATATAGCAAAACATATTCACCCCCACTCCCTAAAAATAGACTAAGTCTAACTCATACTTGCATGGTAATTTTATCCTTTTACTTTAAATAAATAATAAATAAGGCCTAAAATTACACATGTTGTTACAAGAGGCAAAAATAGCCTTAATTTCCAAAATTACACTTTCAATCAAACTGTAGCTTTGCTCCTTTAATCCTAAAAGCATGAATGTGTATGGTCACTTTGGAAATATTAAGGTAATTGGTGATTAATAATTGTTATTTTTAATCTTTCTTGATGCGAAAACTTTCCTCTAAGGTGCATGTAAAGAATCTTATTTTTCTTCTTCTTGAATCTGCCACCTTTACCTGATCAATTTGTCCTCTAGCACCACTTGTCTTTGCATGTATATAACTTGTCTTTCCATCTGATGTGACACATGACCATATCCAATTTTGGCTTGTTCATTGATCATGTGAACATTTTACTACCTCTTCACATGCATTGACCCTCTTTATCATTGGCAAATAATTTGGATGTAAATAATAATTGGGTCTCTCACTTTAATTATTTGCACTTACATTTATGAAAAAGGTCCTGATGATTACCTCAGCCACTTTGATTTAATCATACATGGTCTAAGACATGGTCAAAGTATATATAATAATCAATTATGAGTATTCAATCTTGCTTTGAATTTGATCATGCGTGGTTTGAACCCTAGTAAATAACATGATGATGTAATTGAAAAGGAGTCCCTCCCATGATGACTTCGACCCGTAATATGTTGGTGGCGATGACTAACTCTGGATGAGTTAGGGTTTGATTGATGCTTAACACATGCGTACTTTTATGACCCTAGATGATTTTGGTAACTCAAGCCGAGTTAAGCAGGGAAAAAGGATTTGAAACCCTAATATTTTTGCATTATCATGAGCTCTTTTTGAGATAAGTAAACTTTGTAAAAATAATTCAGGAGTTGCCATTGAATCTCGAAGCTCTCTGTCAACAGTTGAAGCAAGATTATTTAATTTTGGTGATTTTTCTAACTGTTGTTATGGCTACATTTTTCGATTAATTCACCTTGTTTGTTTGATCCTGAAGCTTTGGTCTCATTGTACATCTATTATGACCACTATTGATGAAACTCGTGAGCTCTCTGTATGACCACTTTACTTTGGAGAATTCATTCTTTTTACCACTATGTTGAACATTGAGGGCTCTGGTTTATGATATTATGATGTCATAGAGATGGAAAGCTGCTTTAAAATATGATATTAGAATCCATCTTGAAGAGGTAAGTGAAGAGTTCTTCCCTTTTTGCAACATTTTTCTCTGTGGCGACCATTATTTCCGTTTCAGATATGCTCTGGTTTTTAGCTTTGAGGGTTTAAATGTTTACATGTGAGTTTCTCAAACTCGACTATAGCTAGTCATTTATATAGAAACCCAACTCTCACTATTATTTGTTTCTATGGCCAATTTTTTAGTAGGCTGCAACTCTCTCTATTTGGTTTGAATTACCAAAGTTTCAACTCACGACCATTTTGTGGATCTAGACCTTTGTTTTCTTTACATTACGTTCTACATGAAACTCTGGATTACATCATGTACTTTAACGTTTGATAAAAATTCTCATTTTCCTAGAAACTTGATTATGACTTTTTAATGGCTTTGTTGAACTTGTGTTGTGCTTTGCACTATACTATTCACAGTGCCATTATTCTTAAGTTTTTGAGCTCCATTTCTTGCAAAACTGAGCTCTGTATCTTATTTTATTTCTGGGCACTTCCATTTATTTGCCATTTGTGAAGGAAGGTATACATATTTTGATTTAATCTGATTTTCTGATAGACATCTTGATGAGCCTTTGAGTTTGGCTGGTACTGAATTCGGCTTTAGCTGTCAAAACTTTCCATCTATTTGAGATCCTCTTGCTTTATTGTCACCATAAAAAAATTTCCGACTTCTGAGCCACTACGAGGCTCTAATTTTTTTGAAAATATATTCTTCTTTTTGTGTTATAATGGCGGTTTTATATTGGTATATTTACAAGTGTATGATTGTTCTAGTTTCTTATTGCATACAACCATGCGTAACCTTTTCGATAAGAATACATACATCTTTTCCTTATCTGTTTATTACATGTATATCTTACTAATTTAGTTCTTATAGCCAATGCTTTAGCTTATGGAAATTTGTTCCTCATATTCATGCATCTTTAAACATGATTGTAATTTCATCCTCATATTTCATGAATATGTGAGATACATTATCGAAGCTTATGTATGACAACACTGTATGGTAGAATTTTATTTCTTGAACCTTCATGCCTTGTAAGGAATTACTCGTATTGGCACAATATTATTGATGTGTAACTTGGCATTATCACTGTAGCTTGTTCATTGTAATGGCATATGATGTACTTTGAAATGTACACTTTAAATCAGATAAAAATGCTAATTTCATGGAGCACTGGAAGATTGAATAAATGAATTAAAATTATTTTACAAGTTAACCGCAAGCATGTATTTATATCTGTGAACTAATAAATCCTTAAAACTACCATTGTGTCATCTAAAACCTATTCTTCAATACAGTTTGCATGCTATCCTCAAAAATTTACATTTTCATCGTGTGTTTGCATCTCATATATTGAAATATATGTACTAAATCAAACACATAAGATTTCTATTATAACCACATTTTAGATCTCTCATGATGGTTAGAGGGCTAGCTTCCATCTTGTATCATTTCATGAAATAGTTGTGTATCGTCTTTCACTGAATGATTTTATGAAATCAATTTATTTTGTAATGAGAGGCACTTTCGATCTGAAATATGTGTTTTGACTTTCCCGGAGTTTGTAAAATTTGTTCATTTTATTCAATCTTATTGGTCTAGAAATCTGCACTTTCCCACCTGTATGGTTGAATAGGATTGTAGTTTTCTTTTCTTTCAAATAACTGAATTTTTTTAATTTATGATGTGCAAACATCCTTGAAATGCCTGTACCATTTGGTACATTTTGTAACCTGTACTTATTAACTGTAATTATTGAATTTTTTCAAGAGGTACTAGTTATTCATTTGTAAAGTTGTACCTTCAGATACAAAATATAATCCTTGATATTGCTTCTTGGAAAACTAATTTCCTGTCCCTCTTGAAAATCTGTTTTGATTCATAAGATCATAACTCCTGAGATTTGATGTCACATTCTTCTTCTGAATACTAGTAATCTTTGATAGAATTGTATACACCTGATTTCTCACTAACATCCTAGAAGTTAACTATGTGATTGTAATCTCCTTCTTGCAAAATCAGACATAGTTTCATTGATGATATTCTGAAACTGTACTTATTTTCATGTTCTTCTTTCTCAGCATTCTTCGCTTAGAGTTTGCACCATTACTATGCTTTTTGGTAGAGACTGAGTTCACATGCCAATACAACAACAACTCTATTCATATAGATTGATTGTAAGATGATAAATTGTATGATATTTGGGCTTTGTGTACTGTGGTCTGAAAGAAGCACTTGATTTCTTATGTATCCCTCAAAATTTGTATCTTTGTCACATCATGAAGACTCAAAGCTTGTGAAGTTCTGCAATATGTACTCGTATCTGCTTCAGTATTTGCTATTTATGTTACACTTTGTGCATCATTGTTCTTCATTAGGAAATTTTAGCTTTCACATTCATGTTCTAGGATTCATGATAAATATATATGATTTCAAGAAGGAACTGTAATTGGTATTATACCATGCTATTGATGTTGTAATTTGATATTTTCTTCACCTATACTTTCGTGTTGAGAGCATAATTCAATTATGTACTTTCTATGTGATCTATTCTTTGTCCAAGATGTACCTTGTGGTCTATCTTTTCCCATGGCATGCTTCCTGAAAATGACATTCTGCTATGCATTTTTATTCCATGTATTTTTTAATTCAAGCTCATTTTAAGAAAATCCATTTGTTTAAAACTATGAGTACAATGGACATGGAAATCCAAAGCTCTAACATAATGTTCTTCTTCTCTTTCAGGTACAAAAGCATCAAATGGATAAGATGGTGAAGAGGAGCAAGAAGACAACTAAAAACAAGCTAGGAGAGTCCATCCAACATGACATGATGGATCTCCCTTTCTCTTTACTCATAGCTTTACACACATGTATTTTATTTTATGCACTTTCTTTTAGAGTTATTCCCACGACTTGTGTGGGTTCACTATACTGTTATTCCTCATGAATAAATGAACTATTTTCATGTAATGAGATGTATGTCTTTATTTTCTATAATTTTTTCATTTATATGGATAATAATGAACTTATACAACTCAAAAAACTTAAATAATTCACTTAATCATGGAAATAAATTAAAAACAATCATACCTTTTGATGCTCATTGAAAATGCAAAACTATTTGTAAAATTGCACCTTCCCATGCTTCAAACCTGCAACCGAGTCCGTTGCTTCAAAACGTAAAGCCATGTTTATGTCATCTTTCCCACCTTTACCAAGGCCTTGCAGCAATCTTCCTAGTCTAACGTATTTTCTTGCTAAAAGAAAATCCATCGAGAGAGGAGGTATATGCAAGGTGTTTCCTTGTAGGAAAACACTTTCGATTGCTTGCTAATTTGATGATTGGCATTCAAATTATGTCCAAAACCAAGTAATTACAAAATTGTATCCCTTTCCAGGATGGTTGCGCCAAACATAGCCAAACTTATAACCCAACCAACTGAGAAAATTTAAAAGTTTTGAGTTGAAATTTTCACATGGGGTGTGAAATATGTCAACAGTCCTACTTCCACCGGAAATGGGATTGTTCCACTTAATTCCACTCAGCGTTGTTGTAAGCGGTTATGGTAATTATATGGGACTCTATATCTTGCTATGTTTGTCCTAATTGTTTAATTAATTTTAATGTACATATATTCAATCCCGTCACGTTGTCCACAAGCACTGTTTTATCTTCCAAAGATGTAACAAATACCTCTATATATAGGGGAAGATTATGTGTGTGATCTTTGTTGGGGATTTCCTTGTGGTTAAATGAGATGTGCTTAATCGATGTAATGTTTTCCACCACAGCTTGTAAATGTGAAGGGTCTACTTCCATTGGCACTCCTGACCCCTGGAGAGTTTTGTATAGGATGTATTTATGTACATTTGATATTTTAAGAAGATCCAAGATTGAAATCTTGGTAGATGTCTTCTTGAGTTGTTCTAAGCTATTGTATCGACCATCTTGATCGGTAGATGGAGAGGGTTCTCGTATCATGATACGAGCTCACCTTGATACCGTAGTGCAATATTTTCCCTTGATCCTAATGGTATTCACATGTTCATTAAAAGAGTGGACACATCCAATGAGTGAATCATAATCATTATTGCCACTTTTGGCGTATAAATAGTTTGCATCTTTGTAACTTTGGGATGACTCTCGTTGATATGGATTTTCTCATATGATTTACCATACTTAGGGAATGGTTCTTTGAATATCCCTAACTTTTCGCTTTGGTGTTTGATTTCTCTTTGGTGTGTCAAATTCTATCTTTCCATTGTCATGAGATCTTTGATGTAGTGGTGAAGTGTTAAGCATTTTTCTGCCTTGTGTCCCTTTACACGATGATGGTTTAGGAGAATTTTCATCAAAAGGTTGCATTGTAGGATAAGTCACCATGTGAACTGCATCCAATTATTTCAATATTGCAGAAAAAGACTCATTAAGAGGAGTGAACGTTCTACGCTTTGGTGGTGGTTGAATTGATCCTTTGTTCAGTTTAAAAGTTTGACCAACTTGGACCATTTGTACTCATTTGGAATCCGTGATTCCATCTCCCACCACGTTCTTGTTTTTGTTAAAAATATTTGGCTTTTCTGTTGGTTTGGTAGTTTGATTATCTTTTGACGATGATTTGATTGTTCTTTTTGAAATGAGGGCCTTTTCTATCTGTATGCACTTTTTGATGACCTCTTCAAAGGTATGGAAACAATGCATTTGTAAATGGAAAGCAATGTCTAGATTTAGATTTGGTATAAAGATGATTAGAAGTTGTTTTTCAAGAAATGTGCAAGGAAGTGGTTGGCAATCCTCGCCATATTTGTAAGAATCTCGTGAATGTTTCATTAGGACATTGTTTAGTACTACACAAGTATTCCATAGTTATGTCTATTTCTATGTTGTATGAGAAATGTCAAACAAACCTCTCTACTATTTCAGGCCATGTGAAGATAGACCCATGAGGTAAGCGAGTGAACCATTCTAAGGCTTGTCCCCCTAGACTCTTTGGAAAGAGTCATATGAGGTAATTGTCACTATCTTTAAATCTTTGCATGTTATGTAAAAATATTTCACATGATCTTGCTGGTCACCTTTCCTCTATACTCGCCAAATGTTGGCATGTAAAACTTCTTAGGAAAGGGTTAAAGCGCCATATCTTTATCAAATATATGGGGGCATAGCTCTTCGTATTGGTACTTTTGTTATGCCCAACATTACTTTCTTGAAGTATTGTAAGATTTTCCTTTCTGGAGTGTTATTTATGTGTAATTAATTTCTCCTTAGTAGGAGAAGCGGAATATATACGCACATATAATTTACATTTTCTCCTTCTTGGTTTTCCATGTGAAGTTCACTAGTTTTGACCTTAGGCTTCTCCTTATGTACATTTTTGTTTGTTTCCTTCTGTACATGAGATGTTAGTAAAGCTAATTGTTGACTAAGGTTTTGGATTTTTTTTTGAATAGTGACTTCTTCCTCAAGAGGTTCTTCTTCCTCTTCGTTGTGTGGAGGTTGTTCCATGTTTTCATGTTCTAGTCTAACTCTACATGGCATCTTGATGAAGGGCATTTTATAACCCACCATATTATCATTTCCTACATTGGATGTGGAAGCATGCCCATGTGTTAGGATGTCTTCCATGTTAATAAGAGGTTTCTTTTCCTCATTAGCTTCATTCGTGGGTGGGATTGTCTCATGTTCTATAGGCATTCTAGCTCCTAATTCCACCACTCTTGCTAGCACCTGATATTTGTTTCTAAAAAGAAATTCATCTAATAAGGTGGGGTCAAAATCAAACTCCGTGTGTGGTGAAACTAACTCATCACCACTATGATCTACCATCTCCTCCACTTCTTTCTCTGCGTGAACAATAAAGGCCCAAGATCATGGCCAATAAAGGGATTTGACCCTTGTTTGTTTGAGGTTTCCCAAGTTTGTGCTTGTTTTGTTTCAAATGCTTTCCTTTTGGCTCCCAATCTTGTTTTGGGGGCCATGATGTGTGAGAGTTTCACTAAGGTGTTTTGAATTTGTTCAAAAGGTATTGATCAAACCTAAGTGAAAAACATACAAATATTAAAGAATGTCAATAGTTCCAAGAACAATGAATGTCAAAGGATAAATGTGCCAAAGTGATTGTCTTAAAAAAATAAGTCAATAGTGAAAAACAAGATACAATCACACAATGTTTAGTTATAGACCAATCAATCAAATGATATACTTCCTAAGTTTGTTTCCAAATGGTAGTTGGTGTTTCAAGATGAATAAAAAAATGTCACCACTTATGTTAAGTTCAAATAAATTAACAAGGCGTAAGTAATAACAAGAAGTTAATGTGATATCCAAACAAAGTATACCAAAAGCGAGGTTGAATACAATCAAGACCTATATCCCAAAAAGTGGTAGCTATGACTTGTGAACAACACAACAATACCACCAAGATATGTTAACCAAACTTTGCAAAAAAGTAAGGTATTAATATCAAGATGATATTGATATAATGTGCACAAATGGTAACACTCAACACTTTTCAAAATTGAGGTAGTAATTGAAATCAAACTAGGGCTAGAGTATACCAAGGAATTGTTAGAGTGTGTATAGTGTAATGTCACAATATAGATATTTAGGCCAAGTTTATGAGAAACAAGATGTAAATATCAAAATTATAGCGACACAATATAAACAAAATAATAGTTCAAAGGAGAATCAAGGTGATGAATCAAGCCTAACTATGATTGACAATCTTGACTTGGGTATCAAGATCAAAAAGGCTACCAATGATATGAAAATGTCTCCACACACTTTAGACATTTAAAAACTCAGCCAAAAACATGGATGAGCATAAACGGACACAAAAGTGGCAAATACAATCAATTAGCAACACAAGGGTAGTCACTCTTCTTCTGATCAACAAAGTTTCAAAAGAAAGTGAAGGAATTAGATCAACTGGGGGTGAAAAATGTTGGCCTCACCTTAGGGCAAGTGAAGAACTAAGAAAAAGTAACTCTTCACACGTTTCGTGATGAATAATGACTCTCAACTCAAATTAGTTGTGAAATGGTCAAAGTTAGATCCTGGCCAAAGATAAATTCTTAGGTGGTTCACTCAACTAGGTGTCACAAGTTATCTAATGTGAACTTGATTTACGAAGAAAGTCACACTATCTAATCTTGGGTTATCTTGGCTTTACTTTATCCCCTTCAAGTATAGTGGGAAATAAATGCGTCTATCATGTAATCTCACTGGGATCGTGATACGGATAACTTTGACACTAAATATCACAAATGGTAACACTAGTCAAGTAGGTTATGCGAGCACTTCCCATTTTTTCAATAAGGTTCCCTCTTGCATGGACTACTCTAGGTTTCCTAGAACCACCCCCATTGTTACAACGTAAGGCATTATGCCAAAGGGGTTATGTTCTAGTTGAGTGGATAGGGACGTGCCAATTTCTGAAACCTACAAATACAATATGATGTTTATGGTGTTTTTGTAATCTTTTTAGTTTAATGTGGTTTTCTTGAACACATTTTGTTAACTCCGCACGGAAACTATATTAGTATTTTTGTTTTCTCTTGATGTCCCCTTTATTAGAAAAGCATTTTTGTCTTGCATGATGGATTCGTAATTTTCCATACACACAAAGAGGACACTCCTCATTTCTTATTCTCAAGATCTCCCTAGGATGCAAGATCCAACCAAGAAATCAAAAATGGAAAATAACTAATTCAAACGTGACACATGTTCATTTTAGACAAATTTGACATTCCAAATGTTTTTCAAATAAAATGAAAGAGATAAGAATCGTTTATGATTCCCAAGATCACCTAAAAGGTGTGGGAGAAGAGCATACATGACTTTACTCTTATGATTAAACATGCAATGCTTATCCAATTTAATACAATTTGAACAAACACATGTAAATATACCCTACTAAATAAAAATTAATCAAAATAAACCTGCAAGATGTTAGTATTTTAATGACAAAATATTTTATAAATGTTAAACTGATATTTAAAATCAGACTATGGTACTTGCACGATTGAGGTACATGCATGCCTATCGTTTACATGCGCATAGATCGTGGTGTATGCACATAGATCAAGGTGTGTGTGTGCCTCTGTGTGGATTATAAAAAAATAGGGCACCTACGCAGCAAGAGAGATACGCGCACATGATTCAATGTACCTATGCTAATGAATGGATTTGTGTGCAAGCCAAGCAAAATAAAATTTCAAATAGATATGACAAAGGCGGGTGTGCTTTGGAAGAATGGTCTATGCGTAAGGAAGTGGGTGCCTACGTGACTCTTAGGGTACCTACGTGGGTCTTGTTGACAATTTCTACACTTGTGCGGAAATGGGTAACTCAAAACTTTGTTACAAATTATATCAAAACTATATCATTGTTACTGATTTATTTAAAAGATTATGTGAAATCTGCAGCTATGTGTGTTGTTACAAAATGTAACAGATCACATAGTCTGTAATTTCATGACTATTCTCAACAAAAGAACACAAGCCTCGAAAGATAGTTGTGTTGTTTTGATGAAGACATTCAATTGCAGAATAGGTGAAGTGTTTGGTTTTGGGACAACAAACATAAGTACACATTACAGAAATCAGAGTTCATTACTAAATGTTACAGGTTCTTTAAACTTTTCCCTCATGATTAAGACATTCAATTATGTTACTTGAGTTGTTTAGTTCATTATACAATCCATACAAAAGTAGAAATGCAGAAAGAGATATACAACTCATTTATAGAATTCAATGCTTTATTCACAAGGAGAGTCAAATGTTTCCCATACAAGCCATGGGATGTAACTAAAAAGTAAAGTACAGCTACTGAAAAGAAAGATACACATGCATGAAGGAGAAAGTAGAGGAGTATGAGGGTGAACCCATCATTGCCTTGTATATTCTTCTTTGTGCAGAGCATCTCCATGCCAGCCCCTTCATCCTCAAGTCATGGTACCTGAAAAGAAAAAAAAATCAACCATCAGTCACGAGCTCAAGGGATCAAACCATATTCCTACACTGTCCTACTTCATGCATATGAATCTTATCCTAAGCAGGAGATGTATTCTACTTGAAGGAAAAAATTCATGCATTTTTTTTTCACTCAGAAAGAAGAAAAGGAAAAGAAAGAAAGAAGAAAACATGGACATAAGAGAGGCCAAAAAGCCTAATTATTTTCTAACTATTTTCTTAAGTGTGCAGGTACAGGTTACAACCATGAAAATTTGACAAGTCATAAGTACATGCTAAGAAGAAGGAAGAGTGCAACTCAAAGTTCAACAAACATTCTGCAAATGGAAGAGGTTAGAGCTCGGGAGAGAGAATGGAAGATATAAGTACATTTTTTTAGTTTGCAGCAAAAGAGGAAGAATCAAATTTCATAAGTTGGAGTTAAAAGTAAAAGATTACAGCTGAAACAGATGGATGAGAGAGATAGATTCTGGGGAAAATTTTGACAGGAGCTTGCCAAATAAGTGTAAAATCAACATTTGATCAGATTTTTCAAGCATACATATCAAAGAAGGATGTGTAATCAGGAAAAAAGTGGTATATAATTATTCGAAAAAAGAATTCTTTATAGCTTAAACATATCAAAGTTAATGAGAAGAATTGAAATTCCAAGATAATCTCACAAATTTCAGTCTTTCTAAGTTGCAATTTTCAGAATAAAGTAGATATAAGAGCACAAAATTACTACAATATCAATGAAATACATTCATTCAAGCAAGGTTGTACTCATCTACAACATAAGAAGAAGCCATTACAGGTGAACAAAATCTATCTCATGATGATAGTTTGAAGTAAGCTATAGAAGACACAATGTGCATGAAAGATCATCATATAGTAGCTATACAAGAAAGACTAGATTAAGCTACAGGTCTTCATGAGCTCAACTTCTCAGAATAGAGGGGATACTTGCAAGCAAGGAACATGTCTAGTTTGAAAATATTTTGAAAGAGAGATAATTCTAGAAAAAAATTGGCAGGGCTTCACCCTATAAAATCAACATTTACAACTTTTTCAGCATTTATATCAAACTAAAATCAAAGAAATGTAGTAAAAGTAACAAGATAAAGTATTTGAATCAAGGCTTATGCCAAATAGTGACATCAAAATAGATCAAGAATTGCTTAAACTACTATAGATATCAAAGAGTTATAGAAGAATCAAACATATAGATATAGTTTCCAGCAAAATAAAACTTTATTTTCTTCAAAATAACTATATATTACAGTCCCGGATGATGGCGGAATTAGCTTCTAAGTTTGAAGGATTCCAAAGTATAGGTAATAAGATAAGTAAAAGAAACTATCAAAGGGAAGTCACCTTTCCATTCTTTAAGCCTCAATGGAAGATAATTCACAGCTACAAGATAAAAGAGTTCCTGAATGTACAATAATGGTCACTCGGGATAATACACCATCCAGACACAAGGCTTGAAATGTATTAACTTAGCTTCATCCCCTAGAAAATACTCAAAGCATGGCCATAGAATATAGCTCAGTAGTTACAAAAATGGTAATTTGAGGAAAATAGAAACTCATATATGGACAATCTATCAAATTCAAGCTCAAAAGTAAATGGATAGAGATATAGAAAATCTAATGAGCAAGTAGTCGTAACGGCCTTTCTCAGAAAAAATTAAGGTGAGTTTGCAGCCTTATTACGGGGTGAAGATTTTGAGCATAAAATCAAAACAAAGAGTAAAGACTCGATATGCATATATCTACAATTACCCAGCTTTTTTTAAGCCAAAGTGAAACTTATGCAAAGTCCCGAAAATGCGTACAATGAAAGGAAAAATACAGGTAACTATAGCTTCAGATAGATCTCCCAGATCTACTCTTAGAGAGGCACAAAACCTATTATACAGATCTACAAGATATCAATGGTAGCCGTTGTTCTAAGTAGAAAAGAGAAATGACAAACTTTATACTCAGAATGAATAGAGTTTGAAATAACATTCAGAATACAACCCAAGTGTAATATTTTCGAATCAAGAAACACATACAGATCTAGGCCACTAGTCGAAAACCCATGAATGGGTATTAAGAAACTATAGAATTCACAAACATCTTGAAAGTTTTAGAAATATATCTAAGGAAGAAAGTTGAAATGGAAATGTACGTGTGCAAAGGCAGAATTAACTCACCAATGAACACTCGTCATGGCAGTCGATATTAACTAGGGTTTGCTCACAAAACTTGAAATCACTGGGCACATGACTTCCCGAGCTTCACAAACTTACAGAGACCATTTTGTAGAATGTCGAACTCAAAACCATGATAACAGTAAAAATGATCAGATCTTGTAAGAAAAGCCTAGCTTAATTACAAAAAAAAAAACAAGAAATATAGATATACCAGTTAAAGGAGAGCATTGCAGAGTTTCTAGAGATCGAGCTCCAAGAAGAAAAAGAGATCCTAAAAGTAAAATAGATCAAAAGTGAGCTTCAACATAAACAACCATGGTGACTATATGGCAGAAAACCCACTCAAAGAGAAGCAAAGAAAGTAAAAACCATTCATACAGAGGATCTAAGCTTCAAAAGCTTCAACGATGGCACTAAGAAAATTTTTTCAAGGGCTTCACCCACGAGCCCAAAAAACCAAATGAAATGATCAAATTAAAGGAGCTCAAGTTTTAACTCTTCACTTCAATGTGGGTCGACTCCAACTCAACCATGATCAAGAATCGACGGCTCAGCTTCGTCAAGGAAAAGATCAAATGGCCGAGCATCATGCCCAAAAAAATAAAGCAAACCTCTTGTAATATCTTCACCGACCACATTTAATGCCAGGTCTAAAACCCTAACCGCAAGTTGAAAGATCAACATCATAAAAAATAGAGGTACAAAGATCAAAGGTTCAAAATGATCATCAAATTCCAAGCAAACTCAACCGAGTTAGGTCTTCACCGACAAGTGCATGGAGGGGTGAGTCACCATGGGGAAGGGGACAGCCCACGTGTCCACAAAAATTAAATCATTGCCAAGACTTCTAAAGTCTAAACCATATACCATGCAATATATCAATGATAAAAAAATCCTGACCACTTTGTAACCAATGATCACCGAAAAGGTGATTTTTAAATTATTTTATGTGCTTACCAACCATGCAAAGACCAAAAAATTATATACATGTGTGTTTTTATCAAAGGTGGTGGCATGGCATGTCTATTAACCAAGGTGGTCGACCCAAAATTTGCTAAGTCCACAAGGTGGCAAAGCCAAATATAATGCAAAAGTGGTCCCCACTCTAGGGAGGAGCAGATTGATTTACACATTGTCACTCATGTGACCACTCAGTAAAAGAAGCAAATATCAGAACATGTGCACATAGAAGGGTGGTCCCCACAAATAATTATTTTACAAATATTGCTAAGGGTTGCAATTATTTGCTCACATGCAGAGAGTTATATTCTTGCATACTTCACAACAGGACATAATAGAGAAGAATACAAATTTGCATGCTAAAAGGAAGAAGACTTTCCTAGCAAGAAAATTGTATTATTAGCAAATTTTTCACCCTTCTCTTTCTTAAAAATAGATCAGTCAACTTTAGTTGACTGAGATGTAATCAAAGGCTATTAATGCCTCTTGTACTAGTTTGTATTATTTTATCCTTTTATTTATTATTAAATAAAGGATAAAATTAGGATGCATGGGCGAGTACAACCTTAGGCTATTTTTAGGAAGAGGAGAGAATTTTTTTTGCTATATATTGTGTGCCTTTACAAAGCACAAGGAGATCTTCCCAGAGGAATTTTGGATATAGGAGTACTGAAGCAATTTTTGCCAGTTTTTCCCTCTGAGTGTGAAGTATTTTATGCCTTTCCAAGTTATTTTGCAGTCTTGTGTATGTTTATATTAATCTTGTGAATGAAAATTCCCTGATCAACCACCTTACCCTGCTGCAAATTCAGTCTTTTATGCTTAATTTTAATGTGCATGTTAACTTATTAGTATTGTTGTGAATCTCCCTCAGTATAATCAAGTGTTTTTCCCTTAGATATTTTACAAAAAAAAAAACATTAATTGGTTCATGCATCAAGAATCCTTCTCAAATCAGTTGTGCATTTACTCAGTCAAAGTTCTCATACAATTTTTGGTGTATCACCTTAGTTTTAATTATTTTACAGTCATCTTTTACCCTAGAACTCCCAAAATCGAAATTTAGTATACACCAACAAGGAACCGGCCTTTTAATCCTGGAGATTCACCTCACAATAGGTATACCCATAAACCTGAGGTGTCTCCATTGTATATGCGAGAGAGAGAGAGAGATCAATTTTATAGGATTAGAAAATCTGCAGCCATCTCTCTATAGGGTGCACTTTCGAGAGATAATAGTTTTTCGCATGCCCGGTGGGACAACGAATCAGATCTGCATGCAAGTTACAAATTTTAGAGTAGATCTAGAGCAGATTTACAGCAAATAAAAGTTACTTTCAGGAGAAAGTTTCAGCAATTTATTCTAAAGATTTTATGATCTTTTGGCAACTCTGTAAAGCTGATTTCAGACTAGTATTGCAGCATGTTCCATGCCTAAAGTGACTACGAGATCATCGGTAAGAGGAATTCCTCCTGAGTTTGTTTCTTTACCTTTGAATTCTGCTAGAAGGAGAAGAGTTGGTAATACATTACCCTATAATAGACCTGGTTTTGATAACCCTCCTCCTGATATTCCTTCACCACGTATCAATTTTACAATCAATATCCCAATTCTTCCAATGGCTCTTCAACCACCTAGAAATTTTGTGACCTTTACTAATGGCAGCCCATTAGTAATTCCAGTTTACCATGATATTCCCAATGCTTCCATGAAAAGTTTGCCATCATTTACTGGAGAAAATCAAGTTACACCTATTGAACATATTAAAGATGTTGCAGCCATATGTGTAGTCCATAATATCACTCATGAAGATGTAGCTTTAAGACTTTTAGCTGCATCTTTTAAAGGATAAGCCTTGCAATGGTATAGAAATCTAGAGATTGGAAGCATAAGATCTTGGGATAATTTAGGTGAAAAACTGCTGAAACAGTTCCAAGATAATTCAGACCATTTATCCCTCATAGAACAACTATCTACTATCAAAAGAGCCCCTCATGAGTATATGTCTAGTTTCAACATCTATTTTGCTAGGACTTGGGAAAGAATCCAACAAGTGTTAAGCCTCAAGTTGATCACGCTTTCCTTTATTACCTCAGAGCTTTAAATAGTGATATTTCAACTATGATCCAATCCATGGGAGGTGATACTCTTCCCGATGCCTATGACATTGCTATAAAAGCTGAAAACAACCTTATTCAGGCTGGGAAATTAGCACCAAGGCCTACAATGCCATTTTTGGTAGATTTAGCCCCTATTCCATAGCCTATTACGATTGTAGAGCCTACTTGTTACAGCCCATCCCCAAATATGTTCAAAGCTTTGCAAACCATGGGAAATAAGATGACATCAATTGAGAACAAACTTGCATTGCCTAATAGGCCTTATCAGGCTCCTTATCAGCAAAATCAGCAAAATAGGTAGCCTTACTAACAGAATCAAAATTATAGGCAGCCTTATCAGCAAAGGCAATTTGATCCGAATGTTCCTAGTACATCTAATGCTTTGGTTCCAGTTAATATGGCTACAGAGGAGTGGTGTCACCTTGCAATCAGCCTCATTCAGCTACAAATTGCCCAAATGCTTTCCTAAACCTGAATCTTGTTGCACAACCTCAATCTGAAGCATTGTTCATGCCTCAAATGGAGAGTGGGCAGCAAGAAGGTCATGTTCTAGAAAGCACCTGAACATAATTTGGTCAGCTTCAATGAGGAAGATTTCATTGCAGTTACCACTAGAGCTCAAGAGAAGGCTACTGAAAATAAAAATAGCAAAATAGACCTATGTGCTGCCCACTGTTACTGATAATTCAACATCTACAGCCCCAAAACCAGCTAGCAGTCTTTTCCCACAAAGAACAACAAATGTTACAGCTGGTAAAGAGCAACAAAAATAGCTACAACCTGATCCAAGAAGATTATTTATTCCTTAGATATCTAAAGTCCGCTTGAAGCAAAATCAGTTTTTGCTAAGGCTTATGCTAAAACAGTTGAATCTATCTCTAAAATGGTTGCTTCTTTTAATATCATTGATGTAATGAAAAAGCATAATGTTAACATCTCAATGTGGGATGCTCTAAGCATTCCAGGACAGCAGGATTTACTCTCTCATGAACTAGCTAAACTACAAATTTCTTCCAAAACAACAAAAAAGAAGTTCAAAAGATAGATATGGTCCTTGGAACACTTGATCAAGACCACTTGAAAGGGTTAGATGGATGGTTCAGAAAGTTTTAAATGCTCATGACATAAAGAAACCACCACCATTTTATCTATCACTGATTATTGGAGAAAATCTAGTTCATAACTGCATGGTGGACAACGGTGCAAGTAGCACAGTTATGCCAAAAGCAATTGCTAAAAATTGGGCTTGCAGTATGAGCCTACAAAAAAGAGTGTTTTACAGCTTGATGGGAACTGCAACTAATACAGTTGGTATAATCAAAATTTAGAGGTAACGTTACATGCTTGCCAAATGTTTCCATCCTGTAAGATGTTACTATTGTGGATTTACCTCCATATTTTGCTTTGTGCTTATCTAGAGATTTTACAGTGAAAATAGGAGGTTATCTCTCTTCATATTGGTCCTTCTTATTTTTTTACCACATGTTATGGCACTAAGGTTATTGTCAATTTAGAACCGTTGGCGATTTCACATTGAGCCTCATTCTCCAAATGCAGTGGCTAATTATTCAATGATTGGATCAATCTGATTTCGATGATGTAGCTCAAGTTTCAACATTAGAGGGTGTTTCTAACATGTTTATGATGAAAAAATAGTTGAAGAGAATGCCCATGATCCTTTTAAGGAAGTTGAAGAACATCTTTTCTTTGTATATTGTATGCATGAAGAAAATGCAACAATTCCCTTGCTATCCAAAATAGAGAATTCAGTGGAAGGGATTTGGAAGCTTCATTTCGATGGAGCTAAGAATAAGAAAGGACAGGGAGCAAGTTTGATTCTCACTTCCCCAACAAACGAAAGGTATTTCATAGCTTTGAGTCTCCAATTTTCATGCACTTGTAATGTAGCTGAATACGAAGCATTAATTCATGGCTTGCTTTGGGCCAGAAAAAGAGGTATCAACACATTACAAATCTTTGTGATTCTGAGTTGGTTATCAATCAAGTAAAAAGCTTCAATGTTTGTAAGAATCCATTAATGAAATCTTACAAACATAGAGTTTCAGACTTAATGGAAGATTTTGAGGCTATTAATATTCAATCTATTCCTAGAACTGAAAATAAGCACGCAGATAGACTTGCAGCAGTCGTGCTAGTTTCAAGTGCTGGAATAGATAGAAAATAACAAAATTCAGCCCCATATTAAGCTAATTGTCAGGCCCTCTATACCTGATAATGAATCAAATTGGCAGGTTTTTGAAAGTGATGATCAAATCTGTAGGTTTTTACAAGCAAGAAGCTGAATTTTCTGCAGTAAATCAGATAAATTACAACATTTATACGGTGACCAAATTGTTCAACTAAAGACAAACAAATTACCTCGAGGACTTGTCACATTGGAAGACATCTTCAACACTAATGACCAGTTGAGAAAGGACAAAACTAAGATGTCAACTCATGTTGATAATTATGAAGAGATTTCAGTTGATGAAGGAAAGAATTTATTCCTTGGAAAGGTATGTTCCTTATCTAAAAATAGTCTTTTATTAATCTTTGCATAGAATTTAAAGATGTTTTCACTTGGAGATACCAAGACTTGAAAGGGTTTGATCCCATTTTAGCACAACATACCATTGAATTACAGCCAAATTCTAAACCAGTTAGGTAGAAACAGAGGCCTGTAAATCCTAGAATAGAACCTCTTATGAGGAAAGAGTTATCAAAATTGATTGAATCAGGAATTATTTTCCCAGTTAAGCATTCAAGTTGGGTAGCAAATCTTGTTCCTGTTAGGAAGAAGAATGGAGAAATCAAATTATGTGTGGATTTCAGAGATCTTAACAAAGCATCGTTAAAAGATCATTATCCACTACCGAATATGGATCAAATCTTGAGAACAGTTTCAGGTTCAGATAGATTATCTCTTCTAGATGGTTACAATGGATACAATCAGATTTTAGTCCGAGAAGAAGATAGATACAAAATAACTTTTACCACCAAGTGGGGTACTTATGCTTACAAAAGAATGCCTTTTGGTCTTTCAAATGCCAGTGCAATGTTTCAACGTGTAATGGACATGGATTTTCGCAGCCTATTAAATAAATGCATCCTTGTTTATTTAGACGATGTTACTATATTTTCAAAAGATTCTAAGAACATCTAATGCATTTAAGGTAGAATTTTTCAGTTATGCAGGCAATTTGGAATATCCTTGAACCCCAAAAAGTCTATCTTTTCAGTACATCAAGGTAAACTACTTGGCCATATTGTTTCTAAGAAGGTTTAGCAATTGATCCTTTCAGAATCAAAGCTATATCACAGCTATCATTACCTCATCACAAGAAGGCATTACAGAGCTTTCTAGGAAAAATCAACTTTGTTAGAAGATTTGTTCCATATTTTGCATCATTGGTTAAACCATTAACAACTATGTTAAAAAAGAGAAAATATTCTCTTGGACCAGCGAAGGGAGAGAAGGTTTTGAAGCTATCAAAGCAGCTATCTCTCAGGCTCCTACTCTTGCAAATCCAAATTTTGATAAAGATTTTACAATGTATGCACTTGTAGGAGCTGAAACAATCTCAACTATTCTAACTCAGATCAATGATGAAAATATCGAGTAGCCAATTGCTTTCTTTGGACAAAGTTTGCATGATTATGAAACAAGGTACACATTCCTTGAAAAACAAGTACTTTCAGTAGTCAGAGGACTAAATAATTTTAAGTACATGCTTTCAAACAATAAAATTCATGTTCTTGTTTCTCATCCAAGTGTGAAAGATTTCTTTCTAAATAAAGAATTGAACGAGAAAAGAGTAGTCTAGATAACGAAGGTTATGGAATATGATGTTGATATCCAGTTGCTAAGACAATTTGAGGTAAAGGTTTATGCGAGCATCTAATTGCTGATATGGAAAAATAGCAAGCAAGTAACCTGAAGATTCAGAACAACATGCTGAAATTATGTATCAGCAATCAAATATCATGTTGCAACTAGAAAATCAGCAACCTGAACCTTCTCAAGAAATTCAGAATCAAGGTGGATGACTAATTTGGTTAGCTATTTACAGCATGGCACCTATCTGAAGGTATGGATAAGAATAAATGAAGGTATTTTAGGTTACAAGCTATTCCTTATCTTTTCGTTGATGGTGTATTGTTCAAAAGAGATATAAATGGAATCTTGTTGCGATGCATTGATTATGATAAAATTCAGAAAATATTATCAGAATTCCATGAAGGACCTACAGGAGGTCACTTCTCACCACGTACTACAGCCTTAAAAATCATGAAAGTAGGTTACTATTGGCCTAGCATATTTAAAGACTGTTTTGAATGGATCAGAAAGTGTAAGAAATGTGCTTTCTTTGTTGGAAAAGAATGTTTAGCTTCGCTTCCTTTGCAACCTATTTCAGTTGATCAACCTTTTATGCAGTGGGGTCTTGATTTTATTGGCATGATAAACCCACCTTCTTCACAAGGACATAAGTGGATCTTAACTACTACAGATTATTTTACACGATGGACTAAAGCAATAGCCTTGAAAGATGCTAATGAAGCTTCAATACTATCCTTTTATGAAGGTATAGTTTACATATTTGGTGTTCCAAAGAACTATCATATCAAATAATGCTCTAGCATTTCTTGGTGCTAAAGTAATAGATTGGGCTGTCAACCATGGAATCTATTTAAGCTCTTCATCTAATTATTACCCACAAGGTAATGGCTTAGCTAAGAGTACTAACAAAAATCTTGTTAAGGATCATCAAAACAACACTCAAATATAATCAAAGAGTATGGCATCTAATGTTAAATTCAGCACTTTGGGCTAACAGAGTGACTCTTAAGAGATCAGTTGGTAATTCACCATACAAACTTGTGTATGGAAAAGAAGCAAGAATGCCTATTTTAGTTGAGTTACCTACATTAGATTTGTTGCATCAAATGGAGCTACTTGAAAATGAACCATTGCAGGTTCGTTATGCAGAGTTAATGGAATTACAAGAGCTAAGAGATCAAGCTCATTTAAATATGGAAAAGAATCAGAAGCAAATGAAGAATACCTTTGATAAAAAAATCCAAATTCAAGAGTCTTCAATGAAGGAGATATTGTGTTGAAATGGGATGTTGATCGTGCAAATCTAGGAAGACACTCAAAGTTTGATACACTCTGGAGTGGTCCTTACATGATATCATCTTGCAAGGAACACAATGCTTTTCAGCTTTTGAAGCTGAATGGAGAGGAACTCCCATTCCTATGAATGGTATGTTTCTCAAACACTGTTATTGAAAATCTTACAGTGATTGTTAGAGTAGGATTTCCATTCAATAAGTGTAGTTTCTACACATTGCATTGTTCTTTATTTCAATAAGTGTAATTAGTGCACATGATCTAGTTTTCCTAGATCTTTTCCTAGCTTTAGTTTGTTTTGGGAGGGTTGGACCTTTCAAAAGGCAGATTTTGGTTACATATTTGGACTCCATGCCCAATGGACAAGAGTAAGGCACTAGTCTACAAGCTAGCAGAAGCTTTCCCCATAGGATCACCAAGAAATGTTGACAATTTCTGCACTTGTGTAGAAATGGGAACTCAAAACTTTGTTACGATGGATAGCATTGGTGAAGTATACCTAAGCTAGGGAAATTATATCAAAACTATATCGTTACTGCTGATTTATTTAAAATATTACGTGAAATCTATAGCTATGTGTGTTGTTACAAAATGTAACAGATCACATAGTCTACAATTTCATGACTATCCTCAAAAAAGAACACAAAATCCCAAAAGATAGTTGTGTTGTTTTGATGAAGACACCAAATTACAGAATAGGTGAAGTGTTTGGTTTTGGAACAAGTAAAAATAAGTGCAGATTTACAGAAATCAGAGTTCATTACTAAATGTTACAGGTTCTTTAAACTTTTCCCTCATGATTAAGACATTCAATTATGTTACTGAGTTGTTTAGTTCATTATACAATCCATACAGAAAGTAGAAATGTAGAAAGAGATATACAACTCATTTACATAATTCAATGCTTTATTCACAAGGAGAGTCAAATGTTTCCCATACAAGCCATGGGATGTAACTAAAAGTAAAGTACAACTACTGAAAAGAAAGATACACATGCATGAAGGAGAAAGAAGAGGAGTATGAGGGTGAACCCATCATTTCCTTGTATATTCTTCTTTGTGTAGAGCATCTCCATGCCAACCCCTTCATCCTCAAGTCATGGTACCTAAAAAAAAAAAAAATCAACCATCAGTCACGAGCTCAGGGATCAAACCATATTCCTACACTATCCTACTTCATGCATATGAATCTTATCCTAAGCAGGAGATGTATTCTACTTGAAGGACAAATTGCATGCATGTTTTTTCACTCAGAAAGAAGAAAAGGAAAAGAAAGAAAGAAGAAAACATGGATATAAGAGAGGCCAAAAGGCCTAATTATTTTTCTAACTATTTTCTTAAGTGTGCAGGTACAGTTACAGCCATGAAAATTTGACAAGTCATAAGTACATGCTAAGAAGAAGGAAGAGTGCAACTCAAAGTTCAACAAACATTTTGCAAATGGAAGAGGTTAGAGCTCAGAAGAGAGAATGGAAGATAGAAGTACATTTTTTTTGCAGTTTGTAAGCTAAAAGTAAAAGAGGAAGAATCAGATTTCACAAGATGAAGTTAAAAGTAAAAGGATTACAAAAGAAACATGATGAGGAGAGATTTTACTATATCAGCCCAACAAAAAGGATTCATGGGAAAATTTATTTTTTAAAATGCATTAGGGGAAAAATTTTCCACCTGTAAAATCAAACATTTTAGATTTTTCAGCATACATATCAAAGCTGTAATGAAAGGAAAAGTAGTATATAATTGTAGAAAAGAATTCTTTATAGCTTAAACAACTAGAAGTGAATTGAAATTCCAAGATAATCTCACAAATTTCAATATTTTCTAAGTTGCAATTTTCAGAATAAAGCAGATATAAGAGCACATAATTACTACAATATCAATGAAATACATTCATTCAAGCAAGGTTGTACTCATCTACAACATAAGCAGAAGCCATTATAGGTGAACAAAATCTATCTCATGATGACAGTTTGAAGTAAGCTACAGAAGACACAATGTGCATGAAAGATCA
Organism: Taxus wallichiana var. yunnanensis; assembly: GCA_018340775.1. Classification (NCBI taxonomy): domain Eukaryota; kingdom Viridiplantae; phylum Streptophyta; class Pinopsida; order Cupressales; family Taxaceae; genus Taxus; species Taxus wallichiana. Next base: position 209,743,149 of record CM031237.1, on the reverse strand, counting down.
TCATAGTAGCTATACAAGCAAAGACCAGATTAAGTCTACAGGTCTTCATGAGCTCAACTTCTCGAATAGAGGGGATACTTGCAAGCAAGGAACATGTCTAGTTTGAAAATATTTTGAAAGAGAGATAATTTTGGGAAAAAAATTGGCAGGGCTTCGCCCTATAAAATCAACATTTACAACTTTTTCAGCATTTATATCAAACTAAAAATCAAAGAAATGCAGTGAAAGTAACAGGATAAAGTATCTGAATCAAGGCTTATGCCAAATAGTGAACATCAAAATAGATCAAGAATTGCTTAAACTACTGCAGATATCAAAGAGTTACAGAAGAATCAAACATACAAATATATTTTCAGCAAAATAAAACTTTATTTTCTTCAAAATAACTATATATTACAGTCCCAGGATGATGGCAGAATTAGCTTCTAAGTTTGAAGGATTCAGACAGTATAGGCAATAAGATAAGTAAAATAAACTATCAAAGGGAAGTCACCTTTCCATTCTTTAAGCCTCAATGGAAGATAATTACAGCTACAAAGATAAAAGAGTTCTGGATGTACAATAATGGTCACTTGGGATAATACACCATCTAGACACAAGGCTTGAAATGTATTAACTTAGCTTCATCCCCCAGAAAATACTCAAAGCATGGCCATAGAATATAGCTCAGTAGTTACATAAATGGTAATTTGAGGAAAATCAAAAACTCATATATAGAAAATCTATCAAATTCGAGCTCGAAAGTAAATGGATAGAGATACAAAAATCTAATGAGCAAGTAGTCGTAACGGCCTTTCTCAGGCACAATTCAGACGAGTTTGTAGTCTTATTATGGGGTGAAGATTTTGGAGCAGCAGAATCAAAACTATGAGCAAAGACTGATATGCATATATCTACAATTACCCAGTTTTAAGCCAAAGTGAAACTTATGCAAAGTCCCGAAAATGTGTACAATGAAAGGAAAAATACAGGTAACTATAGCTTTAGATAGATCTCCCTAGATCTACTCTGAGAGAGGCACAAAACCTATTATACAGATCTACAAGATATCAATGGTGGCCATTGTTATAAGTAGAAAAGAGAAACGACAAAATTTATACTCAGAATGAACAGATTTTGAACTAACATTTAGAACACAATCCAAGTGTAAAATTTTCAAATCAAGAAACACATACAAATCCAGGCCACTAGTCAGAAAACCCATGAATGGGTATTAAGAAACTACAGAATTCACAAACATCTTGAAAGTTTAAGAAATATATCTAAGGAAGAAAGTTGAAATGGAAATGTACATGTGCAGAGGTAAAATTAACTCACCAATGAACACTCGTGGCAGTTGATATTAACTAGGGTTTGCACACAAAACTTGAAATCAGTAGCCGCATGACTTTGCAGAGATTCACAAACTTATAGATACCATTTTGTAGAATGTCGAACTCAAAAACCATGATAACAGGTAAAAATGATCAGATCTTGCAAGAAAATCCTAACTCGAGTACAAAAACAAACAAGAAATACAGATATACCAGTTTGTAAAGGAGAGCATCGCAGAGTTTCCAGAGATCAAGCTCCAAGAAGAAGATAGAGATTCTGAGAGTAAATAGATTAAAAGACAAGCTTCAACATAAACAACCATAATGGCCATATGGCGAAAACCCGCTCAAAGAGAAGAAAGAAAGTAAAAAACCATTCATACAGAGAATCTGAGCTTCAAAAGATTAAACGATGGTGACACCAAGAAAATTTTTCCAGGGCTTCGCTCGTGAGCCCAAAAAATCAAATGAAATGATCAAACTAAAGGAGCTCAGGTTTTAACTCTTCACTTCAGCATGGGTCAACTCCAACTCAACCATGATCAAGAATCGATGGCTCACTTTGTCAAGGACAAATCAAATGGCCAAGGATCATGCCCAAAAACAAAGCAAATAACCATTGGTCATATCTTTACTGAACCACATTTAATGCCAATTCAAAACCCTAACCATAAGTTCAAAGATCAATGACATCGAAAATAGAGGTACAAAATCGATGGCCCAGGATGATTCATCAAATTCTAAGCAAACTCAACCGAGGTTAGGTCTTCACCGACAAGTGCATGGAGGGGTGAGTCACCGTGGGGAAGGGGATAGCCCACATGTCCACAACAATTAAATCATTGCTAAGAATTCTAAAGTCTAAACCATATATCATGTAATATATCAAAAATCGAAAAAATCCGACAACTTTGTAAACAATGATCACCGAAAAGGTGATTTTTAAAATTATTTTATGTGCTACCAACCATGCAAAGACCAACAAATTATATAGAATACGAAATACAAAAACAAACAAGAAATACAAATATACCAGTTTGTAAAGGAGAGCATTGCAGAGTTTCCAGAGATCGAGCTCCAAGAAGAAGACAGAGATTCTGAAAGTAAATAGATCGAAATCTAAGCTTGAACATAAACAACCATAATGGCCATATGGCAGAAAACCCGCTCAAAGAGAAGAAAAGAAAGTAAAAACCATTCATACAGAGGATCTGAGCTTCAAAAGCTTCAACGATGGTGCCAATAAAATTTTGTCAGGGCTTCGCTCGTGAGCCCAAAAAATCGAATGAAATGATAAAACTGAAGGAGCTCAGGTTTTAACTCTTCACTTCAACATGGGTCGACTCCAACTCAACCATGATCAAGAATCGACGGCTCAACTTTGTCAAGGACAAGATCAAATGGCCAAGGATCATGCCCAAAAACAAAGCAAATAACCATTGTCAATCTTTACGAACCACATTTAATGCCAATTCATAAACCCTAACCGGAAGTTCAAAGATCAATGACATCGAGCACGGAGGTACAAAATAAAAGGTTCGAAATGATCATCAAATTCTAAGGAAACTCTACTGAGTTAGGTCTTCACCGATGAAGTGCATGGAGGGTGAGTCACCGTGGGGAAGGGGATAGCCCACATGTCCACAACAATTAAATCATTGCTAAGAATTCTAAAGTCTAAACCATATATCATGCAATATATCAAAATCGAAAAACCGACCACTTTGTAACCAATGATCACCGAAAAGGTGATTTTTAAAATTATTTTATGTGCTACCAACCATGCAAAGACCAACAAATTATATGCATGTGTGTTTTTATCAAAAGGTGGTGGCATGACATGTCTATTAACCAAGGTGGTCGACCAATTTTCTAATTCCACAAGGTAGCAAATCCAAATAGAATGCAAAATTGGTCCCCACTCTAGGGAAAAGCGATTGATTTACACATTGTCACTCATGTGACCACTCAGTAAAAGAAGCAAATATTAGAACATGTGCACATAAAAGGGTGGTCCCCATAAATAATTATTTTACAAATATTGCTAATGGTTGCAATTATTTTCTCACATGCGAGAGAGTTATATTCTTGCATACTTCACAATAGACATGAGAATAGAGAAGAATACAAATTTGCATGCTAAAAGAAAGAAGACTTTCCTAGCAAGCAAATTGTATTATTAGCAAATTTTTCACCCTTCTCTTTCTTAAAAATAGATAAGTCAACTTCATTTGATCGAGATGTAATCAAAGGCTATTAATGCCTCTTGTACTAGTTTGCATTATTTTATCCTTTTATTTATTATTAAATAAAGGATAAAATAAGGATGTATGGGTGAGTACACCTTAGGCTATTTTTTTAGGAAGAGGGTGAACGTTTTTGCTATATATTGTGTGCCTTTGCAAAGCACAAAGGAGATCTTCCCAGAGGAATTTTTTTGATATAGGAGTACTGAAGCAATTTCTGCCAGTTTTTCCCTCTGAGTGTGAAGTATTTTATGCCTTTCCAAGTTATTTTTGTAGTCTTGTGTATGTTATATTAATCTTGTGAATGAAAATTCCCTGATCAACCACCTTACCCTGCTGCAAATTCAATTTTTTCTTCTTAATTTTAATGTGCATGTTAACTTATTAGTACTGTTGTGAATCTCCCTCAGTACAATCAAGTGTTTTGCCATTAGATATTTTGCAAAAAACATTAATTGGTTCATGCATCAAGAATCCTTCTCAAATTAGTTGTGCATTTACTCACTCAAAGTTCTCATATAATTTTTGGTGTATCACCTTATTTTTAATTATTTTACAGTCATCTTTTACCCTAAAACTCCCAGAAAGTAGTTTAGTATACACCAACAAGGAACAAACCTTTTAATCCCGGAGATTCACCTCACAATAGGTTTATCCACAGAGCTGAGGTGTCTCCATTATATCTACAAGAGAGAGAGATCAATTCTGCGCAGCTTAGAAAATATGTAGCCATCTCTCTACATGGTGCACTTTCGAGAGATAACAGGTCTCACAAAATCAACAAAACAGGGTACAATATTGCAGCAGTGTGTGTGTTATACAGAGTGTGTACTTGTGCTAAAATGAGTGCTTGTGTGCTCTATAATACTATACCTCGTGATGATGTAAAAATATGGCATAATGATGTAAGCAAGCTCAAAAAACTCAAATTTTTAACATGTTAGCTCGAGAATTGACAACATCCCATCAAAATTAAACCCTAAACAACACTCAACACATGCAAAGTTAGCAAAATCATAATAAATTTAACATTATTTCACACATGTGCATATCAAGGGTTAGCCAAATATTGAAATAACAACAAAAATTGAACTACAATGCTAAGGGACTAAGGACCCGTCCCACTGGGTGTGCCAAATGTGTACATGAATTAGTTAACAATGCAAAGGAAATCAAAGCTAACACCTAATAGCTTCAATACAATGCTAACTAGATCAATATACCATCATGCTAAGAGCTAAACAAGTAATAAACATCAACACTATGCATTAAAACCTTGAAATAAACTTCAAGATAACACACTAACATTTATTGCTTTGATCTTTAGAAAGCTAAATCAATGAAATGGGCCTAGGTAGATCCTTTAGATATCAAAGGGTTTATATTTGTTGCTTGATCCAGGAGGATTGAGGATGGAGGTTCATCAAGTCATGGAAATAAGGGATTTCTTGATTAACTCCATTGATCTTCACAAAATAGCTTGGATGATTGAATGCAAATGGATGATGTTTAGCTCCACTCTCAAGAATAATGATATAAGATGATAAAATGGCTACAGTCTATGGCTCTATCCTCATTTATGTGTAATTAGAGAGGTAGGATGAGGGCTCCTTATATATCCTAGTTGATAAAATAATCTCTACATCCCTTTACATGTGGGATAATAGAGAGATTGGGTTAATTGTGGATAAGGAAGGTTTAGGGAGGGTTGATTCAACCTTAGGAGAGTTTAATTTGTCCTTTAGTGACCCATGGGAATTAGGTGTGTGCATAATTAATCAAAGGTGGTCAATTAATTAGGAGATATGCCTATTAGGCTAGCTTAGAAGAGAATTAGCATGATTTAGGGGATATGAAGGATTAAATTAGATAAATAACAGAGTTTATTTATCTAATAGAGGAGGAAACTTAATTAATTAGAATTAATTAATTAATCTGGATAGAATGGGGTTTAATTAATGTAAGTTCATTTATTGTCGTCCTTGTTGGATAATGGAGTCGATAACTAGTGTAATGTAGTTAATTGATGACGATAGAAGATAGAATGAATTTCATTTGATGATTTTTCATCAAATTGTGAGGAAGAGTATAATTAGTGCAATTTAAGTATTTAAATTGCTTGGGCCCATATTACAGTGTCTACAAACATAATATATTATAGTGTAATTCCAGTGTGTAATTGATCACTAAATAATTGGTGTGTTATGTTTCTTACCTTAAAATGTAAAAAAGATATCTACATGAAACAATCAAACTTAGTTTAAAACTTGTGCATACCTATCCTTCTCGTATGGTCTTTCTTAGCACGAAGAAACCAAAACCTTAGGATAAACTTAAATCTTTAACATTCGACGACACCTCCTAGCTTAAGTAAATAAGATCCCTAGTTTGAGTTTTTTCATCATAACCTATATGCTTAGTGGCATCGTATTGAACCAAAAATAGGAACGACATGGTCAAACATTATCTAGTGTATGTCTTTCCCCTCCTAGGATTTGAAATCATGTGTGTAGTAAGGAGAATGTGATTTTCTTAAGGTAGTACCTCATGGGTGACCAAACTCCAACATAGTGTAAGACCCTCTTGGTACAAAACATGTGTTGAGTGGTGAAGATTGCCAACAAACCTTAGAAGTCACCTTTAAGATTTGGGTTCATAAAATAACCCGATACCCAACCTCAATTATCATTTGGGTTTTATGGTGCAATACTAAGAGTTAATGGGAAACTTAACAATATTTTAGTGTATGATTAGTTTGTGAAAATGTAACCATTAGATGATGTGTTTGGAGAAAGGAGAAATTTAGGTCATTCTCATATCATGTTTAAACCATCTTGTGGTGAGAAGTGAGACCCAAGTTGTGCAAAATCTAGTGTGAACCTTAACCCCTTTAAATGATGAACTACTCCATCTTGCTTCCCCACTAGTCCTATTAGGTAATAGATGTATGATGTGAAAATATGTGATCATGTTCTTAGAGATAAATCTCCTAAAACATGGACTAGTAGTCTCATAAGGATAAAAATGTACCGTTAGAAAATAGGTTATGTTATTTCATTAAAAAAATTATATGAACCTAATTATGGAAAATCCTCTTACGCTAGACATAAAGAGATCTACTAAGGAAACCTAATCTAGAAATAAGAAAATAAGGAAGTATGTTTCCATGTTTAGAGCCTTCGAATCCCTTAAATTAATTGTTGGAGCATAACTATAGTGAAATTAAAATTGACGCTTGGCTTTGGAAAGTGTAACCATGAGATGTTATTCCATAGGAAAAGTGAAACATGATCTTCTTGGTAATGTGATTAAACCCTCTTGTTGTGGATAAAGAACCTATTCGTATATAATACTTCTTGTGTACTACATCAATCTATAAATGAGTGAAGGAAACACGACCCTAAATCCTTAAACAAAAAAAGTGAACTTCACATCTTTTGACTTACCCTTGTTCCTATGTATAACGAAGGTATGATATAAGACCTAGTAGTCTTGTGTGCAAATACATACCCTGATAAAAAATGAGTGAATTAAACAAGTAATTGAAATAATATAGATGATCCTTATTCAATTAGTTATATCGTAAGCTAAATGTGAAACAATATAAAAGGAAATCTAGCAACATGAGAAGGAATGTAAGATTCACATGTTATGAGTCTTTCTAGAACTTAAGTTAAAGATTGAATCATCATTGTAAGAAATGTGTAATCCTAAAAACCTCGTGCCATGGGAAGACCCTATCTATAAGTTTATATTGCATTCAAATTTTTATATCATGCCTTTTCATTTGGAAAAAGGTGGTCTTGCTATGCATCACATATTTTTGTGTTATCTAAGTGGGTTAATGTTGTGTAAACATATCATGTGTTGTGCATCATCCTAAGCAATCTCCTGTAGTGCCATGTGTACTTCAATGTAAATAAAATAATGTATTATGGTATTTTTAGTCTTGTTTTGTGTGTGCAAATTATGGGTGTTACAATTCTGGTATATATAACAAAGTTTTTTATTTACCCTCTAATAATTCCTTTGGAACTAAAATTGAATAATTGATTTTTAAGAACATTTAAATGAATACATTTTGTATAACAATATTGATATTTAAATGTGGCGAAGTTTGTTGGTTCTATTGTTAAGGGTATCAAGTATGGAAGAGTAAATGTTTTTAATGAACTAGTTATATCCTTTTTTTGCAATGTAGTGAAACTTAAAACAACTGGGCTAATGCATGGTGTTGAGTCCCACTTTTTGTCTTGAAAACGTGAGTGAGGAGTGAGTTTGGGTGGTAAACAAATATGGTTCATGCGAACACTCCCTTTACATGAACGCGATTCGTGTGAATTGACACGTCAACTATTTTTTGCCACGTATAGTGTTGAATATGGTTCACACAAAAGGGGTGTTCGCACGAAGGCGTTCGTGCGAACACCCTATTTATATATTGGAGGCATTGTAGAGTAAATTTACTTTCCTCCACTCGCCTCCTTCACACGAAGTTCTGTTGAGACAAGACCGAGCCCACCGAACCCACAAAGCACTTGTTGAAGGAGCCAACCGGGGAGACTCGACCAAGCGCATATCGCAGACCCGGACCGAGTGCACAAGTGAAGACTAGGCCGAGCCCACAAGCGGCAGCCGTGCCCAACGAGCCCACTAGTGTGGCCACCGAGGAGTTAGGAGGCCATTGACGAGCACCGGGTATGTATTTAGTTGTTTTTTTGGGTGAAAATGGAGGATACGTAGAAAATTTTAAAAATTAAATGAAACCCTAGTGTTTTATTTGCAAATTGCAGAATTTTTTTGTGTAATCATTTTTAAGAGAGCTCTATTCCCATTTTTTCATTCATCTACCTCTACATTGGCACATTTTCTCATTTTTTGCAATTTGATCTACATGAGGTTTTAGTTAATTTTTGAAATCCAAAAAAGAGTTTTATACAATTACATATTGCTATCTAATTTTTCATTAAAAACACTTGTTAAAAGCAAGTAAAAACTCCATAGAAACAATCAATCAAACCCACACAAAGGTTTCATTTCCCCTAGTCAATAAATGGTGTAATATATATATGCCTCTAATTTTCATTATTTTTTAATTTTTAGATTCTTATGACATGTTCCAAGAAAATTTAATCCGAATAAAACTTCAATAATTTATTTTCTTTATAAATTTTCTCCCTGGAAATTAATCAAGAAATTAAAATAACTTCACCAAAAAAATTCAAGAAAATTCTTCACGTCTCTTCTATTTTTCTCCTTCCTCATGGATCATGAGAAACAATTCGGTTGTGATACCATTGGTACTAATATTTGCACAACTAATATGGAAGAAATGTATTAAATCAAGAATATATTACAACTTTATTAAATAATCCATTACATTTAATTTCCTTCATACTCAAGCTCAACTAATCTTATGAAAGAGTATTTTGTATATGTAAGTAAGTTAGAAAATAAAACAAACAAAAACACAATGTAAACTTATGATCACTTTTTCCAACACATGTACTATGATGTTTTTAATGATCAGTACATGACCTACACTTAAGAATCCCCTTGATGGCATTATAGGTCATATTTTCCAACCTATCTTCATATGGTAGCTTAGATACATTTGAAGTGAAATAATTAATTTATTTTAGGATCTAATATCCCTTATGACATTACTAATATCAGTAGTCCTTACTATTTCACAAAGTAGTCATCCATTCATCTTGATAACTGAGGAATTCAATGAGAGTAGTAAAATGGAAGGGAAATGTTGTAATTCATGAGAGCTCCATTTGAATTTGTTGAGTTCAGAATTTTATAGAAATATATCTTACAACGATACTAGATAGACAACTAGTAATTATAAGCATGACTCAATGAACATTAATTTCATATATAGTATATTTAATATCTACTTTTCACTCCATTCCATAATAATTACCTACATTTGGTATAGTAACCTTTATTCAATAATTTTTAAAATCATGGTTTGAGTGAATTTTAGTTCAATGATTATTAACATATTTAAAAGATCCAAATTGAGTATGAGAGAAATTGATTGAAGAGTATTATTGTTTTATTTTATTGTAATGAATAAAATCCATCCATGAAAGAAGGAATCTTATGCCTAACATTGAAATTATAAATCATATTAGTATAGGGAAAGATGATGTCATCAATGGGGCATACTTTATTAATATCTCAAAAATTTGTATATATCTTAATGCCCCTAGTTGACTTACTGATTGGGACAATGTGGGAAATCTATCAAAGTTATCGATAGGTTTAACAAAATCATAATTGAAATAAAAATTTGGATTTCTTATTAGGCAACTTTAGGATGTATCTTTTTACTTTGCATATTTGACATCACGATTCACAACAATATTATTAACCAAGATAAAAGTAGGCATGTTAAACATATATGCACATAACCACATAACAATATCTTGATATTTTATTAATAACCCAATATAAACTTTTTTCTCTATGAGAGTCGATGAGACACCTAACTCAACATTTTGAATGCCTCGCCAATGCCGGTTTAATATCATATTTCATTTAATAATATTGATACATTCCCACAAGGAAATCCAAAAGGTCCAATATAATCTCTTCATCACTATACAACGAATCACTTTCCCCAAATAAGCATGATATATCTCAATGTAAAAGGGAATTTATTCTTATGATGATATGTAGGTGAATCCACATTAGTTTCAAAATATTTGTTATGGTTTCATTATTGCAAAGAGTTTCAAAATATACTCTCTCGTATGGAAAAGCAAAATGGTTTAACTTAAGACAACCAAGTATAATTTGTAATTTTTCTTTTGATAATTAATTCCACCTTCAAAGCCCAACTCCCCATTTAACATGTTTGGAATGTTTTCGTGTGCACTAAAGAACCTCATGAGTCATTTGATTGGAATAATCATCATGTTTCGGTTGTTACTAACCTTTTTCCCCGTATGGGTGAAATAACCGGTCTATATATATATATATATATCTAACCCTAGCAATTTTACATCCACAACTATACATAAAGTTGTGGTTTCCGTCACTTTGCATAAAGCATTGATTTGTCGACCAACCTAGATTTTCCTTTTTATCGAGTCCTTGACCTTGTAGTATCTCTTTTTAATGTTTGGATGATAATCCCTATAAATAACTTCCATGTAATTGTTGACAATTTTTGCACTTGTGCAAAATGACTAACTCAAAACTTCATCATTACGATGAAAGTCATGGGTGAAGTATACCTAACCTAAGGCGGTTATGATGTTATTAATTTATCTGAATTAATTAATGTTTAAGTGAAATCTATAGCTACGTGTGCTATTACAAAACGTAACATATCACATAGACTGCAATTTCATGATACCTTCAAGCAAAGGACACAAAGGCCCCGAAGGACAAGCTGTATTATACTTGATGAAGAAACCAAATTACAGAGTAGGTGAAGTGTTGAGTTTTGGGACAACAAACATAAGTGCTGATTACAGAAATCAAATTTCATTATTGAATGTTATAGGTTCTCATTAATTTTCTTTCCTTCATGTTTAAGACATTTAATTATATGACTGAGTTGTTTAGTTCATCATACACTCCATTCAGAAGCTTGAAATATAGAAGGAAATACATAACTCAATTTCAGAATTCAATGTTTTATTCACAAGGAAGGTCAAATGTTTCCCACACAAGCCTTGGGATGTGACTAAAAAGTAAAGTAAATCTACTGAAGAAAGAGGTATACATGCATGAAATAGAAAGCAAAGGAATATGAGTGAACCCATCATTGCCTTTGTATATTCTTCGTTGTGCAGATTGTCCCCCTTCCATCTTGTTCCATCTTTGTCTTCACAATTCAAAGAATGGTACCTGAAAAAGTAAAATAAAGGAATCATCAATAAAGAGTTCGTGGTTAATCCATATTCCCGCAATGTCCTAATTCATGCATATGAATCTCTAAACAACGGGGATATAGAGTACTTGAATATCAAACTACATAGCTTACTCAAAAGAAGAAATAGAGAATAAAATAAGGAAAATGGATACAAGAGAGGTAAATAGCCTAATTATTTCCTAACTATTTTCTTAACTATGCAAGTACAAAGTTCTGACAAAGCGAAAAGGACCATGTACATGCTTTGGAAAGAAGGGTTAATGTAACTCAAAACTCGGATATATTCTATAAAAGGAAAAGGTTACAATACAAAAATAGAAGACGCATGCAGATAATGTACACTTTCTAGATTTTTGTCAAGGAAGAGAGAATTTTGGGAAAATTTTGACAAGGCTTCGCCATGGAAAATGGACATTTACTTAATTTTCCAAAGATCCATATCAAGCTAAAATAAAGGGAAATGCAAAAGTAAAGTAATGATTACAAATGTTTCAATGAAGTATCTAAATAAAGGTTTATGCCGTAGAAGGGTATCAAAAACAAAAGAAGAATTACTTGTAATTTCAAGAAAACCACTTACAGGTATAAAGGCATCTTAATTATAAAATATCATAAGTGTATTTCTATTATAGCTTGGCATTTTCAGTTCAATATTCAAATTCGAATCAAAGAGTATAAATGCAACTATAGGATACAAGTAGGCATTTCAAAAGTGAATGAAGAAAGGGATATATAAAATGTAGAGTTTTCAAGAAACCCATTTCGATTCTGAGTTTATCAACATCATTCAACCCCTGCAAAGCTTAGACCGGTCAATACACAACAGAAAGTAGAGAGACTTATTTTAAGAAAACTCACATGAGTTCAATAAGTAGATCTAAGAAAGACATAGTAGATTATTGAAAACTCAAACCATGGATCAAGCTTGAGATGTCAAACCTAATTCAAAAAGTTCAACAACTATTATCGGGATGCGATGTGGAAATATTCAAAGATGATTGAATGAAAATCATTTATGAGGCATATAACTCTGAATCATTGACAAAGAAGAATTACTCATTTGTTTTCCTCATTCCAAAATGAGCAAGTTCCAATCAGAGAAATCAAAAGTGAATGGAAGAAGAACTCTATGGTGAAGAAAATCAATACTGGAATATCAAATACAAAGTATTTTGTATATACCACTACTCAGTTTTGAAGGAGAAAGTGTAAATGGAATCTACATCTAACCAGAAAAGATCCAAAGTTCAAACTCCTTTAAAAGTGGTGTTTCAACACAGCATTGAAAGTTATATGGAATTGGCCAAAGCAAATGGAACTCGAAACTTAGATAACGGTCAATAAACAAGACACATTCATGGGTAGTAAAGAATCGAGTAGGAAAGAGAACTCAAAGGTGAAAATGAAATAGTTTTCATGTTCGAAGATAAATAAACTCACCCTTTTCAGCATTCACAATTCAAATTTATAGAGGGCTTGAACTAAGGAAGACAATAATTTTTATGGAAGTTTCTAAATGAGAATGATCATGAAAGAGATCTAATGGCGGCTAAGGAAAAGGTGAAGATCTCAAAAAACCTAGAAGCTCACATAGCTCTGAAGAAGGTAGAGGACTATCTTGCTCAAAAATGAATCGATCGCAAACCCGCAGACCATTTTACGTAAGTGACAGAGCTCGAAAATCTAACAGTGGACGGCCATCAAGAGGAACAACGAGAGATCCGAGCTCAAAATCATCAATGACACCAATAAAAGTTTTCGGTGGCTTCCCCGCAAGACTAAAAATCCAAATGGAATGATCAAGTTAGGGCCAAATTGACCTTTACCATGCACACTTGAGAGATGAGTTAATAGAACTCAACCATGGTCAAGTCATCGACGATTAGAATTCAACAAGTACAAAGATCAAAGGTTGAGGATCAATCTACACTTTCAATGTAAACCATGGTTTGAGCCCTTAAAAATTCATTTAATACATGTTAGAAACCCTAAAATCATACTTTGGAGATCGATGCTCACAAATGGATCACCAAAATCGATGCAAAATTCATCCAAGTGGAATGGCGGTCGTTTACCGACTTAGTCAATTTTCAAAATTTCAAATTGTCAAAATTTCATCCGTAGGCCCACAGACCCGAAAGAGGATATGTGTCATCATTACAGTAGAAGCGGAAAAGTGGAGGCCGGAGGTACTTTAAGTTTGAAACCTTTTGCAAAAAGGTTAAAATTTCCAAAAATCTCCTACAAGCCCGACACCCCACAGGGAAAAATTCAACAAATGAATAGAATTCAAAGCAAATGTGGAGCGGTGGGCCCTCTCTACATTTTGATACCTTTTCACAAAAGTTAAAATTGCCAAAATAAGCCCGCAGGCCCGAAAGTCCGCAAAGGACTTAAAAGTCACAAAGGCCCGAAAGTCCGCAAAGGGCTCAAAACTTCAAAACCCAAAAGTCCACAAAGGACTTAAAATTTCAAAAAATTTACCCGAAGCTGTAAAATCGAATGAAGAAGAATCCACATTTCATCCAAATTATCATTTCAAGTTTTGAATTTCAAAAACCCGAATTATAATGTATGTTTCAAATAATCACAAAGATGGCGAAACATGGTGAAGTGAAAAGTGGTTCCCACAAAGGGGTTTTTTTGTAGGTATTATAATTATTTCTTTTACCCACGAATAGAAAGTTGAATTTTTGCATGCTCCACAAGAAGACAGAACAAAGAAAGAGACAAAGTTGCATGTTCAAAAGAGAAGGACTTGTCTTGCAAGCAATATTATTATTAAGCAACTTATTTACCATGGCTTTCTTAAAATAGAATAGTCAACTTCATTTGATTGCATTTTAATCAAGGCTATTAAAGCCTATTTGTAATTGCATGTTCTATTTTATCCCTTATCTATTATTAAATAAAGGATAAAAATAGCACGCATGGGTGAGTACAAGCTTTGGGTATTTTTGGGAAGGGGGAGAATTATTTTTGCTATATATTGTGTGCCTTTGCAAAGCACAAAAAGAACTTGGAGGACTTTTGGATATACGAGTACTGAAGAATTTTTTTCCATTTTTTCCCTCTGAGTGTGAAGTATTTTCTACCTTTCCAAGTTATTTTGTAGTCTCATGTATCTTTCATTAGTCTTGTGAAGCAATTTCTAATAAATTACCTTACCACCCACAAATTCAGTCTTTTCTACTTAATTTTAATGTGCATGTTAACTTATTAGTACTGTGCGATTCTCCCTCAATATAATCAAGTGTTTTTCAATTAGATATTTTGCAGAAAAACTATTGGTTCGTGGATCAAAAATCCTTCCAAAAATAGTTGTGCATATACTCGACCAAAGACATCATATTGATTTGGTGTATCACCTCAATTTTAATTATTTTCCAGTCATCTTTTACTCTCAAACCGTAGTGCCCACTTCCCTTCGACACTTTTGATATTGATCATGATACAGCTGACTATATTATGGACATTATTATAGTTTTGATTTAGTATGGTGTTAGATGTCGATCATGGATTATTGTTGACTTTGATTCATATATGATGCATGATGATGTTAGAGATATTTTATATATATGTTGACATGTTGTTGGACATGGTTATATATATATATATATATTTATGGATGTTGTTAGGACATGTGATATTTGGATATATTTTTTATTATTGGTAAATAGTTTTTTGAAAGGGACTATACCCTTTTACAACAGTGCTCAAAAGCAAAATTTAACCCCAGAAAGCCCAACAAAAGAAAACAGCCAAGAACCAGCAAAAACAAAGCAAGCGTTTGCCAAAAACAGCTAAAAAACAACAACTTAACAACCACAGTGCCCGAATCAGTGCGGTTATTGGCCATTTGCCCAGATGTAACAATAATAGCACTAACAATGACCAGAATCAAACCTTGTCCGGAGTGGTGGGGGGTTTAGATTTGACATTTCCCTTCTTCTTCCGATCAACCACTATCCATTCAAGATTTCCTGCATCCAATGCAAATGAAGCATCTGCAATGGACTTGATGTGTATGTGACCCATAGGAAGGGGGGCCGAAACTTCCTTAAACACTGAATCAACAATCTGCGGAGGATAGTCTGTAGGAAGTTTCGCTATGTTGGCCTGTGAATCAGTCATTACGGGTGAGTCAACATGCAAGGGGGCACTAGAATCCTCAGCCGGATCTGAGTCAATTGTGAGATGTTCAGGAAGTGAATCCTTCCACCAAGCAGCTTTGATATTTGGATATATTGAGTAGACCAAGAAAATTGAATTTTAAAATTGATGATTATATAGTTCTTTGATGAAATTGTAGGTGATATTATTAATATCTGGATGTGGTTGTGATTCATATATATATTGATGATTTTTAAATTATATTATATTCATTTGGATGTTCTGATATGGCCACGAGGCTGAAGGGATATTTGTATTGTGCAGGTTAAAAATATCACAACAAACATTGAGGGATTGGAGACCAACCACATTGGAATTCTAAATGAATTCAACAAGGTCACCATGGCAACTGTATTTGTTGTGTGTGTTGTATTTTGTTAGGGATTCCCATGGGGGGATTACCTTTGAATGTGACCAAGGGGTTATGTGTATTTTATTAATGTGGTTCCTTTTTATTATTGTTTGCATGTGTTTATTTTGTGATGCATTTACCCTTTCATTATTCTTTTAATTGTGGAGAATTAATGTGAGTAATCATATTGTTAAAATAAATAAATTAATCAAATTTGGGATATAAGAAAGTAATTATAGAAGTTGTTGGCTCTTGTATTAAATGTGGTAAGTGATGTGTAAGAATGTGTAAGTGATGTGTAAGTATGTGTAAGAGTTGTGTAAGTCAGATTTTGGAGTATGAAACACCCCACCTCTTGGAAATCAATTTTCTTTGGAGGATGATTTTAGAGGCTTGTGGGACAAGTTAGACTTGTCCCATACCTCTTAAATTTTCATACCAACCTTACCTATGGTTGAAGGGTTGAATTTATAACTTCTTTAAGCATTTTGATATGACTTATTGTAAGTTTGAATTGCACTCTTCTTACATTTTATTTATTTCAGTCCTTATGGGGTGTGGGATTTTGGAGTGTGTAAGTTTATTGTCATATTATTCACCCACCTCTTTATTGTGCATTGGAGAATGAATTTGATTTTTGTGTTGGAGTTGAGGATGTGTGATGTGGCATCCTACATGGATCCACCTCATCCTCTTCTCTTCCCTCTTCCTTAAATTCAAATTTGCTTGGCTTGTTGTGGGTTACTTGGTTACTTGATTTCATTTTTGATATACTTCATTTTTGGGGCGAATTTTTCCTTCACCTGTTTGGAGCTCTTGTTGATTTTGGAGGAGATTGGAGATCATTTCATACTTGGGAATTGCTTATTTTGGGACTGTATTTTGACATTGAAAGCTTGTTGTATTGGAACAAAATCTACCATGGAGAGGTAGGAGCCTAGCTCTTCATATATGCTTTTATTTCTTTTTATGTTTGTGTGAATGGTGAATGTTTTGTGTGTTTGTTGGCTAGTTGGGTAGACTGCCTTGGAATAGTGTAGGAGAAGGCTATGGGGAATCATTGAGGGGGGACATAAGGGAATTCCAGTGGCATTAGATTTATTATGGAGGGAGTTTGGGATTGGGATCCACCATGGAAAAGAAATAGCTTGCATTTCTTACTCTTGAGGGGGCATAAGGAGGGATTGTGGGGGTATAAGGATATATGGGAGATGTTTTATATTGGTGGGTTGTTACGGGTGGATTCCCATTTCCCATTGAGAGGTATAAGTAGCTTCCCCATATTTCCTTTCTCCTTTTTGCATGGTGAAGCTTGATTTTTTGTGTGATGTCTTTCATGTGGTTGCAAAATTGTTGTTTTGTTTTGACTATGTTTTTAATTTGAAATGTGCTTGTTGAAAGATTTCCTTTTGATGTGGAATCTTGTTGTTGCCATGAGTTGAAATACATTTCTTATTTCATTGTGGTTGGGGCTCGGGGCCAATGAAGAAGGATGGCTTCTCCTTTCATTATATATCTTGGTTGGGTGGAGAGCATTTCCTTTCCCCCCCATGTTTTGATGTTATCAAATTGGAAAAGATAATGCACCATGTTGTTGTTTTTTGGAGCGAGGAATGAAGACAAGTTTTGACTGTCCCCATTTGAGATCAATTATTATTGTAACATTTTCCCACTATGGAGTGTATGATCTTGTAAATCATTTGTGATGGAAAGATGTTTCTGTATGAGCTATGAAATTTATATTTTGAATTGTGAAAGAGATATACTCTGTATATACTTTTGGAAGATTGTGAAAGAGATATACTCGTATTCTACTTTTGGAAGATTGTGAAAGAGATTAATTTGTTTTCTACTTTGAAAAGAACGTGAAAGAAATTGAAATCTATTTAATGTATTCAAGGAATGAAAGAAGAAGTTGTAAGATATTGTTATAAATCAATAAAAGTTGTATTACTTTCCTTAAATGGAATTTGTATATTTAAATTTGATCATTTAAATGCACCACAAAATCTCTTTTGAGAAGTGAAAAAAATATATATGGATTGAAAAATTAGTTTTGTACTCTGATTTTTGCATACATGAAAAAAAAACATAGTTATAACTTTGATTTGAAGTAGATGAAAGAAATGGAATCTTATGCATGGCAAATGAAATAGGTTCAAACTAGAAATGTTTTTTGGAAGAATTTGTGGATTTCTTTGTTCACCGTAAAAATTGTTAATTTGTTTACTAGATTGCTCATAAAAATCCTTAAATTTGACTAGACAAAAATGGAATATTAGCATGATCTTACATGATCAAAACTGACCCCAAACCAACCAAAAACTTAAGAAATAAAAGACCAAAACAAATTTGATTTGAACATTAATTTTTTTTTGCAAAGAGGATGTTTGAATTGATAAATTTCAGAAAAATTCCTCGTTTACCAAAATTATTCTGAGAACAATCCTCCATATCAAAAAAGTTATGGCCCTTGAAGTTTTCCTTCCTTGTTGCTTTTAAAAGCCTGGGAAAATTTTCTTATAATTGACCCATTAAACTTTTCTAAATTAAAATTATTAGGAAAATTTTGGGAAAATTTTCCAAGTCTTTCCCCCACCACCCGTTAGCCTCGATCAATCAAGGGATGCCACATGGCATCACTTGAGGCAAATTTGGCGAAACTTTCCTTCAGCCCTTGTCCCTTTTTTTCCTTATTGTGTTTCAAAAATTTGGGAAAATTTTCCAAAGTTTTCCCACCAATAGCTGATCGTGGGCTGCCATAAAGGCGCCACGTTGCACCATGGAAGAATGGAGGATCGTTTTCTTTTTTTTTTTTTTTGAAAATTTGGGTGAAAATCTTCCAAAGTTTCTCCCCTTTGGGAAGCCATGCATCCAATGGATGGCTCCAACATGGCCGCATCAAGAGGCGCAGGTGTGTAGTGCATTTATCCTTTTATCCTTTTTGCTTTTATTTCCTATTGTTTTAACTTTCCCTTCGTTTCCCTCCTACTAGTGGCCAATAGGAGGCGTGATGCGTGGCGTGGTTGGAGGTCATAGGTGGAGGATTCGTTTGTGCCTTTACACAATTTAACCCAAAAGTTGAAAACCTGGAATGTTTCCCGAACTTTCCACTTCCGCGCATCCCTCTCAAGTGAAAAACCTCTTCCCACGAATGCCCGCAAATCATGCTTTTTCCCAAAAAGAGGGAAAATACCTCCCCGCTAGGCCTGGCAAATTTTCCCCCTAGCCCTTGCTCCTTTGGGAAAATTTTCCTCCAAAGGTCCATAATTTGGCCCATAACTTGAGTTTTATGAGAGAGTTAGGAGGACTTCTTTATATCAATGGAAAGGTGAGAAATTTCCTATCCAATGGAAGGGATTTAGGAAATTTTTGAATGTTCTAAGTATGAGAAAAATCAAGTTAAATCTTTAAGCTTTAGAGAGAGTGGTCATGGTGAGGAATTACCCTCTGAATTAAACCTAGTTGAAACTTCTAACCCTAAATTTTGGACCTTATGATATCACGTAATTATTAATAAAATAAAATTATATTCTAGTAGATTATAATTGTTTGAACCTATTAGTGACAAATTTTTGTTGTAACATGGTTGTAGATTCTTCTAAACAAAAAAATAAATTATTCCATAATTTTCTAACTAATTTAGGTTGTTCTTGGGTCTCAAGTGGGATGTTTTAACAGGGCGTTACACTTTGTATCGAGTGATGGTTTAAAAGTTTGAACCATTGGGCACACTAGAAAACTTGAGACATGAACTGTAAACCTAGCACACTTGTAAATCTAAGAAAACAAACTTGTTGAAAATTGAAAAAAAAAAGAAATAAGTATGAAGAAATATTACATTAATCTATTCATTTGAACTACCAGAATTAAAATGATAATAAAATAATAAGTTTTTGAGTTGTGATTTCTTAGTGGCATTTTTTTAACCAGGTAACTAAGAATGTCAAATTAAATTGATTTTTGTAAAACTCTAGTGTAGTGGAAACTTGGTTCCCCTTTGAAAATGTGTTGTTTTACAAGTCCTAAAACTTGATTTAATTGTATGATGTGTTAAGCCCTTTGTTGAGACCCTTCCTTATTGGAGTTGTTGGAATGATAAATTCTATGGTGTGAATATTGTGGTTGGACAATAGTGGTTGTTTCCTAGGGTTGGGAAGAGTAATTAGAAGTTTCTTAGAGTTTCCTTCCTTTAGTAGTTAGGAAAGTTGGTCTAGTTGTTAGTTTTCATCGTGTTACCCGTGACGGGAGAGTGGACATTAAGTCTGGGTGTAGTTTATGACCCAATCCTGCGTATGTGTCCTTGGAACTAACCTTGAGGTAGAGTACCCCTATTGCGGCCATGAAGGGCTGCATGGAGTGAATGTGGTGTTAACTTTTATGTTTTACATTTGTAATCTTGTGTTATTTTATCAAGGACCAACATCTTATTTTATGATTGATTTAAGAAGCTCTGAGGCTCTTTTTATTTATATTTATTTTTGTGATAATTTTCAGACTTTGCAATGTGGCTACTTAGCCACTTTCCTTGATTTCTGATATTTCTTGGACTTTATTTTGATTGATGACTCGGAGCTCATTGATATTGTTGGCTACTTAGCTAAACGTTACGTGATTCCTTCTCTTACTGATGATGAGCTGGTTCTATGCTTCTTGTATTGTGACATTTCTTCGTATGGGGTACACCCTTGGTGTCTTGAATGTATTATTAGGTTCTTAAAGTTATGCCTTGGTTTTAGATGCATGGAACCTTGAGTCTATCTAGGATCTTAGAGTGACCTTTTCATTACTTGACCTTGTTGGGAAGAGAGTTTGTTGTGTTAAGTTTTCTAGTTAGCGATCTGTTAGCGGTGGTGGTGATTCTCCTACAATCCTGTAAGAGTTTAAACCTTGTCGAGTAGAGGTGTTTAATTGTGGGATGACGAATTGTGTTAGGATCGGATTTCTTTTGACTGTAGATGTTAGTGGAGAAGTGGTTGTGTAGTGACCTTTCATCGATGGCATGCTATGTTTTATCATGGATTTCATTATTTCATTATATAAAGTAGTGACTTGGGGATTTTATGCATCTTAGTAATTATGGTTATAATTAATCCCATTCAAATATTGTGTGTAAATTAAGTGTGTTTGTTTCCCTCTTGACCTATAAAGAAGTCTATCCTCTCCTTAACTTTTTTTCAGTTACTATGAATAACACTCAATGACCTATTAATTTTGGATTACATGGCGGAGACACTTATGGATGCTTAAGACTTTTGGATAATGCCAATGGTGATGTTAGTGTAAGTTAGACCTTGATGATTTAATCTTGGTGGTATTTTATAATGTGATTCTTCTTGCAAACTATAACTCTTGGTCATAAAGCCATGTTGAATAAGATGGTTGATTGTCGCTTACAATTGAAGCTTTCTAATGAGTATGTGGTGTTCTTATAGCTAAAATATTTCCTTGTCATTCTGATTTCTTGGTTGGTGGTATCCCGTGGTAACATGGGTGTAGATTTGAAAATTTCCTTGTCTTATCATGTGAGAAAAAAATTTTCACCAAAACATAAACATTGTTAAAACCCTAGTAGATCAAGAAAAGCAATTATGCTTCCTTAATGGGTATTCCTTGTAACTTCCTTTGAGAACTTTTAGAACCCAATAGGAATGTTTTAAGCTACTTGTAATTTGTGGAAAAATATCAAAATATTGTTGTGATACATGTTGATTGATTGTTTCCTAGTTCTTACAAAATTATTAATGTGTTGTTATGTTGAATGCCTCTTATTCCTTTAAATTAAAAATGTGATGTGTTGTTTTCCATAAAAGTAATAGTGTGATATGTTTACCCTTCCTTCTCATTAAATTTTTAATTTAAAGTTGACTCACCCAAACATCATAAAACTATAATTGAGGAGTTTTGGTCCTTGAAGCTTAACAAATAAACTCGAAACATAGAAAGAGAAAATGGTCCTTGATTTAACCTTGTAGATTAATAGAAGGAATAAAAACCATGTAGAAGAACAGAAAAAGGAAAAAAACTTTGTCCATCTACCTTCCATAGAGTAGAATAAATATTTTGTTTGTCTTCCTATGCGCAAATGGTGAGATATCATGGCCACCTTAGTGGTGATCCTTATAACGTAAACATGTGATATCGAATAAAAAAGGAATATTTTAATTAAGAAAACTCGTAAATAAATGTGCTATAAAAAAATGAACTACAACTTTTGACTTAATTAGTTGAGTTATAAAATAAGTAAGATTTATGTGTATTGAGTGCAATGTATAGTTGAACATGTAGTTTTTCCTACTAAATTGTGAAACACCTTGGGTGGATAGTAATGTGTTCTAGTTGCTTAAGTACTTCTTGTTCATAGATTTATGTGCCTTTCTTGTGGGAGTTTTGGGTCATCATACCATTATCGTCCCGTAGTTTGATGAATGTGAGTTGTGGTCCTTTTGGATTGAGACTTATCTATTGTTTGAAAAGTAACAACCTTACATGTTTATCTTGTCCTTGAGACCTAAGTTATTGTAATATTAAGGTAACATATGTTAAGGATATAAAATAACTTCGGAAGTCTTCTTTTCTTCATATTTTCTTGGGTCACCTTGTTGTTGTTGCCCCTTTTCCATTAGGATGGAAAGTGCAAGATGATGTTATTCGCTTTTGATACGATGCACCCTTGGATTGTAATTGGACCCCGTGTTACTTGTTCTTCTCCCTAGCGACCTTGAGTGGTCCTTGGTGTTTCTTGTGCTCTCTTTATGGTTATTCCGAGATTGAGTAGGAAATAAGATAAATAAATCCCATTGTGCTATAATGTATGGTACTTGTATTGATATGTTAGTTGCTAGGAGATATAAATATATATATATATTTTCTTTTGCTAAATGGTTGAATTCTTTAGATTTTGTTGGTATGGTGTGTTCGATTCTTAAAACAAAAGTGTAAAAATCATACTATAGGAAAACTTGTGGTCTTGACTTTGCTTTTATTACCATGAAAATTTAATTGTACCCTCTCGAGTTATAGAAGTGCTTTC
This sequence comes from Taxus wallichiana var. yunnanensis, assembly GCA_018340775.1. Taxonomy (NCBI): domain Eukaryota; kingdom Viridiplantae; phylum Streptophyta; class Pinopsida; order Cupressales; family Taxaceae; genus Taxus; species Taxus wallichiana. Next base: position 209,720,135 of record CM031237.1, on the reverse strand, counting down.
TTGGAATAGTTCCTTGATTTTAAATGTTTTGCTGATTTAGGTGTCCTTGTTGATTCACCTCATCCTGTGTGATCCTCAAATTGTGGGACCTTGAGTAGACTTGTTCCTCATGCAAATTTGGTCATAGTTGATTTTTTCTATCCTTGTCTAGACAATGAACCTTGAAATCATGGCTTAAACGTGTATAAACCTTAACTTTTATTAATGTAGTATGTTGTATTCCTTGGGAAAATATGTGGTCATTCTCAAACTCATGGAATTATCCTTATTATTCCTCTACTTGGTGGTTACTCTTAAGACTCTTTTGAATTCTTCATGTTATATTGTTATGTGTGGTATCTTGGTCGATAGCGTAAATTTACTCTCTAGATTTAAGTGTTCATAGCCATGCATGCAAAAAGTTTAGAACTCATCCCTTAGATCTCCTTCTTCTTGCTTAATTGCATTGGACCAAACTTAGGTCCTATAGACCCACACTTGTTTGAAGCAAGCAATCCCATAATGGAAGTGATCCTTTTTCTATTGCATTTGTTCCTATCTCTTTTCCAGTGACTTTCTAGGAGGAAGTCGAGTCTAATGGGAGGGGGATGTAATGCCCACTTTTCTTCGACACTTTGATATTGATCATGATATTTCTGACTATATTATGGACATTATTATAGCTTTTGATTTAGTATGGTGTTAGATGTTAGATCATAGATTATTGTTGACTCTGATTCATATATGATGGATGATGATTTTAGAGATATTTTATATAGATGTTGACATGTCATGTTGACATGGTTATATATATATATATATATATATATATATATATATTTATGGATGTTGTTAGGACATGTGATATTTGGATATATTGAGTAGACCAAGAAAATTGAATTTAAAATTGATGATTATATAGTTGTTGATGAAATTATAAGTGATATTGTTGATTGTTTGGATGTTGTTGTGATTCATATATATATTGATGATTTTGAAATTATATTATATTCATTTGGATGTTCTAATATGTCCATGAGGCCGAAAGGTATTTGTATTGTGGAGGTTAAAAATATCACAACAAACATCGGGGATTGGAGACCAACCACATTGGAATTCTAGATGAATTCAACAAGGTCACCATGGCAACTGTATTTGTGTGTGTGTGTTGTATTTTGTTAGGGATTCCCATGGGGGATTACCTTTGAATGTGACCAAGGGGTTATGTGTATTTTATTAATGTGGTTCCTTTTTATTATTGTTTTCATGTGTTTATTTTGTGATGCATTTACCCCTTTCATTATTCTTTTAATTGTGGAGAATTAATGTGAGTAATCATATTGTTAAAATAAATAAATTAATCAAATTTGGGATATAAGAAAGTAATTATATAAGTTGTTGGCTCTTGTATTAAATGTGGTAAGTGATGTGTAAGTAATGTGTAAGAATGTGTAAGTGATGTGTAAGTATGTGTAAGAGCTGTGTAAGTCAGATTTTGGAGTATGAAACACTCCACCTCCTTGGAAATCCGAATTTTCCTTGGAGGCTGATTTTGGAGGCTTGTGGGACAAGTTAGACTTGTCCCATACCTCTTAAATTTGCATACCAACCTTACCTATGGTTGGAGGGTTGAATTTAGACCTTCTTTATGCATTTTGATATGACTTATTATAAGTTTTAATTACACTCTTCTTACATTTTATTTATTTTGGTCCTTATGGGGTGTGGGCTTTTTGAGTGTGTAAGTTAATTGTCATATTATTCACCCACCTCTTTATTGTGCATTGGAGAATGAAGTTGAATTTTTGTGTTGGAGTTGAGGATGTGTGATGTGGCATCCTACATGGATCCACCTCATCCTCTTCTCTTCCCTCTTCCTTAAATTTGAATTTTCTTGCTTGTTGTGGGTTACTTGGTTACTTGATTTCATTTTTATATACTTCATTTTAGGGGGTGAATTTTCCTTGGCTATTTGAATCTCTTGTTGATTTTGGAGGAGATTGGAGATCATTTCATACTTGGCATTGCATATTTTGGGATTGTATTTTGACATTGAAAGCTTGTTGTATTGGAACAAAATCTACCATGGAGAGGTAGGATCTTAGCTCTTCATATATGCTTTTATTTCTTTTTATGTTTGTGTGAATGGTGAATGTTTTGTGTGTTTGTTGGCTGGTTGGGTAGACTGCCTAGGAATGGTGTAGGAGAAGGCTATGGGATCATTAAGGGGGGATAAGGGAATGTCTGTGGCATTAGATTTATTGTGGAGGGATTTTGGGATTGGGATCCACCATGGAAAAGAAATAGCTTGCATTTCTTACTCTTGGGGGCATAAGGAAATTTGTGGGGGGGCATAAAGATATGGGGGAAATGTTTTATATTGGTGGGTTATTATAGGTGGATGCCCATTTCCCATTGGGAGGCAATAAGAAGCTTCCCCATAGTTCCTTGCTCCTTTGGCTTGCATGGTGAAGCCTTAGTTTTGTGTGATGTCTTTCATGTGGTTACAAAACTTGTTGTTTTGTTTTCGACTGTGTTTTTAATTTGAAATGTGTGTGTTGAAATATTTCCTTGTGATGTGGAAGCCTGTTGTTGCCATGAGTTGAAATACATTTCTTATTGCATTGTGGTTGGGCTCCGGGGCCAATGAAGAAGGATGGATTCTCCTTTCATTTTATATCTTGGTTGGGTGGAGAATGTTTCCTTTCCCTATTTTGATGTTATCAAAATGAAAATGATAATGCACCATGTTGCTGTTTTGGAGCAGAAAGGAAGACAAGTTTTGACTCAGTCCCTTTGAGATCAATTCTTATTGTAACTGTTTCCCACTATGGAGTGTATGATCTTGTAAATCAATTGTGATGGAAAGATGTTTCAATATGAGCTATGAAATTTATATTTTGAATGTGAAATAGATATACTTTGTATTCTATTTTTGGAAGATTGTGAAAGAGATATACTCTGTATTCTACTTTTGGAAGACTATGAAAGAGATGAACTTTGTTTTTCTTGTCACATTGTAGAAATAATTGAAAGAAATTGAAATCTAGTTATTTTATTCAAGGAATGAAAGAATAAGTTGTAAGATATTGTTATAAATCAATAAAAGGTTGTATTACTTTCCTCAAATGGCATTTGTATATTAAAATCTGATCATTTAAATGCACCACAAAATCTCTTTTTGAGAAGGAAAAGAAATATATATGGATTGAAAAATTAGTTATTTGTATTCTGTGTTATTTTTGCATACATGAAAAAAAGAAAGATAGTTATAAGTTTGATTTGAAGTAGATAGAAATAAGTGGAACCTTATGCATGGAAATGAAATAGGTTCAAACTCGTGTTTTTGAATTACATTGATTTCTTTTTGTTCAAACTAGTAAAAACTTGTTAAAATTTACCGATTGCTCAGAATGATCTTGTAACTTTGAATAGAAAAAATAGAATATTAGCATGATCTTACATGATCAAAACCAACCCCAAAACCAACCAAAATACTTAAAAATAAAAATCGGAACAAAACAATTTGATTTGAACATTCTTTTTTTTTGTCAATAAATGGAAATGTTCATATTAGAATCAATTAGAAAAATTTAATCTTGAATCCCCTTAAATCCATCTAAGAACAATCCTCCATGTTCATTTGACATGTTAAGGAGAAAGAATGAGAAAATTGAAAAAATTTATAAGTTAAAATTTACAAGTTTGCTTTTTAAAATCCTGTAGGTTGTTTTCTTAAAATTAACCCTTAAACTTTATCAAAATCTAAAATTAATGATCTCAGTGTGAAGAGGACATTTTCAGATATTTCTAGAAAGTCCTATTTTCCCAATATTGAGCTCTTTATCAAAACTTATGGCCCTCTCTCAAGTTTTCCTTCCTTGGCGGGAAATTTTGGGAAAATTTTTCTGGCAGGGACTGTGGCCTAAATTTTTCCCTTAAAATCCCTTAGAAATTTTTGGGAAAATTTTCCATATTTTCCCCCACCCACGACATATTAGGTGATGCCACATGGTGTCACGTGGCACCATGAGGTGTCGGCGGATGGAGCGGGTCCCTTTTTTCTTAAGCGTTTGAAAATTTTGGGAAAATTTTCCAAGTTTTCCCCACTAACCCACCAGCCCACAACCAATCAGGGGCTGCCTTGTGGTAGCATGAGGCAACGTTAGTAGAGCAGAGGTCATTGGTTCTTTGTTGTTTTTAGTTTTGTCAAAAATTTCTTAAAGTTTCTCCACCGCCCCAGAGCCCACAAATGACAGGTGATGGCTGCCATGTGGCATCTAGGCAACGGCGGAGGCGCGTAGTGCATTTATCCTTTTATCCTCTTTCCTTTTTATTGCCAATTGTTCTAACTTTCCCGATTTCCTGCCGACTAGCGGCCAATAGGACGTGAGGAGTGGCAAGTTGTTGGGCAGCGGCGAGGCACGAGTTCATTTGTGCCTTTGCACATTTTAACCTGAAAGTTGAAAAGTGGAATGTTTCCCCAACCCGTGCATCCCTCTCGGGTGAAAAACCTTCCCATGGCCCGCAGGCCCATGCTTGGGGAAAAATTCCTCCCCTAGGCCCACAAGCCCGCTCCTTTGGGAAAATTTTCCTCCCAAGGTCCGTCGGCCCATAACTTGAGTTTTATGAGGAGTTAGGAGGACTTCTTTATATCAATGGAAAGGTGAGGAAATTTCCTATCCAATGGGAGTGATTTAGGAAATTTTTGAATGCACTAATAATGATAAAAATCAAGTTAAATATTTAAGCCTGTTAGAGAGTGGGTATGGTGAGGAATTACCCTCTGAACCTAGTTGAAAATTCTAACCCTAAATTTTGGACCTTATGACCTCTAATAATTGTTAATAAAAGAAAAATATATTCTAGTAGATTAGAATTGTTCCGAACCTATTAGTGAAAATTGTTGTCTTGTAAAATGGTTGTAGATTCTTCTAAAGAACAGAAAAATTATTCCATAGTTTTCTAACTATTCCTAGGTTGTTCTCGGGTCTCAAGTGGGTTGTTTTAACAGGTGTTACACAAACTCCAATAAATCAGTTTAGGATACACCAATAAGGAACTGGCCTTTTAATCCCGAAAACTCACCTCAAAATAGGTATACCCACAGACTTGAGGTGTTTCCATTGTATCTACGAAAGAGATAGATCAATTTTGAAAGCTTAGAAAACCTACAGCCATCTCTCTACAGGGTGCACTTTCAAGAGATTACAAGAAACTATCAATATTTAAACCCCAATGAGCTTAAACCTCTATCTTTATTTGTACTAGCATGTGGGTTTGACACAATACTTCTTAATTAAATCAAAGTATGGGTTATAAAATCATATCTTAATGTGTCCACATAATGTTATGCACCCCATCATTAAACTCCTTTGTCTTTACTAGACATATGGGGGAAATTAACATTTCTTATCTTCCCAATTTTCTATAGGAGTTTTCCATTTCATTGTATTAAATAAGGGATCATGTGAGCTACTCATTTCGATTGTTATCATGTTTATATTCCATTTAGTTTTTAACTTTTTATAATATTTTTGTTGTGTCCAATTGAAGGCATCATGTTAAATAACATTCTTCTAAACTTTTTGTGTCCTTAATTTTAAGAGGTTGTGGGTGGAGGTTGTATATCTTAAATGTGGTTACTAGCTACTTTACAATGATATTAAGTTTTATATAGACATTTGAAATCATAAATTAGTACCAAAAACTCTAAATGAAAACATTTAAATAAAGTCACAAACTTTTATTATAAATATTTATAATGGTGGAAACAATATTTGTACAAAGTATATCAACATTAATAGAAGTTACAAACCAACTTAGCCTTAAGGACATAAATATTCATTATCAATTATATAGAAATATTTGTGTTAATATCATATGTATCTTACCATGATTATTATCTACACATTTATAACATGCATTATTTTTTAATAAGAATTGTAATTGATCACAACTAAATATTTACAAGTTACTTTTATAAAGAACCCTTTTGTAAGCTACATATAATACAATGCATCACACTCAAATTGATAGTAAAACAAAAATGTACAAAAAAAGGTCTTGGCGTGATGTATTCTCAAATATCATAGTGAATAAAACTAACTATTGCACCTCAAGGGTATAATGAAAACATTGACAGAGGTTGTGAGTCATGATAAAGAACAATCTAAAGAGAAATAAAAGGTGATTATTTGTTAATAAGAAACCTACTTATAATGTCTTGGTTTATTACAATTGATGATAATGTTAGTTCATTTGTGCTTTATATTCGATTATTTGTTAATAAGAAATGTATATTTATAATGTCTTGGTTTATTTGTTAATAATAAACCTGTTAATAAGAAACCTAAAATATAATGTCTTGGTATCCTAATTACGTGCACCAAAATTTATTGTGTGATGTTGTGTAGGAACTCAATGATATGTGCAATATGTTTCTTGCATTTGATTAGATTCTAAAAAAACTGCATGTTACATTCTAGATAATTCCTCCTTTAGTTCCATTAAATCTATGCGATCCATACACTCATGCATGACTGACTTATAAGATATATGTAATTTCTTATTTTCTAAATTATTTGCATTGAAGCTTGAAAATCATATTTCTATTTTCATTAAAATAGGAGAATATCTTAGGAAATTTTTTCATTAAAAGTACTATTAATTGAATTTTACTTTCATTTTTTTACATTCATGGCTTCTTCCGCTCCTAATTTGTTTGAGAGGACCGATTTAGAGATTGCAAAATTGCAATCTATTCTCCAAAATCCAACTACAATTGGGCAAGTATAAAGCCCATTGTGAAAAAATACTTGGTTGATCTTCGTAGAATAGAGACAAGTTTGAAAACATATAACCCATTTGATTTTGAGTCAATAAAAAAATTTATGGATTCATTAAAATCAAGTGTCTCAGGAGATGTAGGTTATAATGAGATTACATCACGACTTTCCGATAAGGAAGTCATTAAGAGGTCTTGTTGGAGTTTTTATGCAGACAAACAGGAAAATAAGGGCATATTATGTAAACAAATGTTCATGTCCCCTATGTGCCCCTTTGATTTATCCTAGATTTGTGGCCTCTCAAGGCCAATTTCCGAATAATGACCAATTACCATTATACTTCATAATGATGCTACATGTTGAGGTTCACTTAAACCTAAAGGTGAACTATTTAGACATCCCTAGTTATTTGGGGCAGGGGCATGGCCATATTAGCCACAAGGAGGCATATAGAAAGGAGGGAGCTCCTGCAGTTGTTGACATGTGGTAGCTTGTACCAAGGCCACAACCATTCTTATCAGGCTTTCAGGATGTCGCAACACCTATTATGACTACACATGAGGCTGATTATCGAGGGTCTTGCTGGAATTGCTCACGAGACCCAATTGATATCTTCTAACCGTGTGGGTCAATACCTTCAGAGACGTGATACTAGTAGTGGAGGTGCTAGTAGCAGTAATGATGCATGCAACGAGGTATACGCTCGTGCATCTTTGATTTCCCAGATGACTTTGAGCTAGTTATAGATCCCGCTCAGGCACATCCGCTAGGACGCATCATGGCTGCTAACTTGTTGCGTGCATATGAGGTGATTTCATGGCATTGCAACATTCCACTATCGGGGTTTTAGATTTTATAGAGTAGAGTGGGAGTGTATCTTCTAGTCAGGGTACTACTGCCGCTACTACTTCTGATAGACTTCTTGTTTTGGATCATCACACACCGATGTTCAAAGACATTTTTATTCCAGGTGTGAAAATTAAACACCCAATATAATTAAAATTTATTTTATTTCATCATTACTTTACAATTTATTAATATTAAAATTAAACATGTACTTCTGTGTTTAGGCTTCTGCTCCAGTGTGTGGAGCTTCATAGCCCACACCATCTACCCATGTGACATACACATAGACTCTTGATGGAGCACAACATGGATCTTGATGTTCCGGCCTGAGTCAACTTGGCTCACTTGGTGACATATTTGTTGGTGTTGAGGTCATGGGTGGCAATCCCATAGATTTGGAGACACATTCCATAGAGGTATAGATACATGTGTTTTAATAGAATTAATATTTAATCTAAATTGAAATGTTAGAAATTAATGAACTTTATTCAAAAAACTTATTTATCAACTTCTTACATTTTATTTATTTTGTTTCACAGGGATCTACGGGACAGAGATCTACACATAGTGTAGATACTCCCAACATCCGCCAGGACGAGATACTGAGGTAATCAATTGTACATATATGTTATATGATGTATTGAATTAATCAAGAAATTGTTGTAGAATTTTGCTTATATATTTTAATATATGGTACATGCTATATATAGTTTATGACGTGTATATTCCTTTTTTTTAACATGCAGGGTGCAAGTAGAGCGTAGTGAGGGGTCTGGCACTCACCCTAGTGCACGAGAGGAGACTTCAATGATATTTTATAGATTTTAGACATTTTAGACATGTATATACTCATTAGACATGATTTTTGATATTTTAGACATACTTTTAGAGATTTTAGACATACTTTTTGACATTTTAGACATACTTTTAGAGATTTTAGACATGTATATACTCATTAGACATGATTTTTGATATTTTAGTAATACTTTATGTTACATTAAACCTTCCATGGCTTAGTGAATGCTTCTTTACTTATGCACTTGTCAAATCTTTTCAAAATACATTGTTAGTATTAAACTATCTCTCTAAAACTCTATAGTAACTTAAAAGCTTGTGAAAATAATAGATTCCCTCTCTTTATCTATCCTCTCTCTTAAACTTGGGAAATATAAACTCATGTGTTGTTACAGGTGTGCGAAATGATGGAAAATGAAGTAAATGTAATGCAATACATTTCCATGATTTATACTATTTTAATGTAATTGTAAATTTGACTTTATTTGGAGATTTGTACTATTAAAACACCTAACGTAAAATGCCTCTCTGTAAACCAAAGTCTTTGGAGATACAACTCATGCCATCCTACCTCATAAAGAGTAATAAGTCTTCATCTGCATTTGTAATATGTTCACTCGCATTTCTACCACCATTTGTAATATTATTAACCTTGAGTCATAATATCTTTCAATACAAGTAATAAATGTATTTTGCATCTTTTATTAATTATATGTATGTGTATTGAATGTTTAGTTTACACATTAATTTATATCAAAACTCTTTATTACTTTTAATATCAATCATATTATTTTTTTGGATTAGTTAAATTGAATTGATAATAATAATTTAAGGTCCTTACGAATTAGGTTTATCAAACCCTATGAAGTGGCTAAATAATCTGATCGACTAATCCACAAAATTCCATAGAGGAAATGGAAGACCAAAGATTGTCCAAATGTGGATTTTGAGCTTAGCTTTCTCAATGATGACAAAATACCATTTCTAATGGGAAAAATCATAATTATGTTTCAAATAAACCAAGGTCCATTAGCTATGATATCTCTACAATGGTCAACATTGTTATAGTTAGAACAAAAAGAAACACTTGATTAAGATTTGATTTCCATAAAGCTTGACACCGTGAGGCATAATCCATGCATCATGAACCCATGATTTGAAGGTTCTCTCAAAGGGGACTCAACTAAAATAATATGCAACTAAAGTAAGTTGCTCAAAATAATTGCATAATTTATTGAATTTAAGGAAATGTAAAACATCAAGAATATTTTTAGGGCTATGATCACTACCTCATGAAAATATTTTGGCATGGATTTTTTTCTCTTCTTGCCTTTGAACTCCAAAATTCCATTAATTTCTCTTACAAAAATGACTACAAGAGTTGAGGAGGGAACATTATAAATGGCTTACCTTCCCAAAGGGTATTTGATTAATGCAAAACAATAATTAGCCAAAATAATAAAATTTCTAATAAGTGTTAATGGCGGTGTGACATAGACCCTATTAGGTATGTTAATATTTAGTTTAATGATGTACATGTACCTAGTTGTCTTAAGGTATGTGGACTCACATAACATCCAAATCATGCAAACAATTGTTAGCAAAATGTAGGACCCAAAATTTGGACCTAAGGAACTTGGAAATAATTATTTGGCATCTACCCCAACATATTCCCATTTACACATAAATTGACTTAATTGTAAAAACACCCCGCTCAATTCCTATGTTATGATTCCATCAAATCAACACTTTTCATTGAGTTTAGCACTTTAGGAACCAATTTACCTTACAATGAACACATCTACACTCTCATATCCACTCAACACATGTATGAGATTAGGTCCCAAGTTAAACCTGGGTAGAATCGAGTGACAAGGGTAGAAATGACCAATGTTTTTGACCCAGGTTGAAAATTTTGACCCATGCACTTACAATGGTCACATTTTCAAATACACACCTTACACCAATCATCTTACGGTCAATTGAGTGGGAAATATTTCACACAAGTTGTGTATATAAACACATACATGTTATTTATTAAGGGAATCTCTTAACTCCTTAGACATCTAAAGGATTTCATTCTAAAGAACTCTAAGGACTTTAGGCCCTAATAATTAAAATATCACATAATCACATCCTTAGAGCACACCAACAAGTTACAAGTGTACATAATCATGCACTATAACTAAATTCAAGGATTGTTACCAAGTGTTGGAGGCCTTATTGGGGTCTTATCATAACCATTATTTATGCATATATGCACACACATCTAGTGGGAGGGATAACCACATAGGTGTGAGGAATTTTCATATTATAGATATGTAGGTGATGCTTGTCTCAGAGGGGGTTGAGGAATCTTAAGCCAATTGGACTAAACTCTTTTTTAGGTTATAACCTGGTAAGGATCTAGGGTTTTGTAATATCCAAACTAGGATTTTATTCTACTTAAGATATATATTATGTGCAAAGATGATATATGAATCATAATTGATATAAAGATCTTATAAACATGTAATGATTATATTTGGATAAATACAAGCTCTAGAAAATTTATTAATACAAGAGTCATGTAGTTCTTTATTGTCTATATCAAAATTTAATTGTCTATCATTTTGCTCACATGAAATTTTAAATGATTCAAGTTAGATTTATTGACACTAAGAGTTCTTGTTTCAAATTGTTATAAAAGATGCTGGAAAAGAGAAACTAAAATGAGGAAAAAATAATATATAAATTAATATCCATTTCTTTACATCCATCCACGAGCGAAGAAATCATCAACTCAATTTTTGAAAAATGGCGATTAATGTCGTTTTACATGTACACAATATCTAAAAACACCATCAATACAAGACATGTTGGGTAGACCTAACACTAAGTTTTTAAAACTCATTTGTTATATATAGATATAAATGGAAATAATATTATTGGAGATACTAGGGAACAAAATTACATCATTAATGAACCCATCCTTAATATCATAGCAAGAAAGTTGTCAAATATGTATGCCAAATGACAAATAAAATAGATAAAATATTTTAAATTCCTGGAAGACATGAATATATAATATTCCATGTCCTTCTATATAATACCAAGTGGCTCTTCTCATTGTTCAATGACCTATAAAATTTTTTCATGGTCTTCTACATCTAGTCTCCATTTTTTGCATTGACTAGTTTTAGTCTTCACCTGCTGCAATTGTAACCCTGTAGCAATTATGTGATGGGTGTAATGATACACCTTTTTTCTGGTTTGTAATCAACAAAGTGAATCCCACTTTGGAGGGCTTTCACTTGTTGTAAGTATGTTCCCTGCACTACAACCAAGCCAGTATAAAATGTTGTCTCTTCACTTGTTATTTCACATGTTAGCTTTGTTCTCTCTTCTGTGCAACGCAACAAGTAGTACTCCACTTTCTCAACATTGTCTTCTTCAAAATGACTACAAATACATCACCTACAACAAAATGCAAATAAACATTCAATGATCCATGTATAGTATAAATATATATTTAATTATCAAATTATACAATCCTTTTAAATAAAACATACCTTGTTTAACCAGTCCAGATATGTGGTCATAATCAGTTGAAATTAATGGCACATCTTCAAAACTATCATCATGATCTGATCCATATGTGTCATCCACAACTAAAGGAACTTGCTTCCACTCACCTACATACCCATGTTTTTGACTATTGCACTCTGAATATGATTTGTTCATGCATTCATAACAAAAACAAGAATAATCTCTTGTACAGATTGTCCAGTTATTACTATCCATAGTCATCAAAGAGTGCAAAGACCTAGAATTGGGAATCCTTTCACATCCATACTTTGTCCTTCGATCAATACCTTCATTTAATCATGCTCAAAAGATCAATAAAGTTTAAAACAAACATCAAAATTCAGAATAAAAAAATTTAAAGTTAGTAACTTGTAGAACTTAATAAATCACATCAAGATCTACATATCTATGTTTTAAATGTGCATGTACCTATTATCTCCCAAAACACTCTGTGTGGGGTTGAAGCCTGTGGGGTTGAAGCGTGTGATGTTGAAGCCTGTGAGGTTGAAACCTGAACTATAAAATGTTTCTTACACCATTCAACAATGGTGTGGGCATCAATCAATCGATCTCCCTCATAATCAAAGCTTTGTTTCTTTAGAGCACGTTTGATGCATGCACCCACCATCATGTTCTCCCTTCCCATGACCACTCTAAAAAAACTCCATAAATGAGGAATTTTGTGATGACGATGATAATGAATGAGTGCAAAGAAAGGGGTGAGAGGATTTGAATTGTGATGCGCAACCATCTGACCAAACAAAATGTTGATCTATTTGTATTCCTCACTGATGAAGATATTGAAAGAACAAACCAAAACAATGTTGCACAAAGTGGGTGTCATGTTCCTTGTCATCACTTATATAGAAGTGATACTCCTTCTTGATCATTCACTTCACATATGTACTTTCAACCCCATCCAAATCCAATTGTGCATGCCTATAAAATACTTGAACCATGATAGTAACCTGGTCAGTATGATAATATTGTGTCTGAATTTATTTTTGATGAGAAAATGAGTAATTCTCAGCAAAATCAACCACGGACAATATGGAACCAATAGGGAATGTGTCTCTATTAGTCTTGAATTGTGTAGCCTACCACTTTGCATAGTGAGAATGTTTGATGTACGGACTAATTAAACTTCAAACTTTGCATGAATGTAGCAATGGGGATTTCCTCTTCTACCAAATCCAACCTGGTTGCATCTTTTCCAAGCCGTGTTGAATATTTTATGTATTTGAACCTACAAAATCAATACATAATGGACAAATTGTCATATTCATTTGTAGTAAACATAAAAATCAAAATAAAATCTAACATCCAAATTTAAAAATATATATATATATATATATATAAATTCTAAAACACACCATTTAATCACACAATCATTTGTTTTTGGCATATACAAACACCTATATATATCATCACATGATCATCACAAATTTGAAGTTATGAATTCACACACACATGTAGGTGGGGATTTTACTTTTGTAACTTTCTATTTAAAAACATATTTCAAATCAAATCACATTGTGATATTTAATTTTTTTAGAATATATTTCTTAAAATCCCCACACTTTTCAAGCACTTGTGTGAACAAAATCAATTCATTCATGTCATGTATTCATTTGTGAAAAATCAAAATTCCAATTTTTTTATATAATATATATATATATATATAACCTCTTACAAGATCACCATTTTAATCAAATCTTCATTTGTTTTTGGCAATAATTTCAAGTCCCCACACTTGTCACACACCTTTGATGCAAGTCATACGATCATCGACATGATCATCGATATCATGCAAAAGAATTGAAGTTATGAATTCACCGACACGTAGGTGGGGCATTTTCTTCCCGTAACTTTCTATACACCTAAAAAAAAATAGATTTTGAAATACATTAATTTTAAATCACATCTCAAAAAATGATATTTAAACAAATTTCAAATATATAGATATAAATGAAAGCACACCTCAAAATATATATACATGATATAAAAAAATTTTTTTGTACCTGATAGTGATAATCAAACTCAACGTGATAGCGAAAACAACATGTGTCAAGGACTTTATCATCTCACACATACCAAGGCTTCAAATTTTCAAACATTCGTTGTCCAATCTTAACATCTGGATTTTCTTCTATAAACTTTATGTACATCTCATGTTGAGTTATTTCAAGCCAATGTTTTATATGTTCATCATAGTTATTGTGAGTTATCCTATGTGTTTTAAAACATCCCTCACATTCGGAGAAGGACGAGTCCTCTCAGTCCAAAAATTAGAAACTATCTTCACAATATTATCCTCTATTTTATCATAATGTGGATTTCTACACATTAGTGCCCAATTTCCTTCCATAGTAGAGTCATCCAATGTCTTCCTCCTCTTTGCATACCTGTTGACCGTCTTTCTAGATAAACCCAATGCCTTGGCAAATGGTAAACATGATGATTCTTTGTCGTATCTTCACTTACAACTGAAGTTAATATTGCTCTACGAGAAATACTCTTATCAGCAGACCTAGTTTTTGTACCCAAAGAACTTATTCCTTTAGAAACATTCCCAACAAATTCTTCTTCTACACGTTTTGAATTTTTCCATCCAAAATCAACACCCAACAATTCTAATGTTTCCCTCATATCAACATGATTCAAGAATGTAACCAACAAATGTGCTCTAGCAACTGTAGTCAAATTAACAAATTCACCATATATTATCTCTACACTTTTTGTTGTTTTCTTTTGTGATAGTGGTTCTTGTTGGGAAAATTCTTTTAATTTTTGTAAATCCATCTTCACCAAGTGTTTCACATTTTTCTTGGGAAGTAATTCCATAACTTTTGTTATCACTTCAGCATAATGTTGCATCATGATCTGTGTCCATAAACATACACATGTGAGTACACCAAAATTTGCAAAAAAATTAACATACAAATGTGATTACACCATTAATGACCAAGCTAGTAAACACTTTAATATCTAAAAAATTAGCTTACTATCTAGTAAACAATAATATTAAGTTGACCAAGCTAAAATTGTATTTAGATAGCTTCATGAGGTCTACTATATATCAATATATATGAAATCTACTATATATATATATATATATATATATATATATATATATATATGTGTTAGAGCTATCTAATTTTCAAATCAAACCTAGACCAAAAACTTTCAACACATAAAACCCAAAAATCTTGTACTATATTTAAAAGATTGAGTAAACATCACTAATAATTTAATTACGAGCTCAATAGGGAAGAGAGAGTGTAGAAGAATACATAAGTTGCATTGTCCAATTCAAAATGATGTCCTCTTTAGAATGCTACCAAGATCTACCACAATGTTTATACCCAATAAATTTCATAACAAAAATTATTTTCAAATGTCATATTATGTACAATAGGTTATATTTAAATTTTGTCAATTTACATCTATATGAGATCATTATTAATCCAATACACGACATATAAATTATATAAACTAAAAAAATGACTCTCGAAATTCAAAATCAACTATCACGTGAAGGTCAATATTAGAGAGTAAATCGTAACAATTTTTTTAATGAAAGGTATGGTAGACCATCAAATATATCCCCTAGATTAATCACTTGGGGGGGTTAACCTTGTTTTCGATGACACATACCATGTGCAATTGTATAGCCCGATAATTTTTATGTATAGCTTTTGTATCATAGTATTGGTAGAAAAATAGGACGTAGTGGTCAATCGTAAAATAAGGGGTAATATTTGGAATCCCATGATAACAAATGTTTTGAACATTTATTACCAAGTGACCCACCCACGACATTAATGCACTTCAATCCAATTTCAAATATTTCTAAGGGCAAGTTCAAGAAACTTAGAGAAATAAGGAAAATTGGTTTTAAGTAGAATCACTATATAATATACCATATATTGGTACTTAGGGTTAAAATCAAAGAAGAAAAACCAAATACGTGTAAGGTTTATTGTTGTTTTGTTGATCATTGTTGGAAGGAATTTAACAATATGAATTCCCAAATAGATTCTAATCCAACATCTTTGAGATCTACATATTCCAAGGCATTTGAGTATTCTTTTGATGACACTTGATGAGAAGGTGGTTGGATAGGTCCGAACTCATACTGGTTTTACACAAGATATCAATATCATCATTAGTATTAAACATGGTTGTCCAATTTCTCCTACTTTGTCTGTTCTCTACATAGACAAATTAGAGGATGCCATTATAAGTTTAAAGGAAACATATGATGATTGTGTTCTCTATGATATAACCATTACTATTTTTTTAGTTGTTTTTGACATCATTCTTATGTCAAATGATTTTATTTTCACATGTATTATTTCTATTGTTTTAGGTTATGGGATCCTATCAAAACCCTTGCCTTTACCCAATCTAAAAACATATTATCATATTTAAACCTTAGAACTAAAAAAATTACGATCTATCAAGGGTTTCTATACATATGTACCAATTTTTGCAGCCTTGTCTTTCACTTGTTGTGTCTTCTCTCTCTCTCTCTCTCTCTCTCTCTGCCTTCCTACGAACATATCTTCTAGCATTCTTCTCTGCATTCTCTTCCTCGGTATATTTTCATTTCTCATTCTTTGCATTTCCCATGATTCATCCACTTCAATAATTTTCACCTGCACACATAAATCGTGATAGATCTGAATGTCTAAGAGTAAACTCGATACAAAACTATATGTGCATGCAACTCTATTTATATACAAATCTCAATAGAAATTAGGTTATTTTTAATTTTAGTTTTTTATAACTTTAAAACAACTTTTCTAATTTTAATAGAATTTATATTTAATATGTAAAATTTTATTTTCTAATTTAATATTACATATTTTTTTAAAAACAATTAAAAAAAAAACTTATTTTTTAAAAAAAAAATATGTAAAAAATAAATTTAAAACATTAAAAAAACAAAAACAAAAAAATGTAAAAAACTAAATTTAAAACATTAAAAACGAACAATATTAAGTTACTTATAAAAAAGTAACTTGCAAAACATTAAATTTAGAAGGAGACGTAATTGTAAAACATTAAATTTAGAAGGAGACGATTTTGGCGGCGCTTTGGTGGTGTGGTGGGTTTCACGCGAAAGGTAGTTCGCGCGAACCCTTTCATGCGAACCCTCTCGAGTGGCACTAACGTGGCGCCTGGGTGGCACATTTTGGCTCCAAATCCTTTTGGGGATAATTGTGAGCCAAAATCTGCCACTTAGGTGCCACGTAATTAGGGTAAACGAACTAGTTAAATTACAAAATTTTGACACAAAATTCAAATTTTTATTAGCTTTCTAAAAATGTAATTTTCATTTTTTAAAAATCTGTTTTGTTATTTATTTTTTAATTTTTACTAACATACGGTATTTTAGGACAATCAATAGTACACAATCAACCAAATTTGAAAAATAGTAGAATATATAAAAAAAATTTGAAAAAATAAAATTACTATTTATTGAAGTCTTCTTCGTACCTGTGAAAAAAAAACTCAATTTCGATATAAATCTTAAATTTTATTGGCATAGACATATGTACACTATTTATTTGAAAATATTTTTACTAAATAATTAATTAAAAAAATATAAGTCAAAAAAATGAAAATTTGACAGAATCTCAAAATTCAAATCTTAAAAATACATCTAAAATTTCATGGTCAAAAAATAAATTTTCATATAAATAAACCACCCGAGGACAATCATTACTCTTTTTTATAACATAAAAAAACAATGAAAAAAAAATTAAGAAAAAGACCATATTTTTTACCAATTTTATTTTTAAAAAATATACATGTATTCTAAACTCTAAACACAACATTTCGTTAGTTTGTGGAATTTCATGAATGTGTACGGTTTTGTGGCTATTACCTTTAGAAAATCAATGAAATAAATTTACAAGATCTCACTTTAAAATACAAATATGTACAAGCCTTCAACTCCAAGATGGAAACAATATGATCATATCTACAATAATGCGGTTCTTATCTTGATGTCAATTACATATGTCTTCATCCCATGCATATCTTGCAACTCCACAAGCTTTTCTCCATCTTCAACTCACAACAACAAGGAAGGAGGAGTACGAAACTCTCTCCACCCAACCTATTCCAATGAGAGGGGAAGCCACCCTTCTCATTGGCCCTAGGTCCCCAATAATGAATCAATAAGGGACATTAATCAACCATGGAAACTCTTTTACATAGGCTTTCACAATACAAAAATCATACCAATAAAACTTACACACATGCAAACACCATAACAAGAATAACAACAAGTTACATTTTTCCAATACAAAGGCTTAAAATCTAAGCCAAGGGAAAAATAAATATGGGAACCACCTCCTTTTACCTCCCAAGTGAAATAGGGGTTCCACCCAAATAACCTCCAAGTGCACATAACAAAATACTCACAATATCCTTATCTCTCCCCTTGCAAATATGCAAAATGTGACAATGTTTTCCTTTTCTCTCCCCATAGGTGGAACACCCTAATCACACTCCCTCCAAAATGCATGCCTCATAACTTCCTTTTTTTCCCTCCCCAATGGTCCCATTTTCTTCCTCCTACACCATCCTTAAGGCCATACTACCCCAAAACCAAACCAACACAAACATTCATTCATTTTACCATACAACATACAACAAGTAAAATAAAACACAAGGGTATAGACCCTACCTTACCATAAAAGCTTCCAAAATTTTCAAGCACAACTTCAAACTTCTCACAATCCAATAAAATCCTTCCCAAGTAAACTCCAAAGCTCTCCAAAAGAATCCAAGCCAATTCCCAAAATTATGCAAATGTAAAAATAAAACAAGTAACTCCAAAATTTCTAAAATCACTCACATAGATATAAAATGAAGAGAGGAGGGTGAGGTGGCTCCATGTAGGATGCCACAAAACTTCTCCTCAATTATGTCTTAGTTAGTCAAACACAAGGACCAATATTAATAAATAGGTGGGTCAGAAAATGACAAGTTCCTCTCACACACACAAATATCCACTCAATACCTCTAAGGAAAACATTAAAAGAGTTGTAAGAAAGTGCAATAAATTTATCATTTTTTCCATCCAAATCACATAATGAGGCATAATTTTGACCACTTACCCCATAGGTGTAGTTTGTATGTGAATTTAAGAGGTGTGGGACAAGCTTAAATTTTCCCACAAGCCTCCAAAAATGGCTCTAGAGTCAAATTTAAATATTTAAAGGATGATTTGAGTACACAACATCAAATTCAATAAAAATCCAACTCAAATCAAAAGATTACAAGAACTATATACCCCACTTAAATGCCCCTTTTTCACATCTCAAATTAAGTTAATCACATGGTTAATTAACTAAACCAAGCACATTACTTAAGCAATAATAAAGTGAGAATTACATCACAATAAATAAATCACATACATAACTAAATAAATAAAATAAAGGAAATAAAACAAACATTCAAACCCCTTGTAACATATAAGGTTACTCCTTCCCATGGGGACCTCCAAGCAAACACAAAGAGACACATAACATGAAGTTCCCAAGGTGACATTGTTGCCAATATCTAATATTCCTCCATTTTTAGTCTCATAACCCTTTCATGTTGTCATGATATAATTTACTACAACCAATCAAAAAATACCTCTTCTACCTCAATGCCACATTAAATACATCAAGAAATAAATACACATTCATATCGGTGAATAACATCATACACGAAGCTATATCATTATCATCAAAATTAGGAATTTCTTTCAATTATTTACAATCGGTGAACATATCATTTTTGATAATTCGTAACATTTATTAGATCATAAGGTTAGTCCAACATCCAAATATAATTACCATCATCCAAAATCCAAAGTGTCAAGATATTATGAAACGATACTAGATCATCATCTAACAAAGTGTTTTCTAATAGTCCATAACATCTATAATATGAGTCATAACACACTAGTAATATCCATCTATCAATGTCTCTGCTAATCAAAATATAACAAAATTTCCATCTACTAATGTCTACTAATCAAAATATAACAATAATGTTTATTTATCTAGTCCATAATAATTAAATAATCATAGAAATATAGTGTCAAGAGGAGTGGGAACTACATCCGCTCCCCTTAGACTCGAATTCATCGTGGAAGTCATTGGAACAAGTGTTGGAGCTGGGCTCTTGCAATGGTGTGGTGTTCTCCCATGTAGCTAATGTCTCATCATAATGATCCCACCGGTGCATACCTAATTAATCTCATGCCCTCAAAGACCTAGGATCTTGCACTCTAAAATGTGCATAGGCTTGACCATCACCTATCCCTTCTCCCCGCACCTCTAATGTGGTCCAATCCAATACATGAGAAAGATCTCATATGTATCTCCTAATAACATAAACATTGAACACGTCATGGATGTGAGATAAGTTGGGTGTCAAAATTAAGCGGTAGGATAAGGGACGATCCGCTCCAAGATCTTAAATGGACCCACAAATATTGAAGCTAAATTAGAGTCTTTTTCGTAATGGATAAGGCTCTTCCGAGGTCCTGACATGAAGAAACACCTTCATGCTAACCTCAAAACTATGGTCAACTCTCCTCTAATCTGCATACTTCTTCTGCCTATCTTGTGCCTCCTATAATCTCTTTCTGATCAAGATGAACTACTCCTCCATATCATGTAACATGACTAGCCCAATATTCACTTTGTCCTCTAGCTTGTCCCAACTCGGAGGAGTCCCACACTCTCTACCGTACAAATCGTAGAAAGGCTCCATATCGATAGAACTCTGAAATTTGTTATTGTATACAAACTCAACCAAGTAAAAATACTCTTCCCATCTCGACTAATGATTTATGACATACATACAAAGCACATCCTCAAGTTCATGGTTCACCTACTCCACTCGCCCATATGTCTCAAAATGATAGGTTGTACTAAAAATGACATTTCTCCCAATAACAAACCGCATAGTGGTCCGAAAATGAGAGGTGTAGAAAGGATCACAATCACATATAATATTTCATGGAATCCCATGAAGTATGAATATCTCATCCAAGTACACTCATGCCACTACACTAGTTGTACAGGGTGGTCTTCATCGGAGAAAAATGTGCCATCTTCGTAAATTTTTCCATAGTGACCATGATGGTGTCGTGGTGATATGTCAACATAGGTAGACCTACTTTGAAATCCATGAAAATGGTGTCCCATTTCCACTTTGATGTAATATGTGGGTAAAGAAGGCTAGCAAGATGATGATGTTCTTCCTTCACCTTCTTACACTCTAAATAGCGAGACACAAACCGAGATATATCTCTCCTAAGCCCTCTTCAATAAAATAGTTATCTCGAGTAGCATGCATCTTCTTCACCCCTGGATAGGCTGAATAAGGTGCACAATGAGCCTCTTCCAATATAACTTTGTCCACAACGCACCATCTCTAGGTACATAAATCTAACCTCTGTGTCTAAGAAGTCCATTTGGCTCTAGTTTCAATCCCTCAAACTTCCCCTCAAGGGGTCTCTGAGACTCAATCTCTACTCTAGCTAAAAGGTAGAATTTTTCATCCGGAAGTTTCACAAGATCATGCTCCGTAATTCTATATCAACTGAAGTAGCCATAGCCAAATGCCTCCAGCCGACTTAAAGCACCTACGATCACATTTGCATTCCCGTTCACATTCTCAATCTCCATATCATACTCATATAGAAGCTCCATCAAATGCCATTGAAGGGTGTTAAGATTGGGTTTTTAAAGAGTTATCTTAGGCTCAAGTCATCTGTATTGAGGATTAATCTCCTTCCTAGTAGAAAATGACACCACCAAACTAAAGCATGAACTATTACTTAATATCAAGGTCATGAGTTGGGTAGTTGAGCTTATAATCCTTGAGATTGTGATAATCAAAGGTAATACAATGGCCATTCTACATCAAAACTCCTCTTATCTCTCCAAGTAAGCATTTGTGCAAACAAAAATTCCCTCTGTCGATCTAAGATCTGCTAAAATAGGAGTTGTGTTAAGACACTCCTTTTGAATCTCAAAGCTCGCTCAAATTTTTCTAACCAAATAAACTTCTTCACTTTTCGTTTAAGGAAGTGATGGGATGAGAAATGCATAAGAAGTCCTAAACAAATCTTCAGTATTACCTGCTAATCCCATGAATTTGCGTACTTGGTCACGATAGTTGGCACTAAGAAATCAATAATAGCTCTAATCTTGGAAGGATTGACTATAATACCTTCCCTAGATATGATGTGACCTAGATACTAAACCTTTGTCTGAAAAACACTTCTCTAGGTTCCCATAAAGGTACTACTCTCGAAGACATTACGAACCTATCGAAGGGGTTCCTCATGCTCCTCACCCTTGTGTGAGTATATTAGTTTGTCATCTAGAAACATGAGCATGAAGCGGTCCAAGAATTTCCCGAACACCACATTCATCAAACTCATGAAACCTATGGGGGAATTCTCCAAACCAAATGGAAAAACTATGAACTCAATCAAAGTGACCATATCTCATGCGTAAGTTTGTCTAATGAATAACCACCACCACAATCCTCATTGATGATAACCAGACTAGAGATCTATCTTGTAAAAATAGTAGCCCCTTCATCTTATCAAAAAAATCATCAATGCATGGAAGGGGGAATGATTCTTGATCATTACTTTATTCAGGTTATGTCGTAGTCAATACACAATCATAGTGATCCATCCTTCTTCTTCACAAATATAACCAATACACCCTAAGGAGATACAAGAGGATGGATTACGATTTTCTCAAGAAGGACCTTTAGCTACAATTTGAGCTCAAAAATCATAGGGGTATTCATCCTATACTGTGTGCGTGAGATAGGATCTTCTCCAGAACCAATCTATATGAAAATCTATCTTACATGGGGAAGGTAGGCCGATAACTCATTAGAAAAAAAAGCTCGAAAACTCCTACAAAATGGGTTGATCATCAAGTGAAATCCCACTGCCTCTCATCCTCCGACTCGTCACTAATAGTAATAGCATATAGCCGACATCCCCGATGCACACACCGCTTAAGATGAATAGTGGATATGGTGTAGATAAAAACAAGCCTCCTCACCCCAACTATAACCGAATCAACACCCAAATCATCTACACAAGATATCACCTTGTTGTAGTAATCCACTCTAGCTTTGTGTGTAGATAACGAATCCATACCCAAGATGAATCCATAAGAACCCAAAGGAAGGATGCAAAGATCCAAGTTCATGGTAAAGGTCTTAGGTTAGCTACACACTCATTTACCAAGGAGTCTACTAAGAGCTTGGCTCCATAAGCCATCTCAACATCCCAACCGCAACCCCGCCTACATTTCACAAGCTTGCATTGCTATACTAAAGGAATCAAAAGATTTTTAATCACACAAGATAGAGGTATAAATACCACCAATAGTACTTGAAGTCTCTATCATCTTTGCACCATGGTGCTCTGCACAAGGGTAGTGACAAAAAGGATAAGGGGTGGACAAAAATTCAATGTGATGTCCTACGAGAGGATTTGAAAATATACGTTCAAAGGTGGGACAAAAAAGAGGTAAAATAATGGTGCCCCAAGAGGGGAACACAAATACGGTAATAAAGGTGAGAATATGCAAAATGAAAGATGCAAGAGATAACAAATTTCAGGTGAGACATAAATAAGGATGTGATGTGAAGAACACTCAAAGAAAGAGTAGAAGAAATTATAATTTGAAAGGAAGAAATGGTTAAAGAAGGAAAAGGATGTTGTGAATCAAAAGGATATATTTGGGTTAACAACGACTACAGACGGTTGGTGGCGACCCAAGGGGGTCGGCGACGACTAATGTGAGAAGGCTATATAATCTCATGGGTCGAAAAATTAAGCTCATTTTCATTGTACGAAGTGACGATCAAGATCTATGAACTAAGAAGAGAGAGTGATATTTTGAGAGAGGAATCTCGGGATCTGTCGATTTGGACAATGGGAAGGTGGTGAGCTCAAAGCAATGATCCCATTAGAGGTAGGATTAGGTTTTTGATGGATTAGAATGAATTAGGGTTGCATATGATGAGTCAATGGGTAGGTGGAGGATGGAAATTAGTAAATAAAGGCCATGAAAAGATGAAAAGCTTAAATGGAAGCATATAAAGGATAAACTGGAGAATTTAAGATGAGGGGATAAATTAAATGAGGGTTTAGAATTAGATAAACATGATTAGGGGTGATTAATGAATGAATAATGTCAAAAAGATTGGTGAGTGGAATAAATTGAATTTAGGAGGGAAATGGAAATTCGAAAGGGAAGAGAGGAATTCACTTAGAAATAAGATGATAGTGAGTGAACGCAAGGTGAAGGGTAGAAATACCAAATATTGGTATCTACACAAGCATAGGTGATAAATAGTAATGTTTAGAGCTTGGTCCCTAATTTTGATCACATAGATTTGTATTTATATGATTCACTTATTTTAATTTTATAATTTATAGCTAAAAGGTTGGCCCATAAGAAAATAAGATCCCAAAAGATAAAAGAGACCCAAAGAAGTGAGTAAGATAGAATGAGGTCATGGGTGCCCAGAGGGGACAAGGGTGCGTGAGCGTTGATGTCCTAAGTCATGAAAGATAAAGAATTAAAATAATGACTAGGTTGTAGGGGTGTGTAATACCAAATATAAATCTAGAAAGACAAAAAGAGTCCAAAGATATGTCAATTACTAGTTTTCTCGCCTAGAATCATATGAATGCTAGTATTGGCTTAAGACCTAGAAATGTACCCAAGTGTGTGATTTTATATCTAAACGTACTTGGCTTCTTACATAGCTTACCAAAGGTATCTCCATTTCCGTGGCTACCCAATAACACCTTAGCCTCATAATATCGACGATCTCTCCATTTGACATATTTTTCCCACTTATTTCGGTGGTATCAAGATCACATCTCCTCTCGAGAAGGGTCATGGGCTCGACTCATAGCTGTAATTCCCTCTCCATACCTAGTAGTGTTAGGAAACCACCTCATGGCCACCGCATCCTATTTTCTCTAATCCATGTCCCCGGGATATCTCTCCCCTATAGTGTTGGGACTAGTCGCATCTCTATCACCCACCTATGGGTACCGACTATTGTGTCCTCAATTGGAGCCCTTGTCTAATATCTCCACTACATAATATATGGTGGGTTATGATATGTCCCACCTTTCTGCCTCTCTTCCTCTATCCATTTTTTTCTATGGCTAGTACTCTCTAAAGTTGTTGCAGACTGATACTATATCCACTACACTCACATCCTCCTTTACATGTCATTGTTTGTATAATGGTAGTGGCGAGTACCATAACAAGCTCATGCCTCCCAAACTATTTGGGTACCCTTTCCATCGATGGGTCTCTACCCAATGCAAGTAATGACCTATTACTTCCTCAAATTCCTCTAAGTCCGCTTCTTGTGGCCTAATGAGTCTGATCAACACTACCCGTGTAGGGATACCATATGACTCCGTCTAGATGTACTTATCGTAGTGGTCGATAATCAAAGTTCTCTCGGTGTTGACCCATGTGCCCACCGAATTAATTTCGGGTTCTTGTTTCTATGACTAATGGCATCCATGTGGGCCTATACATATGAAATATCTCATATATCCAAGTTATCAACAATATCACGGACCTATGGTCCTCTTTGCCCTACATTAGACCCTATATAAGTCATGCACAAACCGCACCCATATAGTGGTCCCCTAACTGAATAAGATATCTTTCTCAATCACATCCCAACATATAACAACCAAATACAATGGAATGGTCCCATATAACTTTTGACATAATATTCGTGTACCACAATAATACCCATCACCACCTTCTCAGTAAGACCAAAATATTTCTAGCTTGCACCGCATTATGTCTAACATTGAGCATCCTCTCATCATACAAATCACTTTATATTGACCATATGGCCATAACTCTCCTCTCAGGCAATATTCATAGTTAGATCGCAATACATGTGAACTCCCTAAATCGATAAACCTAATATCCCATGCACATCCCAAAGCTTCACATTCAAACAATGTCTTGCCTCCCACCCCCAAAAGGTTTTTGCCCTAGGATCTTATGTTTCCAAAAACACCGCGTAAAATCTAGACTCAATGGTATCCTAGGCATTTATATGATACCCCAAACCCCCATCTATATAGTTGCGTTATCTTTTCCCCTTTTATTATGGTAATCATATCTTTAAGCCATGTTATATCAACCACTTGCCATATGTGGATCCTCCGATCTTCCCCGCATTTACAAATTAGTAAAATACAAGTATTAGATTCACAAAAGTCAAATTAATATTTATAATCATAATAATCTACATGCTTCTCTAATATTTCCTATGTCTCTGCATACGCCATGGGCCCCTGTCAAAATTTATACATAATCTCGTCTTCATCGGCCCCGTTGTTTTCGGGGGTATGATGGCGTCTAAATCCATATGGATGCAACCTTTAAAAATTTAAATTAAAAATATATAAAATGAAAAAACCAAAAGTAAATCCCTCCCAAACCCACTTGCATTTTGTCCGACCTTTCTCGATGAAACAAGTTTGACACAAAATGATTCCCTAATACCTTCATATTTATAAAAAATCAAATTGTTACTAATCTACCCAATGAAATTAAATGCATCGACTTACCCATAGTCAAGTGTCACCACATGTTTTGACTCATCGATTTCTTCCTCTTCCTTATACTCGTGCCATCCCATCACGTTAATATCCAAATTTGGAATTATAGAGATCAATTCTCTTAATTCCAAAAATATTAATAAGCCAACATCCTCAAAAATCTTATATAAACTTAATCTTTCTATTCAATTTCACCGCAATGGTCCTCAATCTTTAAATGCTCATTACTCTTGTTCCTATCTCCTAAAAATATGCCATCATTGCATTGGGATCATGATCTTATTTTGTTATTTATGACATGTTACACACATTATACCACTCTTTGGCCAAAAATCATGCTTTTCAACCCCTTATCTCCAAATTCCGGATCCATGACATACATCACATGGGCCTCGACTACGTAATTTATGTCTTATTTTACTGATGATCCTCTATTGTTTCCTTTAATTTTTTCTTTTCTAGGGTTCTAATTACATGGAATACACCCGTACGTGGCAAGACGATGAACACTATCGATACACATTGGTGGGTATATTTCATTTTGGCTAGTACTTTCTTTACTTTCAACAATTACTTTCGGGTTTCAAGTGTTATGTATCATTCTTTTTACTAACTACCCCATGTTTCGCAATTACGACATGTGGTAATCAACGGTTGGGGCATATGTATACAACTAATTTTATATGATTTCTATTTTCATACATATTACTAACAATTTCTCTTTTTAGGTTAGAGGTCACTAATGCATCTATTTCTGGGAATGGGTTCCTTAAGGGGCTTGTTCAAGTATGGGTATGGTTATTCACGTAACCATCGTTAGGGATGATACATGGAGAGAGAATTATTTTTTCGCATTTATGTATATCTTTACTCTTATCTTCTAATTTTATTCCTACATCTATCTTTCTCATGGCCACATTTCTTTTGTCTTGCATTATCTTTATTTTCCATGACACTTTGCACATTGCCCTTTGCATTTTCATTCCTAGCCAATGCCATCGCTTTGTGGGAAACTAAGTTGGTGTAAATTCCAATTCTCACGACACATTAACCTGCAGGTGATGGCATTAGTATAAGCACCCCAACTCTCATTTTCACAATAAGAGGGTCATAATTGCATAAAGGAACTCTCCGTCGTCTTTTCTCTCTTGCACCAACTTGCATCTGCTCACTCAACTCTTGGATTTCTTGCATCTTGACTCTTGGCTTGGAGATTCTTCATACTTGGATTGGTTTGCTTGTAATTTAAGGTCATCTAAAGTGATCTATGACAATACTATTTCCCCTTATCTACCTAAAAGTTGTTATCTCTTAGTCTATGGTCCTCTGGAAGATAGATGCATCACCAACCGCCCACAACAGGTAAGTGCTCTAGCCTAATTTTTCAATTTGCATAGATTAGTCTCCTACATTTATGATTTACTATATGTTATCTTAGTAATTTATGCACAATCTAGGTTAGCATATTGTATTTCGGTTCTTTACTTCATGTTATATGATTTACTTCAGCTTAGCATATAATTTACATGCTATTGTTTTTATTACTATCCCCTATAGTGTTGATACCTCCATAGGTTTCCTTCCTCTTCTTTGACCTAGGGCCTTGGAAACCTTAGGTTTGTCTAA
Source organism: Taxus wallichiana var. yunnanensis (assembly GCA_018340775.1). Taxonomy (NCBI): domain Eukaryota; kingdom Viridiplantae; phylum Streptophyta; class Pinopsida; order Cupressales; family Taxaceae; genus Taxus; species Taxus wallichiana. Next base: position 209,691,860 of record CM031237.1, on the reverse strand, counting down.
TTGTAAGCGTTACTTTGCTTGGGGTATGTGATCATAATAGTCCTTTGTACCCCTTTTTAATTCTAGCTATTTGTGTGTCGGTCTTAGTGTATCCCTTACTTGTTTTCTCGATACCCTAGATGAATGGATTATAAGAGTGCATAGTATCTAGACACACTTTTCCCTCCAAACACATTGGTTATATGGGGAAGCAATGGAAGTTGGGAATGGCTCAACAATGTATCTCCTCACTTTGCATCCTCAAAGGAAACATTATATTTTGTGTCATCTTCACGATATGAGTTTCTTATTTCTTATTTCTTCCACATACAAGAAGAAATTTTTAATACAACTTGTAACTTATCTTCCAACCATTGCAATACATAGCATGAAAATAAATTTACAAGATCTCACTTTAAAATACAAATATATACAAGCCTTCAACTCCAAGATGGAAACAATATGATCATATCTACAATAATGCGGTTCTTATCTTGATCTCAATTACATATGTCTTCATCCCATGCATATCTTGAAACTCCACAAGCTTTTCTCCATCTTCAACTCACAACAACAAGGAAGGAGGAGTACGAAACTCTCTCCCCCAACCTATTTCAATGAGAGGGGAAGCCACCCTTCTCATTGGCCCTAGGTCCCCAACAATGAATCAATAAGGGACATTAATCAACCATGGAAACTCTTTTACATAGGCTTTCTAAATACAAAAATCATACCAATAAAACTTACACACATGCAAACACCATAACAAGAATAACAACAAGTTACATTTATCCAATACAAAGGCTTAAAATCTAAGCCAAGGGGAAAATAAATAAGGGACTCACCTCCTTTTTCCTCCCAAGTGAAATAGCGGTTCCACCCAAATAACCTCCAAGTGCACGTAACAAAATACTCACAATATCCTTATCTCTCCCTTACAAATATGAAAAATGTGACTATGTTTTCCTTTTCTCTCCCCATAGGTGGAACACCATAATCACACTCCTCCAAAGTACATGCCTCATAACTTCTTTTTCCTCCCCAATGTTCCCATTTTATTCCTCCTACACCATCCTTAAGGCCATACTACCCCAAAACCAAACCAACACAAACATTAATTTATTTTAACACACAACATACAACAAGTAAAATAAAACACAAGGGTATAGGCCCTACCTTTCCATAATAGCTTCCAAAATTTTTCAAGAACAACTTCAAACTTCTCAAAATCCAAGTAAATCCATCCTAAAAGAAAACTCCAAAGCTCACCAAAAGAATCCAAGCCAATTCCCAAAATTATGCAAGTGTAAAAATAAAACAAGTAACCCCAAAATTTCCAAAATCACTCACATAAATAGAAAATGAAGAGAGGAGGGTGAGGTGGCTCCATGTAGGATGCCACATCACTTCTCCTCACCACATCACTTGGTCAAACACAAGGACCAAAATTAATAAATAGGTGGGTGAGGGAATGACAAGTTCCTCTTACACACACAAATATCCACTCAATACCTCTAAGGAAAACATTAAAAGAGTTGTAATAAAGTGCAATAAATTTCTCATTTTTTCCATCCAAATCACATAATGAGGCATAATTTTGACCACTTACCCCATAGGTGTAGTTTGTATGTGAATTTAAGAGGTGTGGGACAAGCTTAACTTTTCCCACAAGCCTCCAAAAATGGCTCCAAAGTCAAATTTAGATATTTAAAGGATGATTTGAGTACACAACATCAAAATCAATTAAAATCCAACTCAAATCAAAAGATCACAAGGACTATCTACCCCAATTAAATGCCCCTTTGTCACATCTCAAATTAACTTAATCACATGGTTAATTAACTAAACCAAGCACATTACTTAAGCAATAATAAAGTGAGTTCACATTACAATAAATAAATCACATACAAAACTAAATAAATAAAATAAAGGAAATAAAACAAACATTCAAACCCCTTGGTCACATATGAGGTTACCCCTTCCCATGGGGACCTCCAAGCAAACACAACAAGACACATAACATGAAGTTTCCAAGGTGACCTTGTTGCAAATATCCAATATTCCTCCATTGTTAGTCTCTTAACCCCTTCTTGTTGTCGTGATATAATTTCTTGCAACCAATCAAACAATACATCTTCGGCCTCAAGGCCACATTAAATACATCAAGAAATAAATACACATTCATATCAGTGAATAACATCATACACGGTTATATCATTATCATCAAAATTAGGAATTTCTTTCAATTATTTACAATCGCTGAACATATCATTTTTGATAATTCGTAACATTTATAAGATCATAAGGTTAGTCCAACATCCAAATATAATTACCATCATCCAAAATCCAAAGTGTCAAGATATATATGAAACGATACTAGATCATCATCTAATAGTGTTTTCTAATAGTCCATAACATCTATAATATGAGTCATAACACACTAGTAATATCCATCTATCAATGTCTGCTAATCAAAATATAACAAAAATTTCCATCTACTAATGTCTAGTAATCAAAATATAACAATAATGTTTATTTATCTAGTCCATAATAATTAAATAATCATAGAAATATAGTGTCGAAGAGGAGTGGGAACTACATCCGCTCCCATTAGACTCGAATTCATCGTGGATGTCACTAGAACAAGTGTGGTAGTTGGGCTCAATGGTGTGGTGTCCTCCCATGTAGCTAATGTCTCATCATAATGATCCCACTTTGAGTGCATACCTAATTAATCTCATGGCCTCAAAGACCTAGGATCTTGCACTCTAAAATGTGCATAGGCTTGACCATCACCTATCCCTTCTCCTGCACCTCTAATGTGGTCCAATCCAATACATGAGAAATATCTCATATGTATCTCCTAATAACATAAACATGGAACACATCATGGATGCGAGATAAGTTGGGTGTCAAAATTAAGCGGTAGGATAAGGGAAACGATCCGCTCCAAGATCTGAAATGGACCCACAAATCTTGAAGCTAAATTAGAGTCTTTTTCGTAATGGATAAGGCTCTTAGGTCCCACATGAAGAAACACCTTCATGCTAACCTCAAAACTACTGGTCAACTCTCCTCTAACTCTGCATACTTCTTCGCCTATCTTATGCCTCCTATAATCTCTTTCGATCAAGATGAACTACTGCTCCATATCATGTAACAGACTAGCCCAATATTCACTTTGTCCTCTAGCTTGTCCCAACTCGTAGAGGAGTCCCACACTCTCTACCGTACAAATCGTAGAAAGGCTCCATATCGATAGAACTGAAATTTGTTATTGTATGCAAACTCAACCAAGTACAAATACTCTTCCCATCTCGACTAATGATTCATGACATACATACAAAGCACATCCTCAAGTTCATGGTTCACCTACTCCACCGCCCATATGTCTCAAAATGATAGGTTGTACTAAAAATGACATTTCTCCCAATAACAAACTGCATAGTGGTCCGAAAATGAGAGGTGTAGAAAGGATCACAGGTCATATATAATACTTCATGGAATCCCATGAAGTATGAATATCTCATCCAAGTACACTCATGCCACTACACTAGTTGTATGCAGGTGGTCTCGCATCGGAGAAAAATGAGCCATCGTCAGTAAATTTATCCATAGTGACCATGATGGCGTCGTGGTGATATGTCAACATAGGTAGACCTACTTTGAAATCCATGCAAATGGTGTCCCATTTCCACTGATGTAATATGTGGGTAAAGAAGGCCAAGTAAGATGATGATGTTCTTCCTTCACCTTGTTACACTCTAAATAGGGAGACACAAACCGAGATATATCTCTCATAAGCCCTCTCCAATAAAATAGTTATCTCAAGTAGCATGCATCTTCTTCACCCTGGATAGGCTGAATAAGGTGCACAATGAGCCTCTTCCAATATAACTGTGTCACAACCCACCATCTCTAGGTACATAAATCCAACCTCTCGTGTCAAGAAGTCCATCGGCTTTAGTTTCAATCTCTCAATCTTCCCCTCAAGGGTCTCGAGACTCAATCTCTTCTCTAGCTAAAAGGTAGAATTTTTCATTTGGAAGTTTCACAAGATCATGCTCTGTAATTCTATATCAACTAAAGTAGCCATAGCCAAATGCCTCCAAATACGACTTAAAGCACCTACGATCACATTTGCATTCCCCTTCACATTCTCAATCTCCATATCATACTCACATAGAAGCTCCATCAAACGCCATTGAAGGGTTTTAAGATTGGGTTGTTTAAAGAGGTATCTTAGGCTCAAGTCATCTCGTATTGAGGATTAATCTCCTTCCTGTGCAAAAATGACACCACCAAACTAAAGCATGAACTATTACTGTAATATCAAGGTCATGAGTTGGGTAGTTGAGCTCATAATCCTTGAGATTGTGATACTCAAAGGTAATAAAACGGCCATTCTACATCAAAACTCCTCTTATCTCTCGTCAAGTAAGCATTTGTGCAAACAAAAATTCCCTCGTCGATCTAGCACTCGCTAAAATAGGAGTTGTGGTAAGACACTCCTTTTGAATTCTCGAAAGCCTACTCTGATTTTTCTAACTAAATAAACTTCTTCCCTTTTCATTTAAGGAAGTGATGGGATGAGAAATGCATAAGAATTCCTAAAAAAAAACTTCAGTAGTACCTGCTAATCCCATGAAGTTGCGTACTTGGTCATGATAGTTGGCACTAAGTAATCAATAATAGCTCTAATCTTGGAATGATCGACTATAATACCTTCCTAGATATGATGTGACCTAGATACTAAACCTTTGTCTCAAAAAACGCTTCTCCAGGTTCCCATAAAGGTACTATTCTCGAAGACATTATAGAACCTATCGAAGGGGTTCCTCATGCTCCTCACCCGTGTGTGAGTATATTAGTTGTCATCTAGAAACATGAGCATGAAGCGGTCCAAGAATTTCTGAACACCACATTCATCAAATTCGTGAAACCTATGGGGAATTCTCCAAACCAAATGGAAAAAGCTGTGAACTCAATCAAAGTGACCATATCTCATGCGAAGTTTGTCTAATGAATAACCACCACCACAATCCTCGATTGATGATAACCGGACTAGAGATCTATCTTGTAAAAATAGTAGCCCCTTCATCTTATCAAAAATCATCAATGCATGGAAGGGGAAATGATTCTTGATCATTAGTTTATTCAAATTGTCTCGTAGTCAATACACAATCATAGTGATCTATCCTTCTTCTTCACAAATATAACCAATACACCCTAAGGAGATACAGAGGGATGGATTACGATTTTCTCAAGAAGGACCTTAAGCTACAATTTGAGATCAAAAATCATAGGGGTATTCATCCTATACACATTAGTGCGTGAGATAGGATCTTCTCAAGAACCAATCTATATGAAAATCTATCTTACACGGGAAGGTAGGCGAGATAACTCATCGGAAAAAAAGCTGAAAACTCCTACAAAATGGGGTGATCATCAAGTGAAATCCCACTCGCCTCATCCTCCGACATCACTACTAGTAATAAGCATATAGCTGACATCCCCGATGCACACCGCTTAAGATGAATAGTGGATACGGTGTAGATAAAAACAAGCCTCCTCACCCCAACTATAACCGAATCAACACCCAAATCATCTACACAAGATATCACCTTGTTGTTGAAATTCCACTCTAGCTTTGTGTGTAGATAACGAATCCATACCCAAGATGAATCCATAAGAACCCAAAGGAAGGATGCAAAGATCCAAGTTCATGGTAAAGGTCTTAGGTTAACTACACACTCATTTACCAAGGGGCTCACGAGAGCTTGGCTCCATAAGCCATCTCAACATCCCAACCTGCAACCCTGCCTAGATTTCACAAGCTTGCATTGCTAGACTAAAGGAATCAAAAGATTTTTAATCACACAAGATAGAGGTATAAATACCACCAATAGTACTTTTGAAGTCTCTATCACTATACCATGGTGCTCTGCAAAAGGGTAGTGACAAAAAGGATAAGGGGTGGACAAAAATCCAATGTGATGTCCTACTGGAGGATTTGAAAATATACGTTCGGGGTGGGACAAAAAAAGGGGTAAAATAATGGTGCCCCAAGAGGGAACACAAATACGGTAATAAAGGTGAGAATATGCAAAATGAAAGATGCAATAGATAACAAATTTCAGGTGAGACATAAATAAGGATGTGATGTGAAGACCACTAAAAGAAAGAGTAGAAGAAATTATAATTTGAAAGGAAGAAATGGTTAAAGAAGGAAAATTATGTTGTGAATCAAAAGGATATATTTGGGTTAACAACGACTACAGACGGTTGGTGGCGACCAGGGGGTCGGCGACAACTAATGTGAGAAGGCTATATAATCTCATGGGTCGAAAAATTAAGCTCATTTTCACTGTGACGAAGTGACGATCAAGATCTATGAACTAAGAAGAGAGAGTGATATTTTGAGAGAGGAATCGGGATCTCGTCGATTTGACAATGGAAAGGTGGTGAGCTCAAAGCAATGATCCCATTAGAGGTAGGATTAGGTTTTTGATGGATTAGATTGAATTAGGGTTGCATATGACGAGTCAATGGGTAGGTGGAGGATGGAAATTAGTAAATAAAGGCCATGAAAAGATGAAAACCTTAAATGGAAGCATATAAAGGATAAACCGGATAATTTAAGATGAGGGGATAAATTAAATGAGGGTTTAGAATTAGATAAACATGATTAGGGGTGATTAATGAATGAATAATGTCAAAAAGAGTGGTGAGTGGAATAAATTGAATTTAGGAGGGAAATGGAAATTCGAAAGGGAAGAGAGGAATTCACTTAGAAATAAGATGATAGTGAGTGAACGCAAGGTGAAGGGTAGAAATACCAAATATTGGTATCTACACAAGCATAGGTGATAAATAGTAATGTTTAGAGCTTGGTCCCTAATTTTGATCACATAGATTTGTATTTATATGATTCACTTGTTTTAATTTTATAATTTATAGCTAAAAGGTTGGCCCATAAGAAAATAAGATCCCAAAAGATAAAAGAGACCCAAAGAAGTGAGTAAGATAGAATGAGGTCATGGGTGCCCCGAGAGGGGACAAGGGTGCGTGAGTGCTGATGTCCTAAGTCATGAAAGATAAAGAAGTAAAATACTGACTAGGTTGTAGGGTGTGTAATACCAAATAAAAAACAAGAAACACAAAAAGAGGCCAAAGATATGTCAATTACTAGTTTTCTCGCTTAGGAATCATATGAATGCTAGTATGTGCTTAAGACCTAGAAATGTACCCAAGTGTGTGATTTTATATCTAAACGTACTTGGCTTCTTACATAGCTTACCAAAGGTATCTCCATCTCCGTGGCTACCCAATAACATCTTAGCCTCATAATATCGACGATCTCTCCATTTGACATATTTTTCCCACTTATTTCGTGTGGTATCAAGATCACATCTCCTCTAAGAAGGGTCATGGGCCGACTCATAGCTATAATTCCCTCTCCATACCTAGTAGTGATAGGAAACCACCTCATGGCCACCACATCCTATTTTCTCTAATCCATGTCGCCGGATATCTCTCCCTATAGTGTTGGGACTAGCTACATCTCTATCACCCACCTACAGTGCATCGACTATCGGGTCCTCAATTGGAACCCTTGTCTAATATCTCCACTACAATAATATATGGTGGGTTATGATATGTCCCACCATTCTCGTCTCTTCCTCTATCCATGTTTTTCTATGGCTAGTACTCTCTAAAGTTGTTGCACCGATACTATATCCACTACACTCACATCCTCCTTTACATGTCATTGTTTGTATAATGGTAGTGGCAGTACTATAACAAGCTCATGCCTCCCAAACTATTTGGGTACCCTTTCCATCGATGGGTCTCTACCCAATGCAAGTAATGACCTGTCACCTCCTCAAATTCCTCTAAGTCCGCTTCTTGTGGCCAAATGTGCTGTTGATCAACACTCCCTATGTAGGGCTACCATATGACTTCCGCCTAGATGTACTTATCGTAGTGGTCGATAATCAAAGTTCTCTCATTTTTGACCCATGTGCCCACCGAATTACTTTCTGGGTTCTTGTTTCTATGACTAATGGCATCCATGTGGGACTATACATATGAAATATCTCATATATCCAAGTTATCAACAATATCACGTAACCTATGGTCCTCTTTTCCCTCTACATTAGACCCTATATAAGTCATGCACAAAAGCCGCACCCATATAAAGTGGTCCCCTTGCTGAATAAGATATCTTTCTCAATCACATCCCTACATATAACAACCAAATACAATGGAATTGTCCCATATAACTTTTGACATAATATTCGTACAATAATACCCATCACCACCTTCCGTAAGACCAAAATATTTCTAGCTTGACCGCATTATGTCTAACATCGAGCATCCTTTCATCATACAAATCACTTTATATTGACCATATGGCCATAACTCTACTCATGTACAATATTCATAGTTAGATCGCAATACATGCGAACTCCTAAATCGATAAACCTAATATCCCATGCACATCCCAAAGCTTCACATTCAACTTCATTGTCTCGCCTCCCCACCCCCAAAAGGTTTTGGCCCTAGGATCTTATGTTTCCAAAACCTGCAGAAAATCTAGACTCAATGGTATCCTAGGCATCTACATGATACCCCAAATCCCCATCTATACAGATTCGTTATCTTTTCCCCTTTGATTATGGTAATCATATCTTTAAGCCATGTTATATCAACCACTTGCCATATGTGGATCCTCCGATCTTCTGCATTTACAAATTAGTAAAATACAAGTATTAGATTCGTCAAAAGTCAAATTAATATTTATAATCTTAATAATCTACATGCTTATCTAATATTTCTATGTCTCTGCATACGCCATGGGCCCTCACAAAATTTATACATAATCTCGTCTTCATCGGCCCCGTTGTTTTCGGGGTATGATGGCATCTAAATGCATATGGACGCAACCTTTAAAATTTTAAATTAAAAAATATATAAAATGAAAAAACCAAAAGTAAATCCCTCCCAAACCCACTTGCATTTTGTCCTACCCATTCGATGAAACAAGTTTGACACAAAATGATGCCCTAATACCTTCATATTTCTAAAAACCAAATTGTTACTAATCTACCCAATGAAATTAAATGCATCGACTTACCCATAGTCAAGTGTCACCACATGTTTTGACTCATCGATTTCTTCCTCTTCCTTATACTCGTGCCATCTCATCACGTTAATATCCAAATTTGGAATTCCAGAGCTCAATTCTCTTAATTCCAAAAATATTAATAAGCAAATAACCTCAAAAATCCTATATAAACTTAATCTTTCTATTCAATTTCACCGCAATGGTCCTCTATCTTTAAATGCTCATTACTCTTGTTCCTACCTCCTAAAAATCTGCCATCACTTGCATTGGGATCATGATCTTATTTTGTTATTTATGACATGTTACACACATTATCCCACTCTTTGGCCAAAAATCATGCTTTTCAACTCCTTATCTCCAAATTCCAGATCCATGACATACATCACATGGGCCTCTCACTCACGTAATTTACGTCTTATTTTACCGATGATCCTCTATTGTTTCCTTTCATTTTTTCTTTTCTAGGGTTCTAATAACATGGAATACACATGTATGTGACAAGACGATGAACACTATCGGATACACATTGGTGGGTATATTTCATTTTAGCTAGTCCTTTCTTTACTTTCAACATTTACTTTCGATTTCAGTGTTATGTATCATTCTTTTTACTAACTACCCCATGTTTCGCTATTACGACATGTGGTAATCAACGGCTAGGGCATATGTATACAACTAATTTTATATGATTTCAATTTTCATACTTATTACTAACAATTTTTCTTTTTAGGTTAGAGGTCACTAATGCATCTATTTCTGGGAATGGGTTCCTTAAGGGGCTTGTTCCAAGTATGGGTATGGTTATTCACGTAACCATCGGGTTAGGGATGATACATGGAGAGAGAATTATTTTTTCGCATTTATGTATATCTTTACTCTTATCTTCTAATTTTATTCCTACATCTATCTTTCTCATGGCCACATTTCTTTTGTCTTGCATTATCTTTATTTTCCATGACACTTTGCACATTGCCCTTTGCATTTTCATTCCTAGCCAATGCCATCGCCTATGGGAAACTAAGTTGGTGTAAATTCCAATTCTCACCGACACATTAACTCGGGTGATGGCATTAGTATAAGCACCTCAACTCCCATTTTCACAATAAGAGGGTCATAATTTGCATAAAGGAACTCTCCATCGTCTTTTCTCTTGCACCAACTTGCATCTGCTCACTCAACTCTTGGATTTCTTGCATCTTGACACTTTTCTTGAGATTCTTCATACTTGGATTGGTTTGCTTGTACTTTAACGTCATCGAAAGTGATCTATGACAATACTATTTCCCCTTATCTACCTAAAAGTTTTTATCTCTTAGTGTATGGTCCTCTGGAAGATAAATGCAACACCAACCGCCCACAACAGTAAGTGCTCTAGCCTAATTTTTTAGTTTGCATAGATTAGTCTCCTACATTTATGATTTACTATATGTTATCTTAGTAATTTATGTACATTTTAGGTTAGCATATTGATTTCGGTTCTTTACTTCATGTTATATGCTTTACTTCAAGTTAGCATATAATTTACATGCTTATTGTTTTTATTATTATCCCCTATAGTGTTGATACCTCCATAGGTTTCCTTCCTCTTCTTTGACCTAGGGCCTTGGAAACCTTAGGTTGTCTTATTGTAAGCGTTACTTTGCTTGGGGTATGTGATCATAATAGTCCTTGTACCCCCTTTAATTCTAGCTATTTGTGTGTCGGTCTTAGTGTGTCCCTTGTTTTCTCGATACCCTAGATGAATGGATTATAAGAGTGCATAGTGTCTCGACACACTTTTCCCTCCAAACACATTGGTTATATGGGGAAGCAATGGAATTTGGGAATGGCTCCAACAATGTATCTCCCTCACTTTGCATCCTCAAAGGAAACATTATATTTTGTGTCATCTTCACGATTATCAAGTTTCTTATTTCTTCCACTTCTATAATAGATTATTCATTCTCTATTTTCAAACCTTGCCTTGTATCCCTTTTGGTCCGGTTTCCCAATTCTTAAAATATTATACTTCATTATTGGCACATAAAAACATCTTGAATCTACCTTTTATCTCCTTACTTGGTGAGAATGTATATGTATTCTCCCATTACTAGAACCTTTTCATTTGTTCCCATCTCCACTTGAGATTTTCCTTCTTCATCTATGTTTTTTAACATTACCTTGTTGTGTATGTGATTACTACATGCACTATCCAAATACCAAATTTGTTTGTTGATTTTCTCAACTACATTATAAGTTAGAAACAAAGTTCCTCCTTTTTCATGTTTTTCAAGTTCATCCTCTTTTGCATTAGAATAACTTGCATTATGATTTCTCATATCATACTCTTTCTTCCTACATTCACTAGCATAGTGTCCATACTTCTTGTAATAATAACATTGTACATTTGATTTATCATACCTTTGTATAGAACCACCTCTAGAAGTGTTGTTTCTCCTTCCTCTTCCTCTTGCATGTGGCTCTTGATGGTTGTGTCTTCCACCTTCTTGTTGGTTGTAAAATCTTCCTCTTCCTCTATTGTAGGATCCTCTCCCATGCATATCACATTTGTGTATGTTTTTAAGGCTTATTAATTATAGGAGATAGATGTCCTATTCATTATTTTTTCATGGGAATGCAAAAAAACCATCAATTCATTCATTTTCATTTTCCTCAAATCCTTGGACTCTTCTATTGCTACAACAACTAGATCAAATCTAGTTGGAAGGATCCTCAATACCTTCTCTATGATCCTATGATCTTCAACAACATCTCCATTTGTCCTCATTTGATTTACTATGGTCATTGTCCTTGTGAAAAATTATTGATTGATTCTAATTCTTTCATGAGTAGAGTCTCAAAATCTCTCCTTAACATCTACAATCTTACTATCTTAACTTTTCACTACCTTGATAGGTGTTTTGCAAAGTATCCCATATTTGTTTGAAGTTTGTACTTATTGTTTTCCTTGGAAAAACTGAATCAATGACAACATTTTGAATGTAGCTTAATGCCTTTATACTCTTCTTCCTATTTTCCTTCGAAATATTCTCTTGGGATTATGAGAGTACATTGAATGCATCCTGGTCTAATGTCTCGTGTATCCACCTTTTGCTAGTTCCCATAGCTCCCGAGAAGATTAAAATACCTCAATTTTATACACCAAATGTCATAGTTTTTGCCATAAAAAATTGGTGTTTCTTCCATGAATTTCTAATGTTGGAATCCATTATAAATCAAATCCAAAAACATATCAACAACCTCTGCTTTAATACCAAATGTTTAGGAAAATTTCTATTCCAAAAACTAAAAACAAGAAGATAGATAAAAAAATATAACCCAAAAGAACAAAAATCATGTTATATTAACCTTAAAATCAATTTAATACATAGATTTAGAGTTGTTTCTCTGTTGTTTCCCTCTCACTCTTTTATTTTTGTTGTTATGTTCTTCAATTTGGTATTGCTACTTCTTTGTGTGTGTATCTAATTTTTCCTATATGTTGTTGCACTGATTTTCTAGTTTGGTCTTCTAACAATAAATTCATGTTTTTGTTCTTGAGCTGCTTCTTTTTTGTTCTTTTTGTTATACCTCTTTTTTTTTTTTAAATGTTCTTCTATATTCTATAGATGTGTACAACTATGGTAATTAATTAAAAAAATCATTTAATGAAATTCCCCTAAAAATATAGTATTCAAAAGCTAGGCGCTAAAACTATGCATTAAATGTAGGATAGGTGGATCAGCAGGACGAAAAAGACTAAATTCTAAAAGAAATATGCGTGAGGAGCTCATGATAAATAAATTTAACATTGTTTTCCATGTTATAGGAATCCTTCTTGTCAAGGCCACGATGAGATCAATAATAATTCTAAGAGCATTGAGCCCTGTAATAAGCATCACATCCTTCGTCTCTTACCTATGAAGTCATTAAAATAAGCCGACACAGAAACAATGACATTCCTTACAGTCTACCCCAAACCACGTCATCTTGGGGTGAACAATAAAAGAAATACTTGAGCCTCTTTTCAACCTTTTTTGCCAAGTTGTAAGTGAACTCAATAATTGGTTTAGACCCTAGATCGAACCACCTTCAAAGGCCAGTGCATACCTGGGTCACTAAATATCCTTCCAATCAGTCCTTTTGTGTTGAACACAATTTTGATAGGATTCACGACGACTTATTTCTTAGTAGTGTCTCTGATGAGCAGTTCAATGTTCGTGAAGGCCACATATAATGGAGTCATTTGATTCCCAACTTGGTCATTGGGATGATTTCAACGCGATCATGTTTGTAGACTCCCATGCAATTGTAGGTTAATCTAAGGTTGATTACCACCATCTTCCCATGCCTCAGTTTGGCCATTCCTAACTCAAAAAATCAACTGTAGTAACAAATAATGATTCGGATAAATAATGGCAATAGAAAAAGCTGAATTAAGAGTTCTAAGTGCCTTAGGAAATACATAAATCCAAATACCTCCACTAAATTTGAAAAAAATATTATATGTTATATTTTTTAACAGTATATAATTAAGGTTAAAAATAATTATTTTTATAAACTAGCTTAGCATTAGGTAACAAAGATAGAGATTTGTTCTTTTTGAAACACATCAACATAGATATATTAGGGTTGCAAATAATAGTTTCTCAAAATATTCAGGTTTGAATGAAAATTAGCTTTAATATCTTGTATCCAGAAATTGTTGCATCTTATAAATCATACCTAAAATAAGGAATTTAGAATTGACCCATAAATATTGATATTTACAAAATAATGTAGGTACCTTAAATAATCATACTAAATGTATATATTCTTTAACTATTTTAAACAAAAAATCACCAAGAACAATCATTTCGCTTTTTCTCCTTTAAAGTTAAAAACTACCTTAGTACTAGTCTTACAAAAAGAAATTAATATTATATTATTAATAATAGTCACTATCAACCATTAGTATATTACAACCATAATAATTATCTATGATATAGTATTGTTCCCAATATTAATATATTACATCCATAATAATAATTAAGTGAACTCAAAGAGTTTTGTAAATTGTCAATTGGAATCATCTAGAGATGAAATTTCTAGTTGGCTCTAAAGATACTTCCACGTGCAATGTGCATTCTCAAAGTCTAGGAACATATTTGCACATTCGGAATATAAATGTCTAGTTGTTATTTGTAAATCACAAAATATTATAATTATTGCCAAAATATTATTGAACGAAAACTTAAATTATTTTTCCAACAAAACAAAAAGGTGAACGGAATTTTAAATTGTATTTCACACCAAAAACAAAAAGGTGAATCATGGCTCGTTAGAGATAAGCTAGAACATATCACCAATGTGTAATGATACAACAAATTTCGAGAGAGATAATTATATTGTAATTCTAATTCCTTTTATTATTTTTTTCAATATTTTTAACTTTGGAATTTTAAATATTTAAATTAATAAGAGACCCTCAAGCAAAAACAATTAAATATACTCATTATATTGTTGTAAAATATTTACATCTTATTTAACAGAAAACATAACTGTAAGAAATTTTCAAATCTAAATATCACACACAATTAATTTTTAATTCTTAAATCATAAAATTTACCAAATAACTTAGATAATCTTATAAAATAGTGCACAACTTCATCAAAAGACAAGTTATGAGGATCTCCACACCAACTCCACATTATGAGTTTAGTCTTAAGTTTAAGTCTTATTTGTTTTATAATTATTAAAAAGATTTTTACATTAACATCTTTTAAATTGTGTTTTTTTTTCCTTAAAAATAAATTATTAAATATTAAATTTTGAATATTGTTTTATTGTACTAGTCTATATTATATCTAAAACATCATTTCATAAAATAAGGTAAAAAGTTTGGTTTCATGTTGGAGTTACTAGTCTTGTTTATCTAGAAAATATGGTTCTATGTTATTTATTTTAAACCTAAGGTTTAAACCCAAAAAAACTCTAATTTTTTGAGTGGTTATAATTTAAGGAGAGGCTTTTCATTGCCATGATAAAGAATAAAAATAAAAATAAAATCATGTGCTAAAAAATAGGTAGATTTTCTACAAGGTATCATATCTAATTGATTTTCCTTTCAATGTTTACTTTAGACTTCATAGATAAAAGGATAACAATAGAACCTAATATTAAGCTTTAGTCTAAACGACACCTACTCAAAGTGTGTCAACATTTGAAACATGATTATGCTTGGATAGTAAGTAAGAATAGTAGGTATAGTAAGAGTTAGCCTTGGTTTCTATGGAAATTTATACGTCCTTAACTTGTCTACAGCGGTCTCCCTTTGTCCTATCATAGCATCTTTTGTCTTTTTCCACGCCTCTAACGTGTTGTCATGCCTATAAATGGCCAACTCTCTTTCTATTACAATGACTATCGCTCGGGTGGAAATGGATCTCAAGAGTGCGAGGAAGTTTGTACCAAAATTTTATGACAAGGATGTTTGTACCAGCCCACATTTAATCGAGGCTTGACACGTGGCTCCTTGGGCATCAGCAAAGGCATGATTCATTTTTATACTTTACACCTTCTCGGGGAAAAAAGTTCAAATTGCCTCCGGCGACCCACCTTCCCGCTTTGACTTTTCAACATGGCCACGTGGCGAGCCGGCGCTAGTTTGGGGACCGCTCCTAGATTTACCTTTTGAAGGTGTGCCGAAGAGACACGTGGCACCTTCCACTTTGCTTTCTATGTTCCTTTGTATTTTGGCTAAGTCCTTTTGCTTGGCGGGGCCCAAAAGTCTGACCCTAGACACATGGAGGCTTGGCGCTTGTTTGAAAGCCCGCTCCAAATTTTACTTTTGAAGAAGCACCGTGCTGACACTTGGCACCTTCCGCTGGCACCTTTATACTTAGTCATTTTAGGCCCGCTCTGTCCCACTTTTAACTTTTAGCTTGTTAACTCTGCCCCTCCTGCTCTGGGACATGTGGAGGCCTGGCACTTGTTTGAGTCTCCATTTTGGATTCAATCTTTGGAAGTGTGTCATTTGGACATGTGGTAGCTTCTATTGAATCCTCCATACTTAGCCAATTTGGGCTCGCTCTGAATCATTTTTAAAGCCCAAAGACTTTGAGCCTTTCCCGCTCTCTAATTTGAGCCTCGGGTTTCTTCGGCACTTTGCTTGCCTCCTTAGCTCTACCCTACTCCTCCATTTTTGAGCCCATCTAGAACCTGATTGTTAGATTTGAAACATGGGCTCGTGCGATGGAAGCGACCCTTATATTTCTTCTGTGTGGGGTCATTTGATCCTTCGAGACCACTGCTCATCCATCAGAGAGTCCCGTTATTGCCTGACTCTACTGGATTTGAATGTGAGTTCTCGGACGAGTTGACCCTCCGGTTTTCTTCGTGTGGGGTTGTGTTTGACCGATTTTATCCGGGGAAAAATAGGGATAACAATACCTCGCTTGGATTGAGCTCCTTGCCTTCTCATTAAACTCTTGTCCTTTTTACCGAGATTGTTAATCCCATCGGCAAGGTGATTTTCCATGAACAAGAGCATTTTTTCTTTCTCGCCTCAACATGTGTGTTTGTGTCAAAGTGTACCTTGCGAAAGATCTCGCATGACCGTTTGAATATTTAATTCGGGTCCCTTCAAATCTCTCAAAAGGTCGTATATTTTAACTTCCCAAATCATGCTTTCCTTGTTATAATTTGTACCATCGCATTCAAGAATGTCCTCTTATGGCTTGTTTCTAAGGCTTTCCCCACACAACCAACTATGAAGAAGTCTAAATTAGACCCATTAGATGATGGCTGGAAAGTGGTCGGGTTCTAAGAAGTGTTCGGGGAAATTTTTTTGTTTAATTTTAACCACCTTATTTTTCACCTCTACCATCCAAGGATGAGCCTCGAGTGGAGCAACCTAGTCCTTCGCTTCCATTCGTTCCAATCCCTCCTAGAGCAAAGTTTTTCGCCTAATTTAGAGAATATTGGGAATGTTGCTTCAACTTCTCTTCCTCTGCGACATTCACTTAGTCCACCTCGAGAGGTTTCATGCATGGCGTGTGGGAGAAAATGGGGCCAAATGCCACTCCATTCATGTTGAGCATAATGATTCATACCAACTTCTTCTTGCCAACAAATTTTCCATTCTCAACTCAGAGGATGGATTTCCTGATGGGCAGGGGGAATTTGATATGTCTGATTTTTCATGAATTTCATGTCATGGAATGTTCGGGGTCTAGACAGATCCCTCCCAAAAATTCTCTATTCGCTTCAATTTTTAGTTATGTGATTTGTTTACAGAAATCAAGATTTCTAATTTTTTGCTTCAGACTACTCTAATGTGTATTGCCCCTGATTTTATGCATTTCCATACTCAACATATTGATGGTAGAGGTGGAGCTAGCATTTCCATTGCGCCAAATTTTTGGCATTAATTATTGCCTCGAGCCAGGACCCCATTAATAGGGTTGTGTGGGTGATTATGAGTATTAATGATCTTTCTTTTGGTATTCTAAATATTTATGCCCCTAATGAAGGTCCCGAAAGAACATTATTATGGAATTGGTTAGGTGACAACTTACCCATGTTACTTATTGGTTGGTGTGTGGTGAATTTAATATGGTGGAGCATCTGATGATAAATGTGGTGCCCTTCCTATGTGTTTGTGTCTTAATGAACGTGTGGCCTAGTATTACTTTAAAATACATTGGGGCCTTTTCGATCCATTGCTCAGACAGTGGAAGGAATTTAAGGACCAAACATGGTTCACTTGGACTAATCTTCAAGAAGGATATGATCGGGTATTAAAACACCTTGATCGTGCACTTCTTTCACAACAACCTTATTTTGATTTTGACACACAAGGATCCTCCATTATCAAGGTTTGGTCAGAGGTGATTTTTTCATACCACCATCCGATCACATTTAAGGTTGTTTGGTAGGGGGGCCTCCCAAGGTGCCCAAAACGTAATTCTTTCTTAATGTTTCTCTGTTGAGTCATCCCAGAGTGATCCCACTCATTGCCAAGATTTGGAATATGGCACCACATTAGTTGTTTGCTACCAATTTTATTTTGTGGTGAGAGGCGGAGATTCACCACACCACTAGGTTCCTCCGCTAGTTCAAACAAGAGGTTTCTAGGGTTCTAAGATGGGAAGACTCGAATATGCACAAAGAATCATGATGGGTCTCCTACTTCTTGAGGCCAATCCTTTTGACTCTCACCTTCAAATCCATGCCACTAGTATTCGCCACAAACTCAAACTCATTGAATCCCACTCGGCCCGTGGTGCATGCAGATCCATTCAAGAATTCGTTGGCTTAGGGTGGGAGATAAAGCCTCCAAAATATTTTTCAAATCCCTCCGAGCTAAGAATGCTCGAAAATAGATCAAATCTATTTATGATTCTCACCAATAACTTACAAAGCTCCCAGATATAACTGATGCTTTTGTCAAGCACTATCGTCTGGTGTTTCAAGCTTATAAGGATTCAATTGAGCGGGCTACTACTTTACAAAAATGTATTGATGTTGTGCCTAATAAACTAATGCCTAGAGATCGCTCCTACTCGCGACGCCACTCTCACTTTGGTTGAGATTCATGCAACTTTTCTCTATCTTTCAGGATGACAAGCCTCCGGAGTCCTGGATGGCTTCCTAGAAATTTTACAAAGAAACTTGGTCCTTTATAGGATCTAATTTTGTTTGGGTCTATAATGAATCTCTTCATACTTACTCAGGGAGTTTCATCAATCAAGGAAACATCAAGTTCATTCCCAAAGCAGGCAATCCTGAACAAATTAATAATTGGCGGTCGATCACCCTGTTGAATGTGTCTTATAAAATTCTTGCCAAGGTGTTGGCTCTCCACATTACGGATATCATGCCTAAGATCGTTCGGCCTGAGAAGACTGGTTTTGTCAAAGGTCGTTACATCCTGGATAATCTTATTGTTGTCTAGGAAGGCATGGAATGGGCACATGTTTCTTCACATAAGCCTCTTTTCCTTAAGATTGATTTCGAGAAAGCTTACGATCACATTGAATGGCCCTTCATTCTGGCTATGCTTAAAGCGTTGGGTTTTGGAGAATTCTTTCAAGCTAATGTAAGCATTATTTTTCTAACGCTTATGCTCGGGTCTCCGCATGGTCACCAGATCCTTTGCCATTATCCTTTTTTGTTCTATCGAGAAAAGGGTTACCTCTTACGTCGGCTTTGTTTTTGCTTGTTGTTGATGCCATGGGATACCTAATTTTCCATCAATTTGTGCAAGGCCACATTCGGGGATTTTTCTTCTAGATCATGTGACTCAACTTATCAATGGGTTAAATCGGAGAATAATATTGCTATAGTTTTTGAGTGTCTTGACACATTTTTTTCTTGGCGTCTAGCTCTAATATTCAAATGACTAAAACTTTGGGCTATCGGCAGAGTTGTTTACCTCCTCTGGATTGGTTAAAGTCCTACCCCTAGAAATGGATTGGTCATGGCGAGAAATTCAGATTTCTTGGCATTCCTTTTGCTTTTGACAGTGACTCTGCGACCTTATGGAATTATGTTCTTAACAGAGTGGAGCAGAAAGTTACCAAATGGTCTTCCAAACCCTTATCTCTAGCTAGTAAGTTCCAAGTTTACACCAAAATCCTTTCCGCTACTCATGTTTATTATTCTACATGTTGGTGTCTTTTTCACAATTCGTCAATTTTCTCACCAACTTGCTTTGGGATTTTTATGGTGTAAATTTTTGGTTTAACTCATTTTCACGAGTTTTCTTGGAATGTTTTTTTTTCTTCCTTGGGATCAAGGAGGCATGGGAGTCATTGATGTTTATCGATAGAGTATGGATTTATGTGTTACATGGGTGGTTTGGTGTCTTTCAAATACCTGGAGACATGGAAAAATTTTCTATGACATTCTATTGAATATGGAGTCTCTTATGAAAAGAAGTCTTGGAGAAAAATTTCTTGCATTCTCTTATTATCATACGCTCTCCTTGTTAAAATTAGTAGTACCTTTATCACCAAAAGTATTTAAAAATACTTCAGTAGGTGAAGCCACTAATGAGGTGGGTTGGTGATGGATTTTATACTAGGATTTATTTTAATTTGAAGAACACTTGGTGGTCTCCTATAATCATCGAAGGTAATATTCTACTTGTTTGAAACCCCAGGCATTAAACCCATTTAGATTTTCCATAAGGGAATTCATACCATTTAGGATCTTGTGAATCGCAGAGACTGGATTCCTTATCCCGAGCTCAAAGTTAAATTCAATATGAATAATTAATTCATCTAGTCTATTTGAAAATTCAGAGATCTGCGCTAAAGTTATGCTTCACAAATCGGAAATCAACTCCCATCTGTGTGGTGGCGTGATTGGTGATGGAATCGGGAAATTACTTTCCTCCAATACAACACTTGGACCATTTATCAGTTGTTAAGTCCACTCTCACCATCCATTGATAAACTCAATATTCATTGGGCTTTGCACTTTATATATTCCACTTGGATTTGTCAACTTTCTCATACACCGAACCCTCTTCTTGAGCCTAAAGTTAACCATTTTCTATGGTGTCTTATTTACCAAGGTTTTCTATGAGTGAAAGGCACAGGCATATTGGCATCCCTAATCCTAATTTCCATTTTTGCTCCATCCTTGAATCATTTATACTCCTTTTTGGTCATGTCCCTGTTCTTAGTCTATCTGGAGGTGGATTCATTCCTTGTTCCAACCCTATCACCTAGAATTATTCCCGAGTTTTCAATGGTATCTCCTCTCTGGCTAAATTTGCCTTGTTTATATTCTTCTTGTAAAGTGAACACTAGATCGCTTGAAATCAATAGTTATGGATTTAAGAGTCACAAAATGTGTTGAGATGATGCCTCCAAAGGCTAGGTACCACTAAGATACACGACAATTTTAGTGAAATTTATCAAAAATGAGTTGAAAATGACTCAAATATGTACCATCAGCATGCCAAAAATTGTTTCCACTTGAGATTGCACCTTTATCAAGCTAGGCTCAACACCTTAGTAAACAATTGAGTTACCTTTAAAGTGTGGGACAATGGCTCCTTTAAGGTCAATCTTCATGGGAAAGGCTAGTTCCTTTCACTTCAGTTCACTACAAATAATCTAACTAACATTGTAATTTGCTACTAACTAGTTCTAACCTAAGATTTCCAAGAAACTAGGGTTTAGAAAGATAAAATATTAAATGAAAGATAAGGTGATGCACCAAACTGAAATTGGATTCTCTCCTAAGATGAAGAATGAGAGGGACAAAATGTAAAGAAAAGAATAAAAATTAAACTACTTTTAAATCTATAATTTTACCAAACTCTGATTCTCTACATAATTGACACAAAATATTGAAATCATGCAAATATAGCTCACACATATCATACTATAATAGTGTTGGAAGCACGATGTATTGAGAGGTGGAGATGAATTATTCTTACATTTTTTTACTTCATTTAGCATCATTCCCACTATCCATTAACATCCATTCAAACATATTTATTAAGAGCTTATTCAAGGTTGTGCACCATACATTTAAATGAACACAACACATGAGAGAGAACATATATACACAATATGTAAGTGTGAAACCATCGAGGGGGAGAAAACCCACTTTAAAGAAAATTTGTTGATATTAAACACAAAAAGTCTCAAGTGAATATTACACATCAAAAGAGATTTCTTTAGTGAGGCATAGGCACCATCCCTACAAGGTACAAACCCCTAAACCCTTATTGATATTTATCACAAAGAGACTCCTATGAATATGAATCTTCATAAGAGATTTTTCATAAATATCACCACTTTGAAAATATGTTGATACTACTAATAATTGCGAGAGAGCTTGCATACCTTAATTTTCAAGCAAGATCATTTTGTTATATGATTTTCCACTAATGACAAAGTAAGTTATTCTATTAATCTTCGCATGTCTGATTTCAAGCTCAAGCCAAAGGTCGTCTTTGATTTTTCTCATCCAGTAGGATCTTCTTGATCGGCTGGGGAGTGCGTCATACACGATGAATCGAGCTTTCGTTGGATCCTTAGCTACCATTACCTCGGCCTTCACCACCTCGACAACTATCTCGTGTGGAGTGCTTTTGTAGGATTCACTCTCACAACCACTTGTTCCACCTCCCCTCACGGCCCCTTCACGCCACATCCTCCTCTAGATTGGGCTAGATCCGCCTCGTAGGAAAAGGTGTTGCCGGCTCTTCGCAGATGGGGTTCTCCATCGCAAGCCATTCAAACTCTTACATGATTTCTGCCCCCATGTGGGAATTGTGGTTCCATTACAAATACAGATCCCGATCATGACGATTGACAAGTGGACCCGCCGTCTGCAGAGCCAAACATGTGAGCTTTCATCCCTCCTTGGGATGATCCTCCCCCTCCTCCTGGTGTGGCGGTATGTGCTTGATGGTGGTGCTTTTCTTTTGTTCTCTGGTTGCCTTTGTCAGGCATTTTTTGTTGATTTGGTGCCTTCGTAGCGTTTTGTGGGATCGTGTGTTATCCAGTCACCCTTACTATGTAACTCTCTTTTATTTAATTAATATAAAGAGTAGTTCGATAGTAGAATAGTAGGTATATTCGGATAGTAGGTAAGAATATTAGGTAAGAATAGTAGGTATACTCAAAATCACCCATGCACAAGAATTCGTAACATGGATCAAATTCGAAGTTGTCAATGCCCTTCAAACGCCTTTCAAAGATGTCATAGAAGGGTGATTAAAAATTTACACTTCAAAAAAATTGAAATTTAAAATTACACTTCAATACTTAAAAGGCATTAAAATATTATAAATTTTCATTAGAAGCGCTAACTAAAATATTACTTGTCATATAAATTGTATCCTAATTTAATTTTTAGAATTTGTTAAATTGATTCATATTAAAAACAATTAAATAATAATTAGAGTAGCAAACTTCATGCCTTCTAGCTTTCTATTTTCTATATTAAAAAAATCTTCACTCATCTAGCTTTCTATTTTCTATATTAAAAAAAAAACGTCACTCATTTCAAACAAATCATTTTAAAATCACTAGGAAAAAGTACAAATCTCTAGAAAATAAGTAATTACCTCTTTCTATTTTCAAAATAACGATATTTTGTTTTAGATTTGGCTAGCTTGTAAATCATGTTTAAATTCTCTCTTTCTATTTTCAAAATAGAGATATTCTACTTTAACTTTTTCTAGTTTTTAAATCGTGTTTAACATTCTTTTAGTTATTTTGTAAACTGCTCATTTAAATTATTTATCTTGATTATTTAATTTAAATAAATTTCAAAATTATTATTAACTTTTATATATTTAATATTTGACATTTTCTATATTTATTCTATTAAATTAACCTTTTCATTTTTCTATTGAAGGGTAATGTGTTGTTTAATAAATCATTTACGAAAGGTAAAGTTTAACGTACCCTTTCATAAATTAAAATATGGGGAGCCCTTCAAATTTGATCATTGATGGCAAACATTAATGAAGACAACAACACTGTCGAAGACACGTCCCCTAGCAGTTTTCGAAATGGGCCTGATTCACCAATGTCTTTTTCTATTTATATACGGCTTATAACAGTTTGGTATCCACTTTTCATAGACAGGTAATGAGAAATTCGCCTAAACCGCTGTGTAATGATTGTTTTTTTCTGATATATCTTCGGTTGCAGGGAAACTTATAAGAAATGGCCGTCATTGCTGCTGAATTGAATGCAGGAATGAAAATTCCATTGATTGGGCTTGGAACTGCCGCTACGGCACAGAACGACCTTCAGGAAGCCGTCGCAATAGCTCTTCAGGTGGGCTTCAATTTTCATTTCGGTCGATTGCCTGGTAAATATGCAGTAAATCCACACCAAGCTCAGGTAGTTCTTGCCTTGATAAAAGCTTAGGGGTGGGAGATGCTACGAGTACAAGTTTTAAAGCTTGCTTGGCATAAACATGTTATTTGTTCATTTGTTGGATTTAAATCCAAATCAACCTGCAAAACATTAAATCCAGGTGCTTGGAAAAGCACTTACTCTTTGATGTTGAAAGTATTTATTTAAATTTTTTTTTTCCTGGAAACCGTTCTTTTTGAAAACCACTTTAAGCCATGAAACCCTCCTGACCCTTTTCTGTTCGGAGGATTATTTTTTAATTTATTTTTCTATTATTCAGCTAAGTGGAACCTAGAATATATTGCCTTTATCTCTAGGCTGCACAAGGTTTTTAACCATGCTTAAAAGCGATTGCCAACTTTCGTACTGATATTAAACTGTGGATTTTAAATATGGGAAAAGAACTATTTATAGAAAAAATATGATAAGTACGGGAAAAAAATTTATATTTAAAAATATGATAATTTTAATAATTTAAAAGATAGTTTTATACAGCAGTGCAGATTCAAAATTACCAACCATGAAGAAATTATTTGTGCTCAGAACAAATTTTACTTTTTTACTATTTAATATCTTACTTTCCTAGTGCTTCATGTAAAGTATGTTAATGTAGTGTTATAAAATATTTAAAATATACTTTTAATTAATAATAAATATAAATAATAATAACAGTTTGTGATCCGTTTTTAAAGAATTTTATATTTTTTTCAGTTTTTATGATTTTTTCTATATTACAAATATTTAAACCTTTTAAAATATGTTGTTTATTAATACGGTTGATTCTAAACTCCATATAATACTCTTATTTTCATAAAAATAATCTATTTGGTAACTATGTTTAAAAGTTAAACCAAACCCTTATTTTTGTGATTGAAAATATGAAATTGGGTAATTTTTTATTTTGTATTGTCCAAACCCTTTTCTTTACTATGCTCCTATTATAAATTGAGAAGAATTCAAGCATATCTGTCTGATGAAATGAAGTCATGCAATAGGAATGGATTTTGGTAAGTAATTATCATCATGTAATATTTTTTAGGTGGGGTATAGGCATTTCGACACAAGCAAGGTTTATGGTTCAGAGCGTGCTTTAGGAGAAGCTCTAAATGCAGCTTTTCAAAGTGGCATTGTCAAAAGAGAAGATGTTTTTGTCACCAGCAAACTCTGGAATACCGATCATGATGACCCAGTTTCATCTATCAAGAATAGCTTGAAGTACATCATATTATTATCATCATCTTCTTTGATAACCCTAATTTGTTGTTGTAAAGTTTCTCATAATTGCACATAATTTATGGTGTTCAGGGATTTACAACTGGAATACTTAGATCCATAGTTTCTTATCCAATACGCCTAAAGCTCAATGAAAGAGGCTTCGCTTGCACTTTTTTCTTCTAAAAAGAAGAAATTTTTGCCTTTAGATTTAAAGTCTACGTGGGAGGGAATGAAGAAATGTGTGGAAATGGGGATTTAGATCAAGACCTACTCAACTATGCCATTCCTCATTTTAATCGTAATGCTAAGCATATAAACATCGAATTAGGTAGTTATAATGAATATTTGACAATTATGGTATAATATTCATATCATGATTCTCAAGTGGAGATGCATCCGATGTGGCAACAAAAAGTTGAGAGAATGTCAGAAGAAGCATAACATTCATGTGAGTGCATGGTCTCCTCTGTGGGGCTCGAAATACTCCTGACAAATCTGTTGATGGCTAGCCACATTATTAAAAAATTGCCCACAAACATGGGAGGACTACGGCCTGAGATTTGTCTTCCAATCAAATTTGAACATTTTCTTGTCTACCAATAGTGGCTTGGAAACCTAAAAGCTATTGCCTTATGTAATTTGTGTTATTTAAGGTGGGGAATAGAGCAGGGAGTGAGTAGTGATTACCCAAGAGCTACAACAAAGGAAGAATAATCAAAAATTTTTGTATATATTTGATTGGTCCTTATTATCGGATGATCATGAGAAAATTAGTAAACTTGAAAGTCGAAAGAAGATAATGGTTGGAGAGGCTTTTGTTAACAGACAACCAGCCCTTACAAGACATTAGAATTATGGGATGATGATGAAATTCTAATAGAAGTCAAATTTATGAATGAATTTCACATGACAATCAAACCAACGTCAAACTTAATGCCGAGAATAAAAATAAACAACACATTCTATTACAACATTTTATGAGGATGCCTCTCAACGTAATATATCCCTCTCAACCCATACATATCATAATACCATTTTTCCAAACCAAACACACAAGTTACCCTGCCTTATCATTGATGTTAAATCTCATCATCCCATAATTCTCGGAATGTCTTGTAAGGGTTGGTTGTGCTTTGTGAACAAAAGCCTCTCCAACCATTATCTTCTTCTGTTCAAGTTTACTAATTTTCTCATGATCATCCGATAATAAGGACCAATCAAATATCTGAAATTTTTCAGTTATTCTACCTTTGTTGTAGCTCTTGGGTAACACACTCACTCCCTGCTCTATTCCCCACCTTAAGCATACCTGAAATTACATAAGGCAATAGCTTTTAGGTTTCCAAGCCACTATTGGTAGACAAGAAAATGTTCAAATTTGATTAGGAACTAAATATCTGGGCTGTAGTCCTCCCATGTTTGTGGGCAATTTCTTTAATAACAGGGCTATCCATCAACAGATTTGTACCCCAGGGAGTATTTCGAGCCCCCAGAGGAGACCATGCACTCACATGAATGTTATGCTTCTTACAACACTCAATTCATTATTCATGAATTTGAATTTCACTTATTAGATATATATATATTATATATATATATATATATATATTGAGAAGTCAATCAAAAAATAGTAATATCTTGGCCATGTAGTCATGTTTTGGTTTTATTTTATTATAGATATGTTTATTAATGGCGTAGTTAAATTATTCCATTTGCCACAAATCAATGGGAAATTGATAGAGAATTTGTGAAGTTGTTTATTAAAGAAGTATCTAAAAATCAAACCTAAGAACCTTCATATTGATATTTATTGATGTATTTCATATAGATATATTTATTATAATATACTTATTATATTATATTTATTTTTAAGTTGTTATTTTTGGTATACTTACTCTACACTTGCATAGTTGGATAGGTGCCCGTGATTGATATCTCTCAACGTATTTTAGATAGATGTATTTAAGATATCTATACTAGTATTTGGTCAAACAAAGACTATGTTTTTAAAGATATTTTATTCGATTCGGGATTCAAATTAGAAATAGTTCATGAACCGTATTTTACATCTCATATGTTGTGTGGTATCAATTATATTTTTAATATATTGTTATTATTATACTAGTACAAATATTTTTAACACATCTATTTGAAATACGCTTAAAAATATCAATATCAAAAATTTATCTTCAAAATTTTAAAACTACACTAATTAATAACTTTATTATATTCTCTACCCATTTCTCATTAACTTCTAACATCCATCTAGCTACACCATTGTGGTGTGTTCTAAAAATATATTTGAGAATAAAAAGGGTTTTAAACTCCACCATATGAATAAGCTATCAGTATGACTTTCCGATTTAATTCTCCAAGCAAAAAGAAAAATTTTGAGTTAAATTTAAGATCAAACATAAAAGTGAACAACCCACTATATTATACTTCCTCACTACCATTATAGAGCACCTATTGGCTGTGATAACATATTTTACTCATCTTCAAATTTTGGAAGATAATGAGCATCACTAGGTAGGTAATGCTCACCTCACTATTTTATCATACTCTTACCTCTTGTTTCATATTGTTTATTTTTTGAAAATCAAAGATTAAATACTACTTTACATTTGTTGTTTCCTTTTTTATTT